>JARHVA010000209.1:152500-595000 GCA_037957365.1 Torreya grandis | reverse complement strand
TGATAGTTGCAATATGGTTTGTTTCTTATCCTTTGCAAATTATGTGTTGGGTGATGTTGTGTAGGAGGAAGGGTGATCATTCCTCTATCTAGTATAAGTAATATATCATGAGGCCTATCTCTATCTAAAAGCTATATGGCCCCATTGTGGGTGTCCCATGCTTTATCCACTATAGGAAATGTTATGTAAAGTGGTTCCTTTCCTTTATTGATTATCTCGATTGGTGGTTTATGTTCCACTTTTTTTAACTCATAGGTGGATTAGGTGTTTGTGCCATATTGGATGTATGTGGTTGTGGGAAATCCAAATCTAAATTTGCATCTAAATTTGTCTCAACTAGTCTTAGCTTCTTCTCTAATGCCATAGCTATGTTACATAGATGATAGAATGATTTGGATGTCTCATATAGTAATTTCTCCTTGAGAGGGAAGATAAGACCTCTAGCGAAGATGTGTTGTACCTCTAAATCTATCGACTAATGGATCAACTATTTAATGCATGATTTGAACTGTAGAGTGTAATCACTCATTATTTATGACTTACATTAGTGTAGGGAAGGCAACCTCTCATATGTGACTTGGGGTCCCTTATTTTATATGTAATGTATGAGAAAGACTTCTTCCAACTCATCATATGTATGTAGTGAACCACTGGGGAGTAAATGATGAAACCAATTTAATGCCTCACCCTCTAGATATTGTGGAAATAATTATAGTATAGTCAAACTACTAGTGACATGTGTCATGGCTTTCCCATAAGCTTAAAGGTGAAATTATGGGTCTCCATGTCCATTTAACTTTCATAATATTGGTATCTGAAACTCCTTTGGTAAATTTATAGTTAAAATTGTGTGCAAGATAGGGTTGCCATAAATTACATTGGAATCAAGCTAAGAGTGGTATGCTTTATTTTTCAATGTGAATTGGTGTACTTTTTATTATAAAGCATCCACAACATACATCAAAGATATTACCTCTTGTGAAGGTATATTAACATCATCAATGGGTTCATTTAATTCTTGAATCTTATTATTAATTGTAGCCATTGTTACACTGCATCATGGGCCTTTTTTAGGGAGACTTGGTTTACTCTCTATAACCTTTGGAGGGGTGATAGCTTCAACCTAGTGAGAGGTAAATGGGATATCACCTTCATGGAGGTTATAATGAGAAATAGGTTCTACTGTAGTAATGGGGTTGAGGGAGATTCACTAGTATCTCTTATTTTGTTAGTTTGCAAAGAAGTGTCAAAAGCTAATGGACTAGAAGACACATTATTATCATGAAAATGTAAAATGCTTAAACTATGAACATAAGTATAAGTTTGTTTGTGCTTATTTGAAGGCATCTTATCAATTAAACTAGCATTCAATAAGCAATTGATTTGAACATGAGAGATAAGTGAAGTAGGGGGAGAACTAGAAGGACTAGACTCAATGCATTCTTCACAAGAATCATATTAATCATCATTATTCCAAGATTCAAAAAAATCGGAGTTTAATTCACTAGTAGAGGTAAGAGTATAAGAATTTTCATTCAATGTTCACTAAGAGAGTAGAAGAAGAATTTAACTTTTTACTACTATGTAATATATCATCATGTGTAAGTGTAATGCAGTGCATATCTTCACTAGATATGAGTGGAATACATGTATGATCATCACTTTCAATCTTGGAGTCAAGGGTATAATAAGTAGCAATCATGTTTTTATTTGGCACATTATGCGATGTAGGAGTAGAGTTAGAGATATTTAAATTATCTACAATTTGCATAGAATAATTGTGTTGAACTTGAAATGTAAAAGAAGGTGATAAAATAATCTCATCCACTTTAGTTTGTGTATTGATAAAAGGTGCAATATCATTTGTACATGATTTGTCAAATTGAACTGAGAAGGGTAAAGAAGATGCATTGCTCTTTTCTATACTGCTTGAATCATGCAAAGGTATATTTCATTTATTGCATGTATATTATTTTAATTTGAATAAGGAGGTAACAAAATGGTTGAAAAGCTAGGATCACATTGGAACAAAGCACTACCAAAAAGATGTCCTTTTGGCATGTTATATTTTTAGCTTGATTTTGAGAAGTAGGAGAAAAGGGAGAGGAAAGAGAAGAAGATGCATCTAATCTATCCTTATCAACACTTTCATTGTCATGGTCATAGTAGTCATCATATCCATCATTACAATAATCATCATCATCATCATCATCATTATAAATTAAATCATTATCATATGATAATGTGCAATCTTGAAAATTTGTCCATTCATTCTTATAATTATGAGAAAGGGTTAGAAATTCATCAACTGGGTGAGGGACAAGAGGCTTCTTGGATGTCATTTTAAACTTGCCAAAGAAGAGAATGTAAATAATGAAAAATTATCACATAATAGGTAGAATATAATAAAACATAGATATATGTGCAAATATGCTAAACAATCAACCCAATGTAGGGAAAAAATCAAATTTTTATTTGAAACCCTAAGGGCTAGTATTTAGATGTATAGGGACCTAGTATATGGATCTAGAGTTTTTGAGGGTTTATGTAGAATTTTTTAAACTGTATTAAATTAATGAAACCCTATTAGAGGATTGGCTTGGATCAGTTAGGTTATGCAAAAATCAAAATTTTATAACCTTGATTTAGTGCACAAGAATGTAAAAGGCAAAACCTAGGATGGAACTAGGGTTTTAAGCAATATACGAAGTAAGTTAGGTTCACCAAATTTTTTAACTATTTAGGACTTAGAAATGTAAATCCTATGTTGTTAAAGGGGTTGGGTATAGGGCATAAATTGAGACAAATATTGTAAATAGATATATCAAACTAATTTACTTGAAATGTAAGCACAATGAGAAAATTAACTTATCCTATAATGAACATGCATTGTCAGAGGTTAGGAAGGGTAGAACAAGTTTGAAGATCTATCAAGAATCTTTCATTCTATAACTAGTGTTGAAAACTACCTTCAAACAATAATGCAGTTGAGAAGATAGTAGCACTGCAATGCTAGTATCCAAGTTTTAGCACTAATGTCCTTCTATGGAGACTCTGCCTGAGACTCTGAAGGATGATGTGAGAGGGTTTTAGTGACCTGTAGGTGAGTTTTGAGCTTTTGATTTCTTTCTATGTCACTATTTTTGCAAATCTTCTCTAAAACCTCATGAACACCTACACACATGAAACAACAACAAAATCAAATGTAAAAATGAGAGAAAAATTGGGTAGTGGGATGTCATAATTGCACAATGCAAAACCCCTATTGTCCAAATTGTTGCCTACATTAACCCCAATGATAGGGGTCTCAAATCACATGTAGTTCTCCCTTAAGGAATGTGCATAATCAACATGCATAACATGCTAGAATGAATTTTTCTTGGGCCCTTCTTTGATCAAGCATGCAAGTCTATCTATGATTTATGAGTAATATGCAATGTGTTGAGTTATACTATTGATTGATTTTATGTACTTATGTTCCAAAATAGTAAGTTATAGATGTAAAATGCCTTGTGAGGCTCTTTATATAGAAGGAAAATTGATTTGAATGTAAGACCCTTGTTCATTAGCCAACATGATGTAAAAGAAAGAAAAAATCATAAGAGAAAGCTCAAGGAAGGTTTGGGACCCTAAACACGTTGGAAAAATGACCATTGGACACTAACACTGAATTGGACACTACTGCACTGCATTAGTGTCTTGGACCATGCTAGTGTTTTGGGATCACAAAATTGAGAAAATACTATGCAAAATAGGCCAATGGGTCCTTGGGACTAGGATGGGATGACATATGACCACTGGGGGTGTAACAAACAAGATAAATAAGTTGTAATAAATATCAAAAGACCTAAAGTGACCACACAAACAAGGCTCACATTCATCACTAAAACCTTTCCATGAAAGAGCAACTAAAATACATAGTATTTGTGGTTACTTGACCAAATTAGGGTGTGTACACTTATGGACAACTACTCAATTATAAACAATTTTCAATATAAAGACATAGACTAGCCACTATGTGGCCCTTGTTTAGGATACTATCAAAATAGGTGGTCATATTAAACATGACACTTAATGGAATGTGTTGATAATATATCAATTGATCCTAAATGGAAGGACCCCTCTCGGTCACTAACTTATCTACAAGTAGTTTATAAATGTAGGGCATAACATATGATGATTATTTCCACTCATCGGATTAGTGTTATCATTTTTAAAATGCATTCAAAGTAAATATCTCATGTTATAAAATATTATGTGTCATTGGTCAATACACATAAAGGTAAAGACCTCTTAGTAGACCAACTGCATAAATAATGTTGAAAAACTACATAATATTGAATAACTTTTAATTATAATGGGAAGAAAGGATATGTGTTTTCTATACTGCAGAAGCAAGAGAATCAAATAAGTATTTCATCAAAGAATGTACAACTTAAAAAGAGATTCAAGATACCTTAAGAATAGACTCCATGTCATGGCTATCTGAAGAGATGAAGGTAAACAACTTTGAGAATTGTTGATATAAGTCAATATAAAAATAAACAAACCTTCATCAATACACAATTGTCCTTGATTTTAACCCCCTAAAGTAGTTTAAACAACTATAACATTATCACTTTACAGACCATTAGATCTTGATAACACAATTAAGATCATATTGTTTTAGTTATTAGTACTTGTTGCATAGGTAACTAGAAGAATCCATTAGCTCTATTATTTTGTATTTAAAAGCGTGAAACCAATAGAAATAAAAGATTTTTACATTTTGAAATTAGTTTTGCTATATATAGTTTATAAAAAATAGAAAATAAAACATATTATTTGTTGTCTATTGGCTGAAATTAAATGATATGACTATTTTTTAGGGGAAACTCAATATTTATTGATTACTAAAAATAAATATTTTTCATCCTATAATTGTTTCTAATGTTAAAAATCTATATAACTGTGGGGCCTTAGAATTAATGACCATGTGTTTTAAAGGTGAAAGGTGCATTAAATATCTATAGCAATCCGTCGCATGCATTCTATTTGTGTTGGTCTATTGTATTGCTAAGAAATGAACTATGCTTCCATCAAAACACTAGATGTGGGGTTGTGAGATCGAACCACTAATTTATGATTCTTACCTCCAAAAATGATACCATTTGTTGGCTTCCAATTTGATGCAAACACAAAGCAACATAAAAACCCATGTGCATAACCCTCTCTCTCTCTCTCTCTCTCTCTCTCTCTCTCTCTCTCTCTCTACATATATATATCTCTATATATATATATATATATATATATATATATATATATATATATATATAACACCCTATGTTTCCCTCTCTCACTCCTCCCATGCTTAGTAAAAATATTTAATTATTAACACCCTCTAAAAAAATGCATAACTTATTGCTCCTTAGTGTTATGCCCAGTAAATTTGCCATGAAAACCCATTGTTGAGTGACCATGACAATTATAATTGTTATTCTCAGGGTTCAAAATGTCAACCCTATGTGTTAACAAAATCATCCTCCACACACGCAAATACATGGGATCCATACAAATAGGCCATAAGTTGTTTGGTATAACAATGCTTATGGGTCTATTTTCATACATATGTGTAGGGGGCATATCAATCCAACTGTTACATTTTGGTTGATTCTAGATAGGAAAGTGTCCTTCCAAAAAAAATGATGTACATGGTAGCCCAGTGCTTGGGTGCCATCTATGGATTTGAACTATTGAAAACCTTTCAGGGATACTACTATGATAGAAATGGATGTGGAGCCAACTTTGTTTCTCATGGATACACAAAGGGCATGGGGTTAGGTACAAAGATCATCAATACACTTGTGCTGGTTTACGCTATTTTCTTTGCCACATAACTCAATTGTAGTGCTTATGAATCCCATATTCCTGTAAGTTATATGAATTATTGTTACATTTATTATATCTCACTAAACTGGTCATTTTTGGATGGGGCTAACAATGGTTTGTGTTATATACAACTATTGGCTCCATTACCAATATAATTTGCAATGTTCTTGGTGCTTGGTTCTTTTCCAACTGATTGTTGTGATCATGCATGGTAAAATCAACGATGTAGATTTTCATTTGATAAGATCCTCAAATTCGTCACTCCCATGAGTAGGTAGATCACTTAGTTTGTTAAAAAATACAAGGTCCTAAGTAGAGGGCATGTCATTAACAATAAATAAAGATGACTTATAATTTTGTTATTTACATAGCATTTATAATTTACAAGATATTTATTGTAGCATCATATCCCATGATGGGATTTTGTTCCACAGTATTACTCTCCCTCTTCCTGGTGGAGGTCTTATTATGACTTTAAGGAAGTATCTCTATTGTATAGTAGGCCATTGGTTGTATTAGGAGTTTTGATTTTCTTCTCGAGTTTTGATTTTCTTGTATGAGGTAAAAATACCTTTTATTATATTTCATAAAGAAATAAGGTAGGAAACTACTAAGATAAGGCCAGGCATAATAAAATATTAACCTCCAATAAACATCATTAAAGGCCAATAATCAACTTCTCAATTATGTGTTAGGCTAAGAAGAAATGCTTCCAAAGTTAAGATGCACAACAATTCAAGGTACACATTTCATTTTAAAACCAATTCATTGCCTTGGAATACAAAAATTGCATTGTTAGACAAAGGGTTTGTATCCATGTGAAGGCACAAGTGAGGCAATATCTTCAACGATGCACTTTTAAAATAATTTTCTGTGGAAGTCAGTGAAGATGTAGTTATTGAGGAACTGATTTAACTTTTAAGGGGATTATGGAGTTTAAACCCTAGTTTGTTAAAGAGTTTGATTATAGAAAATCAGGGAATAAATATGCAATAAATATAGCTAATGATTTGTGCAAGAATTAACCTAATCTGATATTTCTAAAAATAGTAGTGAATGACATAAATAAGTACTTAGTTAGAAATTAATTGAGACATATGATTTAGAGGTTAAAAATTGGCACAAAAGCTTATTAGGGTATTGTGAATAGGATTCAAGTGTCAAAAATCCTCTTAGATAGTAGTGTAGTACCTTAGATAATAATGCATTATGTTAGTGTCCTCCTGTTCAATGTTAATTTCATTATGTAGGGACTAATGTGATCTTTTGGGAGTAGTTATGTATGAGTCTGATAGGCATGTTCTTATACAAATAAAACCTATTTCGCTATCTATGACCTATTTTAAATTGATTTATGAGCAAACCCTAGATCTCCATGTTGTTAGGGTATTTGAGTGGCACAAGTAGTAAAAGTGTGTTGTTAGTTGGGTAGGTTAGACGTCCTCAACACCCCACTATGTTGAGATTTTCCTACATACCAATACCTCGAGAGGGGATCAAGCCTGATGTAGTTCTCTCAATCTAAGTGTTAGTGCAAGTGCAAGTAAATGCTAGTATGAGTGGTGATTTGAGTGCTTTGGATGAGGCTTGAGATTGAAAATCTATATATTATGAGCTTAGGGTGGTTGTAGATGATTGTATGTAAAAGTAGGGTAAAATAGGGATCAATAACCTTAATTGTGCACTATTTATTTTGAGCTTGTTTGTGTATTTTGCATCTAATTACCATCTAGTGGATAAAAGGCTAAAATTCATGTAATTATACTGATATGGTGCTCGTGTGGAGTGTGAAATAGGTATAGGTCAACCATGGGTGTCTTAAGAATTAAAAACATATCCATCGGAGTTGAAATTTGGTAAAGGACATTAGTGTAGTCCCTTAGTCACTAGCATGGGGCACTAGTGTCCAAAGAATCATGCCAGTGTCTAGGTGACAAAACTTAGAACACTAAGGGATTGGATCCCTAGGGGAAGGTTTGGGACTAAATCTTAGATGTCTAGGGATGTGTGATACCCACACGAGGGTTAGATAAGGGTTGAAAGAGGCCTTAAGATAAGTCTAGGTCTAAACTAGGGATGGGTAGTCTCAAGTGACACTAATTACACTCAAGTGACAATTTATATGACTACATTTACCCCCCTTTATTATATAAATGTAACAAAGCAAAATGACTTGGATAAAGGAAAAAAGAAGTGTACTTGGACTTATCTAAGAGGTGAATCCCTTGAATCTGGGTATAAGTATAAAAAGTGTGCTTTATTGTGTATCCTATACATGAAACATGTGTGAATCAGTCCTTTCTTAAGGAATATCAAAAGCAAAGGCAAAAATGAGTAAAGAGATGAGAGAGAGAGAGAGGGGGAGGAAAGGAACAAATACACCTCACTAGGTATCTGAACTAATGTAAAAACCTGGTGACGTCTTCTATGTGTGTAATTAGTGATCAAACAGTGAATAACTTAGAACGAGTTGATGGCTTGCTCAATCCCCATGTGTGGGTGGCTCAAGAACTTAATCCATTTTTTACTCCATCATTGCCCACCCTTTCTCAGTGGATAATACATTTTAAATAACCTAGATTGTATTGATGACTTGTCCAACCCTCTTATGTATGTGGATCAAGAACTCAAATAGGTTATGATTTCATCATTGCTTACCCATATGTAGTAGATGCATCTGTAACTGAAATTGTGCAATGTAATTGAAACTATGTAGGATGGCCCTAGGGCCATTTAGACATGCCAACCACTATAAACAGAATAAGGCATCAATCTAGTGTGAAACTTGATGCAAATGGTGTCTGAAGTATATAATGTAGAGAATGATATGGAGTTATCATTCCATCCTAGATGAGATGGTGCAAAACTAATTACATGGAAACAATGTGTCACGTACATGCCTCTAATTTTGATATCTATGCATATGGATTTTGGATTGAGTTTTATCAATCTATGTCTATGTAGATATGAAATTGAAATGGGAATGATCATACCACACATGATGCCTCTAATTTGAGCAAAACTGGTATGATTCTATATAAAATTGAGCATAAACTGATCAAATATGATAACCTGTGACTAAAAATGTGCAAATATGGACTATGATTATTGTGTTCTTTTATAGAATCTAGACTTTCCTATTTATAGGCTATTGGACAATAGTGTGGTTTCTTGGATAGCAGTGCACTGTACCAATGTCCTCTATGTAGATCTAGTGTCCTCTATGTTGTTTTTCTACTAAACTGTCTATGATCTCTATCTGACTATTTTCCACTATGTTTTCTTGATTTTGAGTTCTATAATTATGTGTTTGAATGTTAAAAACTATACTCTAAGTACACTCAGATGGCCTACTCTCTATGACAAACCCCTATAAATGCCCCCTCATTTGAGGGGAGTTGTTGTACTTGTGTAATAAATATCATCAAAATAAAAGCTCTGCATGATGTGTGTTAGGCTAAAAACATATGATATCTATGTAATAAACCAATATAATGTGTATACATGACATCAGAATGTAAGATAATATGAGCATAAGTTGGTAATGTATAATGTATGTTAGATATAACATTCACAAGGTTGCTAAGATGGATATAACAATATAAGCATGTGTATGAACTACATAATTTAAGAGTAATCTAAGTAAATGCCTAAGGGGATGGGGAATGATGTCTATCAAGGCACCCAAGGAGGAAGGGGAGATACATGAGAGCACTCATGACATCACAAATAGAGTGTGCAATCAACAAGCAAGAGGTAAATGTTATGGCCATGATGCATACATACAAAACACATGAGGCATGCAAAGTAGGCCAAGGGGCCACAATATAAGGGATATAAACATGTCACTAAATCTGAGAAAGCAATACATACAAGGACATGTTCAAATATCCACATACGCAAACAACAAGCAAGATTGGATTAGATCTACATGGAAAGACATGATCAAATGTCTACATACACAATCAATAAGTCACACACAAGGACATGGGCACATGTCCAAAGCATACACATAATTACAGGAATTGGTGTAGAGTCATAGAATAATAGCATATTTAAATGCCCTCAAATATATTTAGAAGCAAATAGACAATCGAATCTAAACTAGGAAAGTTAGATATGAAAGTATGCATGAACATGTGGTACAAATTTGTATAAGAGCAAAGATGTACATAAACTGATTCTATAGTAGTAGTAGAAGTAGTTGACAAAAAATCTAAGTAATATAGGATGATCAATATCAAATTATAATCAATGCTAAATCTGTGGTATGGAGTATAGAAATATGTAACCTGGCAAATTGGTATTTATGTAGTATGATGCCCCTAATGGGTGAATGTATCAATGCTAAATCTATGTATATGTGTATGTGTCCCTAATGGGCAGATAGTAACAACTCTGGATCTATGTGATGGACCTAAGTCCTATAAGAATGTGTGAACACTCAACAAGAAAGAGTGAAACATGTATGTATGATAAAACTGACTATACTAAGATAAATATCATATGCAGTACCTGAATCTAAATTTTATGTTTTTGAGCAATATTTGAATGTTTTTGTACTTTAAATGTGTTAAATTATTTTTGTGTTTTCTGAGTATATAAGTTATGTACAAGCAATCATGAAAATGAAACTATATACAAAGAACAAGGTAAGAGAAGCTATGTACAAGTAAAGAGGAACATACTACCTGATGAGTCTCACAAGAGACTCACAATCAATGTGGCCTATATAAAATAGAGGAAGATTGATTGCATATGTTGTGCGATGAGGTATCTGGGATTCGAGAATTGGATGTGCTGAGTGATCTATAATTGAAACTACATGTGGAGTAGGGCTATGAATCTATGAAGCTGACTGAACTGGCCTGTGAATTATGGTGCATTTGGGAACCCATTTGGTAGAAGTTGTAATTGGTGTGGATGCTCCCTTTTGTAACACTAATATGTGTGGTGGTGGAGAGAGAGTCCTATAGAACCCAAAACATGTATCTAATGTAGGGGTCTGTCTAATAAAGGTCTCTATGGGAGAGTATGCAAGTGTGGTACTAGTATAGGAGTATATCTTTCATGCACTGGTAGTCAACTGATATTTAAGGTGTGCTAACAGAATTTGTGTTTGGAACTACAACTGGTGACTTTTGTATAAGAGTTTGTGGAATAGGTAAAGGATATTCATATGGAAGGCCCTCAACTGTAACCACCTGATTGACATGTATATACTTGAGACATATGTGTACGATGGATAGAATGGCTTGAAGCTATTGTATCCAAGGCCTACCCAATAACATATCAAATGTGTTTTCATTAGGTACTACTATGAATCTGGTGGCCACATGTGTGGGCCCAACTTATAATGGAAGTAGAATCTCCCTAATGGAACTCTAGACATGGCCACTAAAGCCACAAATAATTATATCTATTTGAGAAATATCCTACTTTGAATAACCCAAGTGATGTAGAATTGTGATAGTACACATGTTGACACTTGACCCATTGTCAACCATGACACACTACATGGGATCATGATCAATGTAGGCTTGTATAAAGAGTACATATAAATCTATGTCTTTGACAACTATCTCTTGTTCTAAAAAATTGATAAGAGGTGTAGTTGGCAATGCATTATGATACACCCCAATGATATTATGTAGAGGATGTGGATCCATTGAATGATTCTAATAAGATGTGGTGGTGGTTATGTTTGATATATAATGAACACCTAATGTTTCTACTATCTCATTAGTTGCATGTTTTGGAAATGGATATAAAAAATATTTTCAATGATTTTATTTTCATTGGTTGTGGTCTAGGTGCTTCTATAAGAGTGTCAAGATCAATGATTTTAGCTTCTATAAAATCTTGTATCTTATGTCACAAACTAATTCATATGTTTATATTATGTCTTGGTGTCCTGTGATAGTCACATAATGCATTGGAATCATAGTTTTTTTGAAGAGGCATAGTTGTATTAACCTCTTTGATGGGAGGGAGAGTATGACATTTCATTCCAAGAGCTATTATAGAACATGTGATAGAGACTGAGGAAGAGTCGTGAAAGGTCTCCTTTGAGGAGTTGACAGGACCATGCAAGGTGGTGGCTCTAAAGTTGCATCAAATGTTGTTTTTAAATCATTCTTGTTCTATTTGGACTTTACCTTGTATGGGGGTTTACTGAAACTCTTAGTAGTTGAATTTGATCTAGTTGTGTACTTTAGTTTTCCCATGGGTAGAAGCTTGACTTCTTGTTCTTTCACTGTATGGCAAAGATTTATGAATGATGGAAACTTTTTAAATAAGATAGCTTCGTGCAAAGCCAGTAACAAGCTTTGCTTGAATATGTCTTGGAGTTCTCTATCTGCCATGAGGCTAGTCATCTTTTTTAATATAGTTTTATATTGCAAGACATATTTAGCTATTGGCTTATTGGTTTTTTGTTTGAATTGTGCCACTTGAGCATAGGAAACCTTATAACTGATGTTGATTGAAAATTGTGCCAAAAAAACATATGCTAGTGGATTGAATTCTGCGATGGATTGATTAAGAAGATCGTAGAACCATTATAGTTCATAGTCCTTTAAATTGTGAGGGAACAACTTAGTGAGGAGCTAATCAATGGACATGTAGTCCAAACATGTTGAATGGAAATCTCATAGATGGTGCTCTGGGTCACCCTTACTATATATTATGTCAAAGGTGTATGTAAAATAACATAAGAATCCAAGGCATGAGATGGTCTAGTGGCACTTTGATGAATATGTAACACCTGGCCTACAGATCATGGATCTCATGTATAAGGGATTATAAATTTGGAGAAGAGGAACTAGCCATAGGAGGTGTTGTCATTGTTGAAGGTTATCGAGTTAAAATAGGTTGTTGTAGAATATGAATTGCCCCCATAGTAGGTGTAATAATATTGGCATCTAGGGGAGTATAAGATTAACCATTATTGGATTTGTTCTTTATTTATATTATGGTTTGTAGAATATATGACTATGGTTCTTGAATTCTACCTCTGAAACTTTGTAAAATCTCATCTTTATTGGTTATAATATTTTCATTATCAAGTTGTGGGAGTGTGTCTTGATTCCCATCTTGTGTGTCATATTGATCTTGATTATATGGCTCATGTTTGGATGTATTATCATTAAATTTGACATAACCACAGTGTGAAATATAAATGAGTGGGGTTGTAACTTGTCCTTTGTCCATGACATAAGCTTGAACATAAGGAATCTAAATATGCTCGATAGGATTGCCACTAAGCCTATAACTTCTTCTTAAAGGAGGAGATGATTTTTTTTGAGATAACATATAACAAATAAAATGAACAGTGCTGCTAAAATAGAATATATATAACCTAAAATGCCTAACACAACCAAGGGACATAGGAAAAAGAAGGATACAAACCCTAATAACATACAGGGCTAGGGTTTGGGTGGTATTTGAAGTAAGTCAAGTTCGCCAAATGATTTAACTTTTAAGGGGATTATGGAGTTTAAACCCTAGGTTCTTAAAGGGTATGAGTACATTAAATCAGGGAATAAATATGCAATAAATATAACCATTGATTTATGTAATAATTGACCTAATCTAATATTTTTAAAAATAGAAATGAATGACACAAATAAGTACTTAGCTAGAAATTGATCGAGATGGATGATCTAGAGGTTGAAAACTGGCACTAAAGCTTATCAAAGTGTCATGAATAGGATCTAGGTGTCATAAATCCTCCTAGATAGTAGTGTGGTGCCTTAGATAGTAGTACACCATGCTAGTGTCCTCTTATTCAATGATAACATCTTTGTGCAGAGATCGATGTGAGCTTCTAATAACAACTGTATCTGAGTTTGATAGGCCTATTCCTGTGCGGATGAAACTTGCTTTATTGTCTATGACCTATTTTGGACTGATTGGTGAGCAAACCCTATATCTCCATGTTGTTAAGGTATTTGAGTGGCACAATTAGCAAAAGTGTGATGCTATTTAGATAGGTTGGATGTCCTTAACACCATGTTATGTTGAGAGTTGCCTACATACCAATACTTGAGAGGAAATCAAGCCTGATATAGTTCTCCCAATCTAAGTGATGGTGCAAGTGCAAGTGAATGCTAGTATGAGTGTTGACTTGAGTGCTTTGGATGAGGCTTGAGACTAAAAATTTATATATTCTAATTTCAGGGTGGCTATAGATGACTCCATGCAGAAGTAGGGTAGAATAGGGATCAATAACCTTGATCGTGCACTACTTGTTCTAAGCTTATTTGTGTAGTTTGCATTTGATTTCCATCTAGTGGATAAAGGGTTAAAAATCATGTATTTATATTGATTTGGTGTTTGTGTGAAGTGTGAAATACGTCTAGGATGACCCTAGGTGTTTTAAGAATTGAAAACATATTTATTGGGGTTGAAATTAGGCAAAGGACACTAGTGCGGTCCTTTGGTCATTAGCATGGGGTACTAGTGTCCAAAAAATTGTGTTAGTGTCCAGGTGGACAAAACTAGAGCACTAGGTGCTTGGATCCCTAGGGGAAGGTTTGGGATTAGATTTGGGATGTCTAGGGATGTGTGATACCTGAATGAAGGCTAGATAAGGAGCGAAAGAGGCCCTAAGATAAGAATAGGGCTAAGCTAGGGATAGGTGATCTCAAGTGGCACTCATTGCACTCAAGTGACATTTTATATGACTACAGGAGCAATATAGAAGTTGTAGGGCCTATGAAATTGAAATATACTAGTCTCTTGATGCAATTTGTTCTCCTCTGATGCACACATTTCTTAATAAGTTTGTATATTTGTCTCCTTGAAATTAGAATATTATGAAGTCGATTATTTTTTGTATTTGATATGTTGGTTGTTTAGGTTTGGTTCTTCAAATTTTAGTTAGTTCCTTAAAGATATCAAATAAATGTACTTCAAAATTATTCTTTGACTTTTGTTGAAAAAATCAGCACCCTTATTTTCTTAAAACAATAAACTCCTCTGCAAATAAAAAGATAAGGAACAAAGACCACATTTGGCGACAATGTAAGGATCTTAACATGGAGCAGGTTATTAAATGTAATTTTTAGAATAGAGGAAAAACAATGGAGGCATCAATCATTATAAAACACCCTACCTAGTTTTTTGTCAAAGATGTAATAACCTGCCCACACATGCCTTTAGAATTCTTAGTGTTATGCTTACATTTAATAATTAGAGTTACACAATAAAGCCTCCTCGCAAAAATCACTAGAGTTATAAATAACACTTCTTAAGCTAAAAATACAAAAATATTTTCCAATCAAAGGATGGACATGATCCTGTATTTATGCCCCAAACACCACATCTAAAGTTATAAGGTCAACAACAAATCAATTTTAATTATCGATGGTACCAACATAGAGAATTTTGAGCAAGAATTCAAATAAGATAACCTAAACAATAGTCACCCTTTTCTCCTAAAATACAAAATTCTTAGAAAATGATTTTGAGGGATTCAAATAGGATAACCTAAGAAATAACCAGTAACCTATTCATCTTATGTTGATTTGAATACCTAATCAATCCCTAAATACCTTGTGGGTTAATGACATTACACATGTAAATGATTTAGATTAGTTATTTATTTTTCAAAGTTAATTACTCTGACAACTCTCTATGTACACATTTTCTTTAAACAAGGATAGCCTTTTGTGGAGCTACACATAATTACAGAGAATTTCTCAATACATTTTTGCTCTGACCCAAAATCATTCATAATTTTATTCACCTAAATTCACTCACCTACATTAACATCTTTAATGTTCCTATTAATCGACACTAATTTTGCTCATCTCATTTGTCCTAATTCATTGCTCTAATTTATCCCCCCTTTCTTAGCTATTTATCTCCCCTTTCCTAGCTATTTATCTAATATCCCCCTTATATTATTTCTTCATCCACTAGCCTTAGTCTATCCCACTTCATCATTAATTTCCCTAATCAATTTTTAATCCCATCCTAATCCAATCTTATTTATTATTTTAGAATTTTAAATTCCCAATTACCCACCTACTAGCCTATTCCTAGGCTCTCTTACACCCCTAATTCCTAATTCCTACTTAATCCCTATTTAGTCTCCCATCTAATCATTATTAACCCTAAGAAGGTTTCTAGATTCCTCCAAAACTAGAACCTTATCTAAACTTCCCCCTCCTCTCTAAAAGCCTCCAAATTTATAGGCTTCAAAGGAATTTTAAATTTCTTGGATAATTCCTATCCCTTGATCTCCTCCAACCAACTTCAAATCTCCACCATTGATCATTCCCTTATTATTTTATTTAAATAAAGCCACTCCTCCATTGGAGCTAAGAATAAATCAAGTAGGGGAATCCATATCAAATCCATGACCAATTAGTCATTGAAACCTTCATCATCAACATCCTTGATCAAACAACATCATAGTGTCAAAATCTGAGTCCAAGGTATATCAATCCAATCTCAATCTCTTCTTGTTTTCTTTCATCCGTTTGATCATGGAGTAAAGAACTTAGCTTTAGGATTCTAATGTTGTTTTGAATGGTTTATTCATATATTTGCATTGAGTTCTAATGTCTCTAGACTTTATTTCGTGGTTTGAAGTTTAAGTGGTTAAATTAGATAGTTTAATCCATAAGCTCAAAATTTAGGATAAATTTTGGCGACCACCATGGGACTTTCTCCCAAATTTAATAATTTTTTCTTGTAAGTGTAATTTTTCTATCTTTTAGGTCATGTTTTTAGAAATTTCCCATGCACATGAGGAATTTGTGACATTGCACTAGTATATGCAACATTGTAGTCACGGTTTTATCTTTATAAGTTATGATTTTATGCTAACCTTTCGATTTAACCACTAACCGTAATCCTAATGATGTAGGTTTTACCTTTTTGAAAAAAAATTCAACTTGAGAATGTGACCTTGTCCAGAGAGTAATGATTTTGTAGAATAAGACATAATTTTATTACAATCGCTAACGGTCTTATATTTTACAATGTTTTATTTGCTTTTTGGAAAAATTACTACTTCACCAATAATGATTTCATCTTGAGAACAATGATATTATTGGTTTGGTCATGATTTTGTTTCTACAGGGTTTAGTCTATAAACAAAACCGCTACTTCATGAATAGTGACTTTGATCTGTAAACCACGATATTGAAAAAATGAGTCCCAAGTTTGTAAGGATTCTACAACGCATTTAAAATTCTTCATTTAGTTTATTTATCATTGTTTACTAACCCATCATATACTTGTATTAAGCATTTGCATCTAAAACATATGTTTTATTTCTTGGTACGTAGGGTGAGATAGGAAAATGACATTGATTGGGAATTTACCAAGTAAAAAACACAAAATCACTGAGTCGATGGTCACAATGTCAACCTGATAGCTGCATCCTTGTCATCATAGGGAGATAATCATCATCCAAACTAACCTTTCACTGTGTAGTTTTGCAGGGTCAACAGGGAGGAAGACATGCCCAAAAGGAATATCCACAGACCAATCATGAAACTTTTCCATCACCAACAAAATCATCGATCACATAATGTTCGAAAAACATGGTTCTGCACTGTGAAGTTATGGTATTATGGTATTGGTAGTGGTTTTTCATTATAGTTTAATTTTGCTATTTCAAATTTGTTTGTTGGTTTTGATTTACAAGGCAGATCCTTGAACCTAATCTAACCCCCTGTCAATTAAGATTTTTGTCTAATTTTTTTTTGCTGTAATATCTATATAGTCATTCTTTTTCCAAAAATTTCTTGAATATATTGTCAATCTGCTTTTAGTCAGTCTACACATACACATTATAACTTGCCTAAGTCAAATATCCAATTTTTTAAAGTCTTGAGTTTTATAACAAAACCACAACTTATTTTTTATCGATAATAGAAATTTTGCTCTGTTAAGTAGTGGTATTAAAGGCGACTTTGATAATTTTGCCATTTTGACTCTTGTAGTTTATTTATCATTCCATAAAGTTAGACTTATGGTTTAATCTTCTAGAAGACATCTTTTGATCATTTGAATAATCAGAAACTTAGATCATTTTACTAAGCATCTAAATATCCATTTTAATAAACCGATTTAATCTGTCATAGGCCTCTATACATAAACATTCTCAGCATATGTCCTAACCTGTTAAATCATTTGTTTTTTTCATTTTAGGGGTTTTGTCATTTATAACAAAACTACAACTTTCAATTTATAATAAATAGTGATTTTGTCTAACTAACCATGGTTTTGTAGGTAACCATCATGGTTATCTATCAATTATAAAATCATAATTCACAATCAATGACTTTGTCATAGGAGTTATGACTTTGTATATTCTAGTTATGATTTTATTTTATAATGACTACATATTAGCAATTTTGCAGGCAATCAATAGTTTTGTAATAAATCATTTAAACTACTAATATTTGTGTTGTAGGGCCCCTTCTTTTGAGTGACACTTAAACTACTAACCGTGTGCTTACAGGACACCTATCAAAAATTCCTTATGGAACTTTGAAAATCATTTTAATCATCTTAATAATTTTGTATATATATATATATATATATATATATATATATATTTGTTTTCATCATCTTATATATATATCTCCTTATCTTGTATATCTGTATCTTTCATCTTATAAATATATCACACTTAATCTGTCAATTAATCCTTTTTGTCTACCTATTTGTATCCTGAAAGCTACAGTCATTGTATGTTGTCTCCCTTGCATCCTTGCGATGAATCTTAGGGGATCAAAAACCACATATAAACCCACTCTTTTTCTTTTCTAGGGGGGCTAGTGACCATGGATTTCACCACCACTAACTAGTCCAAACTTTGTGTTCTGATGGAGTCTAAAAATTAGGAGAATTGTCATTCAACGCTAAAGCAAAATTCCCCATAAAGGGTTCCATAGAGTGAGGGTAGTTAAGCTCCAAGCTACAAGGTGGTTAGATAGCATCCTATATGGATGTAGGCCCCATTATACCTCCATGTATACAAGAGATGCACCTAGATATCCTTGTGCAAACCTAGCATAGGATCCTTTGGTCGTAACAGGCACCTCACTACCGAAGTCAATATCAGTTCTTAAGTAGCCATCATGTGCAAATGGGGTCGAAAGGGTTCAGTCAATTCTATAATAGGTCACCAGTCAACAACCTCACCCATGAAGCCATTAGATGGTATGAGCATCGGGTTACACACCTTTGAGTTTACTAATCATAGGTTATGGTTTGCTTGTTTGGGTGTGTGTTGTGTTAAACCAATGTTGTTTGTGAGCCAAGCTAAACTTCAACCAAAAACCTATACACCTAGCTAGGTCCTTTGTACAACCCATGTCATCTCATCACAATCATCTTGTACATCCTTATCATCATCCCATTATACATCCCTAATCCCTTCTTAGTCTCACTATATTCACCTATATTTGGCCATCACCCCATCATCATCATCTTGTATATCCTTGTATTACCCTCTTGTACATGCCTTTTGCTCTCTTGTCTATCCTTTTAGTCATATCCCATCCTAGTCATCACTTGTCATTAGTCATACCCCCCCATCACCTACATATCCTAATCATATCTCATCATAAATTCCATACCCAATCATTTGCCTTGACTTTGTCTTCATCACCCATTTAGTTTATCTTTGTCCTATTGGCTCTCTAGGACACATATGGGTCTAAACTATCCCCATCCCACATTATCGTTAATCATTTCATCATCACCTATCATCATCCTTGTCCTTATCCCATTGTCTTAATTACCTTCATCGCAAGAATCCCATCCCATCTTGAGTAAATCAGTCTAAGATTTTGAACTAATCCTTTTATCATCCACATTATCCTATCATCATAATCCACTATCACTCATTTTATATCCTGTTAGCATCTTGTCACTTTATCATTTTCAAATTAGCAAACCCATCAATCATCAATCTAATCGTCTCTCATCAAAACATCTTACCTATTCGTAAACTAACACCTATTCAATCATCACCTTTATAGTTTGCATCTAGGCACCCATCCAATCCCCAATCCTTTTACTAGCTTGATAACTAAGCATTGTTGATAGGTTTTTAGCATCTATTATACTATAAGTTTGAAATATGATCATACTCCTATATCATCCTAATCACATTTCATCCTCATCATCGCCTATCGTACTAGCTCAATCCTTTGGCCTTACTTTGTTCAAACAATCCTTAGTCTACCTTCGCACCATCATCCATCTTTCCCCATGGATTTGGACCTAGTTATTGTAGACCAATATATCCTAGCTAACAAAGATGAAGTCCTTTTGCAGGCACTAGATTTAAGTGCTCGCCTACCCTTAGACCTTGATCCCATTCACCCCAAATCACCATCCTGGAGCTTGTCAAAATTAGTATCAACATTCCTTGATGTGGTCACCCTAATTAATCAATACATCATAAAAAATAAAGATGAATTCATCTTATGACTATGAAATATGGGTGCCTGCTTTCCCAATAATTTTGACCCCATAAGCCTCAAGACACCTCTTAAACAATTCCACCATCTAATCTTATCCTCATCCCATCCCTTTCCACCATCCACTTACTTTATCTAATGCCTCGTAGCCTCAATTTATACTCATCTATAGCCAAATCCTCCATCTACTAATCATAATCCATCACCACTCCCTCGTCTTTCATCAACCACCGCCATGAAGCTAAACCCCACCCTCATTGATAAATACATAGCTACCAACAAGGATGAGATCCTCTTATAGTTCCTTACGATGGGCATCCTACTTCCTGAAGGTGTTGACCCCCTTCAACTCATTGCACCTCCTGCATAAACCCCTTCACGTGAGTCCCATGCAAATCTTCCATCCACTCATCATCGCTAATTACCAATCCCTTCCCATACTAGAAAAGGGAATCCACTCTTGGCCACCTCGCCTGCTACCAGTCCACCCACTTAGTTAGGGCAGCAACCATTTGATCTAAAGTCTAATGCTTCCACATGTAAGACATGAAGTGAAGAGGGACCCTATACTCCCCTTCCAATATCCTTGGAAGCTCTTTTCCAACAACTTGTCGCTACTAACATGATGGTCTATCCACCCATACAACATCTTGATCCCACCAAGCCTAAGCCCTCTTGGTATAATGTAAACTAATACTATGAATATAATTGAACTTGGGAGCATTCCATTAAATGATGTCAAATTTTTTGTGATTATGTCCAAGATCTCATCAATAATGGGGACACAATAATTAATGATGAATCAAATGAGTTTATCTCACTGGGTGAACAAGAAGAGGAATGCCAAGATTATATTCTTGATCATAATCTAACCCTTCCCCTTCCAAGCCAAGGTCAAGATACCCTATCCCTCTTCCATGATCCCCTCATCGTCAACTAATCCTCCATCAAACATAAATCCATTCCCCATTAGCCTAGTCCTCTTATAAATAATTCCTTTCATGGGCCTATCTTTTCTCAATCCATTGTTCGTCCATCATCTCCCTTTCACCCATTACATCCAATACCCCATGTTGAGAGGCTAATTATGGACAATCATTATTCTACTAGTAGCATCACATCTTATCCGTCAAAGTCAGCATTGGAGCCACTATAAGGATCATGTTCAACACCAGTATCTAAATCTGATTCCTCATCAGAAGCATCATCCCTCATATATATTATGGAAAATGATGATAATGTTTATCTTCTTGAGGATACCTTTAATCCTGATACCTCCAATCCATCACTAGGCATACCTTTGGATCCCAATTAGGATGATGAAGTCATATCTGAATTCTTGAACGCTTTATTTGTTGAAGATTTTCAGAATGGATCTAATCCTACCTTGGATACGTGTCTTAATGATCATTTTAATATTTTTAAGGATACTTTCTCTAATGTTGAAGCTAGGGCTCCTAGTGACCTTTATGAGGACTATGCTACCCATTAACCCCATACTCCATCATACACCTCACCTCTATAATCCTCATGTCACGCTCCATAAGGGGAATAAATAGGAACATGCATCATTGGATTCCCCTCTGCATTCAACATTGTGTACCACAAATACAAAGGTTTGAGACCATATTACAAAAGTCATAAATCATGATCAAATCATCTTTGATCCAATAAGTCAAAGTCAAGCGAAATTAAATCATCAGCTTAATCAAAAAATGTCTTCCCTAGTGAAGCCCAAAATCTAGAACTAGGGGCATATCCAAGTCAAAATAATCATATATCAAGTAAAAAATCCATCTCCTCTAGTGAAGCCCAAAATCAAGCACCTGGGGAAAATAAAAGTCAAATCCAAACAGTTATTCAACATAAAGTCAAAAATAATGATCGCAGGGCCGAGCATCCTCTTAATGCTTGGGTCAAAGAATCAACAAATCAAAAGGTCTTGAATCCCTTATTCTCATAGCACCAATCTAAAGAATCCCATCCACCATATCCAAAGGTGTATGCAACTATTGAACACCATTTTTGCTCCCCAACCTATCATATCATTCACAATCACATCCCTCCTTCCCATCCTATATACCATCATCACAATCATGACATCCTCCCATCCATACCATATCTCTAATCTCTGGGCAATATTGTCCTTCATAGGGGTTAAAAAGACACCTGGTCAAAACATTTGGAGGATGCTAAATCAAGAATTAATAAAGGCCATCGAGACATGATCCTAGCATCACATATATGCAGAAAAGGTGTTGGTTAAAGATCACGATAATGCTAACATCTTGCATCTTGCCCTTCTCTAATAAATCAAGAAGCCCAATAAAAGGCAAAAAAGTTAAAAAAATGTGTGTGTATATATAATTCATCCAATGATGAAAACCAGTCTTCTGGCACCTTGGACAAGTACCATGATGAAAACCAATTTCCAGCATCATGGTAGAATAATCTATTGTTCACATTATACCTCAACACTTGGGGGCAAAATCCATCCCTTTTAGCCATCACCCTTGATAATCCCATTCATATAATATCCCTTCATCTGTCCATACTTGTCTCATCCCTCATCAACCTTATCTATATCACCTATCCATATCCCTTGGTCCAACCCATCATTTCCTATTATATCATACATCCTATTTCCCATTATTTCATGTCTTGACCTTTGTAATAAAGCAAATTGTGTCTTGAGAAATGTTCTTGAACTATCTTGGCATATACTCCAATGAACACTCAGGCAACTAAACATCTAGTTCCTTCATGATGTGGTCACTGGCAATCCCCAATCCATTCCTCCTTGGTCCCCATCACCCTCATCCTTTTGTCATCCCATCCATCATTCCATCCATCCTTATCCTAGTTTTTAGGCTTGGTATTCCCTTTTCTAGTAACCCCATTTGTATAGTGTACACACATACTTCAAAAAGCCTTAAAAATTTGAAAAATGTTAAAAACCCTAAAAATCATAAAATTTGAAAAAGCCAAAAATTATCCATGATGTCTTGTCTTATCCTGAATCCCCTAATCGCATCCATCTCCATACCATTTGATATCCATCTCTATGTCATTTGTTTGTCTTCCCATCGTCATCCTTGGATACAACATTTAGTCTTGAAATCCAATCCTAGTGGTCACCCATCCCTTCATGTCTTCAATCTTATCTTTGGCCTAGGTATTATTAGCACACATAACCTTGTCAAAGAATTTAATTTGGCACCCATCATTTCCCTATCAATGCCTCTTCACACCTAGCACCCATCACATTACCTCTTTGCTAGTGTGGAATAAACTTGATCCCATCATTGTCTTTATCATTGCCTCTTCATACCTAACAACCATCCACTCACTATTTTGCTAGTATGAAAGGCATTTGATCCCATCATTATCTCCTCTTCATTCTAGTTTGGACTCTTGCAAGGTCTTGTCTATTGGTAATCCTTGGTCATCACTTTTCTAAATCACCTTCCTTGGCCAATTTTTAATTCGATTTCAAGACTAAATCAGTATTCAAAGACCTTCTCCCATCCTCCATCCTTATATCCTCAACTAAGGGCAACATCTTAGCCCAATCCTAATCATGATCATCCTATCCAACTCCACGTCTATCCTAAGTCCACAATCACATAGTATCACCCTAGTCCAACCCATCCCCTAATCACTCATCCCATCATTAGACAAGACATTGTGACACTGCATGAAGATATATGTGTGCGTTACTTGTTTGTTTTATTTGTCTTGTTTTCATCATGTTTGTTTTCATTGCATCTCTTTTTGTCTATTGGGCAATGAATGGGGATGTTATGAGGTCACCAAAGCTCTCATAATGCTTATAGGTGCCCTCAATAATGTAAACTTGACCATTTGCCCATGCACTTTGACACAATGTCCTCTTGGTCATGCTTATATCGTGGGGCATACTGTCATGTGCCATATCTATTGGATTGCTCAGACTATGATGAACTTTATGACAATTGTGATGGCTTGATCATCCCCATCCTCATCATTCATCTAATTCGCATTATCCATATGAATAACACCTAATATTTTATCTTTGTCTCATCATCTGCATCATATCCTTTAATCATTAATAATTATAATAATCTTTATCATTGTCACTTTCTAATCATTGATCATCCCCTCTATCCCCTCTTTCCTCTATCTCTTCTTTCCCTTGACTCTTGGTCACTCGATCATTTCGTTTCTCCTCTATCATCACCTATATTATCTTGATCGATTTAGCTTTGAGTTACAACCATCATCAATCTTATTAAATCATCATCTTATCCTGGCCTATAACTCTCCCTTGCATGCGTCCTTGCTTGGGATATGTCTAAATCTTATGTCCCTTTAATCTTATCATCATCACGTTCAGGTTGATTCCCCCTTGGTATGTGTCAACAACCATGACCAAGTCATCTCTATTCCCTATGCCTATGTCTTTGCCAGAGGCATCATCAATCTGTAGCTCATCGCTTAAAGTCGACCTCATTTTCTTCATCTTCTATCTCACATCTATCATCCCATCCCCCATCTATCCATCACATCCCACCCCTCGTTTCTTTTGTCAAGTGGCCATCCGTCTCATTTCTTCCCTGCATGTCCCCTCAAGGGGGCATCACATACCCTAACATCATATTTACTAATATTTATCCACAACATGGTTTTCCTTTGAAAGACCATTTCTTCTTCCACTTTGCTCCACTCGTAATGCCCTTTCAAAGAGGGGCAAAATGTATGATTCTAAATTCGCTTGTCTACATTAACGTTTCTAATGTTCCTATTAGTTGACACTAATTCTACTCATCTCATTTATCCTAATTTATTTCATTAATTTATCCCCCATTTTCCAATTATTTATCTAATATCCCCCTTATATTATTTCTTCATCCACTAACCTCAGTCTATCCCACTTCATAATTAATTTCCTTAATCACTTCTTAATCCCATCTTAATCCTATTTTATATATTATTTGAGAATTTTAAATTCCTAATGGCTTACCTACTAGCCTATTCCTATGCTCTCCTACACTCCTAGTTTCTAATTCCTACCTAATCCCTATCTAATCCCCCCATCTAATCATTATTAACCCTAAGAAGATTTCTAGATTCCTCCAAATCTAGAACCTTCTCTAAACTTCCCCCTCCTCTCTAGAAGCCTCCAAATCTAGAGGCTTCCAAGGAATTTTAAATTCCTTGGATAATTCCCATCCCTTGATCTCCTCCAACCAACTTCAAATCTCCACCATTGATCATTTCCTTCTTATTCTATTTAAATAAAGCCACTCCTCCATTGGAGCTAAGAAGAAATCAAGTAGGGGAATCCATATCAAATCCATGACCAATTAGTCATTGAAACCTTCATCATCAACATCCTTGATCAAACAACATCATAGTGTCAAAATTTGAGTCCAAGGTATATAAATCCAATCTCAATCTAGACATTTTATAAAGCCAAAATAAACTAGACATTTTGTAAAGCCAAAATGTATAACCATTGCCAACGCATGCACTCTTAAGAGAGCTTTGGAATAAGCACAAACATCAATCAAACAAAAAATGAGAGTGGATAATTACTAAGCACCTTAACTGCAAATACCAAGCTAGACGTGTATGCAAATGTGGGAGCACACTCTGTCTTAATTTTTTCTTTTTAATTTAGTTTAATTTTTTAATGCATATACAATATTTACACATAATAACATAATATGTTTCTAAAATTTAAATTATTATTGGACTAAATTTGATAGCTAAATTCTTGTATCTACAATTCTTTTTCCATAATATAGAGTCGATTTTTCTTTAGTAGATTACATTGAATATATTGTGAAGATTTGAATATACTTACAAAACCCGTAAAAGGATAATAATATACATATACTATAATAATATTTTCTTTTATTACTATGAACTATTATAGCACTTAAAAGGTAATGTCAAATAAATAACCATCATAAGAGTTTTATATACGAAGTAAGATAATGTCTTAACAACGATTTTTACATTTAGTCACATTTAAATAAAATGACAACACTCCACATAATCAATTTAAATGTCCGTGTGGACTCATGCAATCTATTAATCTCTATGATTATAATCAAAATCTTAACACTAATAAAATCTAAATATTCTTCTTAACAATAGATACTAGAACCGCACTACAACACTTAAACATACGACCTTTTTAAGTGTATTCTCTCCTTCCAAATGATCCAGCAAAACCTTTAAATTATATCTAATAGGTGAAGGAGGAATAAAAAATAATAACAATAATATTAAAACCACAGGAAAAAAATCATACAAACCTTCCATTTCAATACAAAATTGTGTTCACAAACGCTATAAACAAAACGCGGACTTATCCCCTCAAATAAGTTTTATTTGATAGAGTTTTTGAGTTCGAAAAGAAACCCTAATCCTAGGGTTTTGCATTCAAGTATTATTTGGAAGAAGCTAAAACTCCTCTTCTTCTCTGGAGTATTTTTTGCGGAGAGCCTCTTCATGCGGCAAATCCCCTGTAGAAAGGTTTGAGGTAAGATCTTATTGAACTCTGTAACGATTTTAACTATGTATCAATGCAGCTTTGATTCATTGAAAAAACGAAAAAATCTCGTGTGGTAACTTTTATTTTGTATACCGTATTTCATTTTGTATTTTAGGGCATGGATGAGTTTTAATATCTGCCAGAGAAAATTTGTTCAAGATTTGGATTTGGTCTGATCAGTGTGCGGTTAGGGGTGTGCCATCCAGGTCGAGGATTAATTTAAATCTTCTCCCTGCATCTGTAGTTTTGATTCAATCTGTTCTGAAATCTCTCTGCTGATCTATTTTACTATATTGCATCGTCATTTTAGGCGATGAATTGGTTGAAATGTTTACCAGGGCAGAGAGTCCCATGATTTGTGCTGCGTTTGGTTGATTTGGGCGTCGAGATTCAAAATCTAGGGATTTGTCTCACTTTAGTTAGGGTTAGAAAGCCCTTTGTATTTTAGGTTTTGTTCTGGGCAATGGTTTCATCGGGTGGGGATTTGATGGAGTAAAATATGTGGCTTTTGAAGGTGTATTTGACTTTGTTTTTTTGCCTTCGAAATAATGCTGAAGGTTTCATGGATTTTACTTTTTCAAAGTGCTCGGCAGAAACGATGCAGGGGACGTTTCCTTTTGACCTAAAGAGGTAACGACATATTCGGGTAGTGTTCACTGTTTGTAAACGTGGTTGCTTAGGCAAGGGCTACTAGGGATTCAGGTGGAATGCTATGGTTTTTCAAGTTATTAAGGTCGTGCCAGGTGAAGGTTTTTAGTGAAAAGAAGTGCAATTAAGCCTAATTTACAGCTGTCTTACTTTGTATAATTCTGCATTTATTGTACACAGCCCTACCCAATTAGGAAGGATCTACCTGATAGGTAGGTGTATATATAGGTTAGACTGTTGGAATTTTATCTGTTTGCATGGCTATGGTGGTTCCTTGTGTAATTCGGTGTAATAGCTGGGTTACCTGGTTGTCTACTGACAAGGGGACAACTGTGTATTCCCTGCTGTAAGTGTTTTATAGAAGATGAGGTTAAACTTAACTGACTAATAAGTCAGGGTGTGCTTTTGAACCCTAAGCACTACCAGCACAAAGTCAAATTCTTTGTAGTAGATTTAAGTATTCTTGTTGCGCTTACCCATACAGATCATATTTTTAATGCGCCATATCATTAAGGTTGATCAAGCCCATCAAAATAATCTTTTTAATATAGCAATTGACTATATAAAATTTTAGTAAAAATAGATTGTGCTAAAGAATGTCTGTATTGACTAGAATGTTGTCTAAGTTTTTTGAAGACTAGGCCTATATCAACTTAATCATCCCAATTGTGTATTAATTATTTTTAGTGTTCCATCTTCTATCATCACCTGAGATGCGATTAGCCCATGCAGACATGTCAATCACCACCAGTGCCAAGGATTGGGCGAGAGCTTGAAAATAATCACCACCAAAGATTATTTAAGTGTTTTTGTAGTGGAGTGAATCAGTCTTGTCATTAATGAATTGCACCATTGTATCAATAACAATTCATTTAACAAGGCATTGTTTTGTTTGTATCGATAGAACAATGAATAAAAAACTGCTTTCAGTGTGGCGATATATATCTATGTTTTAATGGGGGAATAAAACTTAAAAAATGGTGAAAGAAGAAAATTCCTGGTTGACAGTAGCAAAAATTCAAGGACACCCAAATTTATTACAATCCCATGCGTGACCAAGGTGTTAAAAATGACACAAATACTGCGCATATGGCTTCCTCTTGTTAGGTCAGTGGTATATTTCTCTGCCAAAGTTGACTGTGGCTTGTACGTGGCCTTGTATCCTTTATTTGCTTGTGATTGTCAGTGCAGACAGAAGAAGAAGTGGGGAACATATCAAACTCTACCTAAAATGTTTAACTACTATTGTTTGTATTTTTAAGTTTTATTTGGTAATTCCCCTGTATGAAGTAACTTTTGTCTCATTTGGGGCACGATGGAGGGGGTACCTTTCTGTCAAAATTACCCTATTTCAACATCATCATGTCTCCTGGGATTTGAACCTAGGGCTATGTAATGAAATCCCTGATGCTTTTACCATTTGAGCTAATCCCGTTTTACCTTATGCTTGTTTATCTAATTGCAGGTTACATTCATGCTCTTACCCTCTCTTTTGGTTTCTGTTTATACTTGTCTAATTGTATTTACTTTTCATTTTAGTTTAATAATGAGTTCAAGCCGTACCACCTGAGATTTTTCCAAAAATTTAGTGTATTCTACCAAATCGGGTATCATGTCTGGCATATAGTACTATGTCTCACCTTTGTATTCAATTTTTTTTAAATGATGATTCGATAATAGAATGGGTTATACTAAAAATGTTTTAGAAAATAAAGCTTAGCAAGGCTGTTGCTGAGCTTCCAAAGAATCTGAATATATTTTTCTTGCATGCAGCTTGGAAGCAGGTCATCTTTTGTTACTCTATTTTGTGGGTTAGAACTTAGAAGTACACATTCAAGGATATGTATCTATTTTGTTTTTCAATTATGGAGCTGAATGAGCAATTAAGTACAATGTTTCAAAGAAACAGTCTTCACAGTTTGGATGTGAATGCAATTAAAAGGCAGATTTGACTATCCCTTTTTAACAGCAATTCAAATACCATGTAGTCTCTATGAGCTTTGTAGATCCACCTGAATTGAAGGGTTGGGCATTTTATAATTGTGATTGTCAAGGTTAAATATTTTATGTTATTCCTAGTGGGAATATAAGATTTGCAGAGTGTTTTTTAAAAATTTGCAGTATTCATTTGCAGGTAAGTTTTAGCAATCATGTATACTGCAAGAAGAAAAATTCAGAAGGAAAAGGGTGCAGAGCCTGATGACTTTGAAGAGTCTGTGGCTCAGGTTAGTTTAATCTTTTATTCGTGCATTTCCTATCTTGGATGTGATATGCATCATTTTCTTTTCAGGTTGTCTTAACTTCCCTTTATGCAACAGGCCTTATTTGATTTAGAGAACACCAATCAGGAGCTGAAGAGTGAGCTCAAAGATTTGTTTATTAACTCTGCCAAGTAAGTTGGTTTCTGATCAGTGATTGAATTCATATATATATATATATCCTCACATATGTACTTGGCTTGTGATGCCTTGAACCTTGGTTGCTTCTATACATGTGTGCTTTTACTATTTTGTCTTGAACTTTGGTTGCTTCCAATCATTAAAATAACTCAAGCTTAGGAAGGTACAGATTCTTGTTTCTCTGCCTTTTTGACCCTTTGGTCTTGTTCAGGCAAATTGATATATCTGGAAACCGTAAGGCAATTGTCATTCATGTTCCATATCGCTTGAGGAAGGCTTTCCGCAAGATTCATGTGAGGCTTGTGCGAGAGTTGGAAAAGAAGTTCAGTGGAAAGGTTAAGAGCTTTACGAGCTTCTTTATGAACACTACTTAGTTTTTTACATGTTTTTTTGTATGCTCTGAATGTTTAACAGGAATAATGTGGAAATATTATTTTTGATGAAAAACAGGATATTGTTATGATTGCCACAAGGAGAATATTGAGGCCACCAAAGAAAGGCTCAGCTGCAGTTCGACCCCGTAGTCGAACATTGACTGCTGTCCATGAGGCCACCTTGGAAGATGTTGTCTATCCTGCAGAGATTGTAGGGAAACGAGTTAGGTATCGCGTTGATGGATCTAAGATAATGAAGGTAAGACATTGCTGATAAACAAACATCAAGTTTAGTTCTTTGGATCTAAACGTTTTGTTTGATTCACTGTTTATTTGTTCATTTTTCAGGTCTATCTCGATCCTAAGGAGCGTAATAATACAGAATACAAGCTGGAAACTTTTGCTGGAGTTTACAGAAAATTATGTGGGAAGGATGTTGTTTTTGAGTACCCTTTATCAGATGCTAGTTAAACTATGCCATTAGAGCTTATTTTGTTTGCGGATTGGGGTTTTGTTGATGTTGGAACTTGATTTGTTCCACTAGGGTATAACTAAGAATATTATTTGGTTGGTATTAGGTTTTTTCTGATCAAGCATTTGAGGTTATTAAGTGCCAATGATTCATGTTAAATACTTCCCTTTGTTCTTTACTTCCCTTTGTTCTTATGTCTTCAGATATGATTAAATTTTGTTTAATGAACAGATTCTTCTCTATATGCCTCTAATGAAATTGATAAGCATTGGCCGTTTCTCCATAGTTGAAATAAATTTTAAGAATCTAGTTGAGTGGTACAAGTATGAAAAAACGCTATGTAATTTTTTGCTTCCTCAAAACCCCTTTATGTATGTTGGATACCTTATGTAAATATTTTTTTGTACAAGGCAACAATTAATTAACTGACTAATCTTACTGCTATATTTAGACTTGTTTTTTCTAAACTCTCAACATCTCAGTCAGTTATTTTTTGAAAACGAGGTTTGCTTTTTTGTACCCAATTTGAAATGTGAGATTTTTATGTCATCTAGATGACTGTGCACAGCCTAGGAAATTGTTGCACTATTAGGAGGAAGCTGTGGAGTATAATGGAATATATGATTTTAATTGTAAAGTGTTTTAGTTATTTAAAATAATCTAATTGTTTGATAAACAATTTTTATACAAGTACCTACACACTGCCAAAAGTATCTTGTGATTTTGGTGGTTTGAATCTTCTGTTTGAGCTTAAGGAAATATTATTGTTAAAAAATGGGGACGTTACTCTGTTCCCTGTTATGCATATTCTGGAAATTTTTGTTGTATTTCATGATTCAAATGTGTTTTAAACCTTGTATATCATGATTCAGGTGTGTTTTAAACCTTGTATATCATGATTCAGGTGTGTTTTAAACCTTGTATATCATGATATGGTTTTGATCGAAAGATTGGTGCATTTACATATAGTAGTATTTTGAGTCTACCACTCCACTGCAGATTTGCCACCTTTTTAAGCATTTTGCATTTAATTTGGAAAAAAATGTTGTGTTTTGCATCTAGCATTGTATTTTTGCCCGATTCTGAATGTCATTTATTACAACCCAGTGGTTTCAAAGAATGTTCCATGAAACACCCTGTAAAATCAAATGGTAAATTCTAAATACACATTTATGATGAGAGATTTGTAATTGCAAAACTGCCATATCTTTGTCTGTCTTTTTGGCCCGACTGTGCCCACCTGTACGCCTAATGATTTTAGTAAGTATTAGGCTTTAGGGCAAAATGGACATGGAATAGGTGTTAATGCTGGAGGGTTTCTTTGATATGTTTGCATGGAATATGACAAAAATGTTTTGTTTCCGTGGTCTCTGAAAAAGTGTTTGTTGTTAACCCCCATTGTATATGAGAGACAGCTGTTCATTCAAGGGTGAGCGGGAGTCTTGAGTTTTTACTTGGAGGAATTGGAATATGTTCCATTGAACTTTGTTGAGAGAGATTTAGAATCTTGTAGTGAATGATTTTGCTGTTTTTATCTCAATTGAAACTTCTCATTGGTTTTATCAGCATATTCTGTCTTGAGTGTGTGCGGGTAGATTCCTTGCTCCTATCCCTGTGTTCTTTAAGTAGGGAATTTAGTTGCCTAGTTTGTAGCAAACTTTTTATAACGTTGTGCAGTAATTAGAGGTGGTTTGACTCAATTTTCTGGGTCGAAGATTATTTATGTTGTAAAGATGAAAACCTGATTGTTATTTGAGAAATAATAAAAAGGTATATGTTTACCGATGAGATGTGGGTGAGTTGGTAAAGTGGTTTGGTTTAAGTTTTATTTACATTCAAATTTCATTAAGATATTTAAGGTCGAATGTGATTGCTGTTGGTATTTTTGAGTTACTTGTAGTTGTTGGTAGTATATGATCATTGGGATTTAAGCCTTCCATTGTGTTTCAGATTTTGGTTCATAGTTTCGGTCAAAAGTAAATACCAATTTAAAAAACACCTTTTGTGAAAGAGAAGTAACAATTCTCTTTGTAGGTACCACTTTGCTTTAGTATTTCTGTACTAAAAATCATGTTTATGATTCTTCTTGTAATTTTCGATATTACTTTACATTGGTGTCCTATGACAAATGATTTGTGTGCCCAAGGGGACTTCATGCATAGGAGTCTTGAAGGAAAACTCCAAATGGTAGAATGGTTTATGCTGACAGGCTGTCCCTGATTTGTGTGTTTGATGGGTGGAGACTGATGTTAGCTATAGTACGGCTCAATTTTATGTTTGGGGTACAAAGTTATACTCCAATATATTATCTCATGTACTAAAACTGCTAGATCATGCTGGATTTTGAAGATTGGAAACGGTTAAAGATTGCAATAGCACCAAACCAAGCTCTAAAGTCTTTTTTAACGATCCTTTTTTAGAATTTTATATATGGCCACGACTCTTGCACTGAATGTCTCAATGCTCTTTATGACTGGAATAAATGAAAAACGCATCTAATTTTGTGTCATATGCCTTTTCTTCTTACAGGCGATGGTATTATTGATATCAGTTTGTATGCTGTTAAAAGCTAAGTTTGACGATACAATTGAACGTTGTAGCCTTCATGAAAAACTGTCCTGTCTTAAAAAGGACCATCTATTTTTATTGCTTTTAAAAAGTCTTAATTTACAGCGTTTTGAGCAGTTACAACTCTAATAACTTCGAAATTATTATTATTTTGTTGAGAAATCGTAGCAACGACTCCTTTTTAATACTGTCCTAAAATACGAGCTTTCTTTTTAGCATAAGGCTCAAATGGCTTCCAAAATATAATTTTTGGCTTAGAAATCCGTCCAATGTTTTTTCCTAATATTAAATCTCTACTTGTTTAATTATGACAATTTAATTGTCATTTTCATTTGTGTGTAAGCGGTGGGTTTGACATTATATTTGATGTTGGTTTGACTATAATATGTAAGTATTTTTCCTTTGAGTTTGCAGCCCATTTATATTTTTCAGAAATGTTATTTTGTGTGTGATTGGGCGGTGTAACTAGATTGAGGTCTTTTTATATTAATGAGAAATTTGTGAAGTTGTTAATCAATAGTGGTATTTCTTTGGTTTTCTAATAAATATATTTAAGGTAATCTATTCTAATTAAAAATTGGGCACAGTGGTGTAACTTTATTTGGGCTATCTATCTCTAGCTAACGAGAACTATTTCTAGTTAATGAGAAATCTCTAGGTAACAAAAAAATTGCAGACAAAGTAATGGAGTTATTAATCAGTGTGGTGTTTCATCACGTTTTAAAACTATTTTAAAATTTTACATTCTATATGTTATATATAAATTAAGGCTAATCGTTATTTTAAATGTCATGTTTTGTTTTTGGAAGTTGAGTTGATTAAGTCAATATGTAGTTGACAAGTATAAGACACCGAAATTTTCTTGCACAATAATTGTCTCCTAGATGAAATCTTGAATGAAAATTTAGCTATCTTAAATGGGTTTTTTGTTTCATAAAATAAGATATTTTAAAGTGAAAGCATTAACTGATCGTTCTAATTCACTTGAACCTTGTGATTGTTGACCACATCTCACTTTTTGTGTTAAAATACTGTGTAAATTGCTACTGTATTAAATTTACAAATGAAAAGCTTGTGATGCAGAGGAGAGCAGACTGCGAGCCTGCACAAGCTCAAATAGTCCCTAAATTAAAAACCAAAACAAATGCCCTGGATTCCTTCTCTTATAATCAGTTGAAAGAGTTAGACAAATACGTACACATTTTTTGCAATTGCTTCTTCCCTTTCAATCTGCATTCAATGCAAATATTAGTTAGGAAATATTCATTCTACTTTCAACAATTTTTTTTAAGGTTTTAGAGGAAAATCAATAATTGACCACACTATCTATTAGTGAAATGTCAATTTTTTTGCAGCAATGTCGGCTACAAATAATAACATTGTTTCTCTTGCTTTGAACTTTTTAAAAATTAAATTTGTGGGCAGCTTGATGCATAGTACCATATACAACAAATAGCCCCATCCCTTCGTCCCTAAGTAATTCATCAAGGAATTCAACATGATGCTTTGTTGCAACAAAGAGTAATGTTCATTGATTTGAACCAACAAGGCAACATATTTATATTCATGATGCAAGGTAAAGAATGTAAATTTGAGACCAGGGCTAATCTTACTCTCTAAATCGAATCACACAAGTTCAGAATCACAAAGTTGGCAAGGAAAGGAGGTAGAGTTGCACATAAAAAATAAAGTTTGTTGTGTCTCGCTCAATTGAGCAAACATTTTTTGCAGCTGCTCAGTAAAACCATATCAAACAAATGATTTGCCTCATCAAAAACCACATAATCCATAGTTTGCAAAGACATTTCTTCTACCTCAACAAGATAATGCATGAGACGACCATGGGTTGCAATAATAATATATGGACTTTTGGCTAGTTTTTGAAACTGAACCTCCATGTTATTCCCACCCACAAGCACAATGGGATGAAAACATCTAAATCAAAATTCAACCAAAATTTAACAAAATATGTAACTTTATTCGTATGCAATGAAGAAGAGAAATCCAAACAAAGGATAACTTGCATTGTACCCTTTAAAAATAATTGTATAAGAGATCCTTTTTATTTGTTATGTTTTGAAATGTGCGTCCATGAAAGATAACAAGGATACAAACCTGAAGAGAAATTTTGTTCTCTCAAAATATGAGCATCCTACAGAGATGATCTTCTGCAGAAGACAATATGCAAACATTTATAAAGGCATTTCTAAGTAGGGGTGCATACCTGAAGACATTTGGTCTTTGATCAAACTCTACACCCAATCAAATGTAGTTGTCCCTCCATCTTGTTGTTGTATAGCCAAAACACATAATATGAAGGAAATGTAAAAATGAAGAAATGATTTTGGAGAAGGACTAAGCTCTTGATTTCATTGGCAAAGGACTAGCATATCATATTACAACTAAAGGGTGGTTACTGGTATTATTCTGGAACGAATATAAAGGATGGATGGTGGCCTTTGTTTACTAATTTGATTGTCTAGTCAAAAGAGGAAGGTCTATGAAGCTCATGGATTGATTATATTTGTTTTTTTCTTATGCAACATGTTCTTATGTTCTAGGATATGTTTTTATCCATCTTCCTCATTTTGAGTCTTTGGAAGATTACATCCCACACCCTTTTCAAGTGCAAACACAACAAATGAATCGCATAAAAAAATAATGAATTTCTCAAAACTATATAACTTCCAACAAACATTTTTCAAACAATGGTAAATATAAAGGCCTTCTAAGAGGCATCGTAACTTTTTTTAATGTAGTTATAGGAAAAAATGAAAAAGAGAATCGAAGTAGACTACGACCAGAAAAAGGCTTTGGGAACATTGAGCTTCGCTGCAACTTTTGATAGCCATGGAACGAGCAAATCATAAGCTATACAACATAGGATGAGTGGTGGCATTGCGACACAATGATGAAGACACATTTTTTCATGGATCCATGTAATGTCTAGGCCTAGGTTCATATGGTGTTAGACAACCAATACAAAGCTTTGCACATGCCTTCACCCTTAGTAGCACAAGTGCTTTGAATGTACTATATAAGACAATTAAAACACCAATTACAAATATAATCTTGTACTTAAATCACTAATAATGCCATAAACCACTTCAACAAGACACGAGGTAAAAAACCTATAACCAAAATGGATTAGCAAAGGAAGCAAATGCCTTAAAGATTAAAATAAAAATATTAAAAGTTTGGTCACAAGAGTGTTAATAGTTTTTATCTTGACATGAAACCATTCTATCACATAATTTTTTTTAGTAAAATAGAGAGTCAACAATATCATACTGCATAAGGAGACAAGGAAAGAAGCATACGTCCCAACTTGAAAAAAAACCATATTTTATCTCATAGTTAATTGTAAAAACAACATACTCTTGTGTAGTGCAAACATCCCAAATAATAAATGAAAGACACATCAAATACTAACTAAAGGTGTTGACACATGGACTGCAAGCCAAGCTTGTCAATTATCTCAATAACAGTCATTGCATTAGGAAGATCTTGTTTGTTTGCAAAGACAAGAAGAACATCTCACAACTCAACATGCAAGTCAGAAAACATTTTGTTCTTTGTAGTGTGGTAGTAACAATAACAATTATATATATAGTGTAAAATTAAATTGCTCTTTAAGGCTTGACGCTTAAATTCTATATTAAAATTATGTTTTATAATTAACATAATTATAATATAATAATCCCTTAGTTTGAGATTAAGTTATTAACACAAGTAATGGATGGTAATCATCATAAGTTCATTATCAATGTAAACCCAAAACACAAGAAACATATTTATTAGTATAATGTGGATTGACCACTATGTTTCTTTTCTTATGATAAACTAGACCACAAAAGACTTGCCTCTCAATAATATATTTCTAGAGGAGGCTCACCTCTCGTTTACTAGAATAACAAGGATATCTTACATTTGTATTTAGAAAATATGGGTCCCATCAATAATATATTTCTAGAGGAGACTCCACTCTCATTTACTAGAATAACAAGGACGTGCTACTTTTGTATTTATAAAATATGGGTCCCAATATCGGATAATTAAAATTGCAAAAAATGATACTTTAAAATTTCTCCTCACATTGACAAAAGGTCTTTTATAAAAAAAGGTCACATTCTTATTTGCTAGGTTAGTTTGAAAGCCAATTAGGATATATCCTTCATTGTAGGTCGATAAACAAGTTGACAATAAAATGAACCCATTTCTTTCCATGATTATTATAACAATTTTTTTTATCTTATTCAACAATGCAACTCATCTCTCACTTCAACCACATGGTCTCTATCATTACTATTGACCAAAAATATAAGTCTGATAATTATGGAAGCAAAATCTCCATAGTGGTTAGATCTGTTTTATGAAAATTTTCTGTAATATACACAAAATGGCTTATTTCTAATCTCTAAGGATATAGAAAACACCCAAACCGTCATTGAGTCCACCTCCATATGAGAAGTTAGCCACAAAGTCTTCATCAAACCATAAATTCTTTAAAATTCCTAGTTGACCAAAGATAAAAATTAAATTCAATTCCTGAAGATTAACATTTTTTAAAATTTTGAAAAAAATTACAACGAATGTTTAGTACCCAACTAACATAGTTCTAAGGTTTAGCTGATTGATCATGTAAGGTCAAATAACTATGATGCAATGAAATCTTTAACGTGCCCAATGAAATCCAATATAATCATTTGCCTCCATTCTTCATGACAAATGTATATCAAGAAAGAAATCAAACAAAATTAATAACTCATCTTTTATTCTAGACAAACATTTGGAAACAAATATTCAAATATACAAATAGGCAAAAGGGTGTAGATGCATAAATCTAGATTTATATGTTAAACTAGTCTTGCACACTTGCCAAATATATCTTAGGGCTCTACCCTTCACTTTGACCTTCTTTGCAGCCAAAAGGCTCGTACTCACCATCTCACTGGGTCTAATTACGTATTTCTTAGTCCAACCTTGATTATTTTGATTATCTAGATCACATATAACCACATAATGCCTAAAAGTTGATATCTATCATTTGCATTCCGTTATAGAACCTCAACAACATTCCTTCATCTTGGATAGTTATGTTTAAGGCATGACAGTAACATCGATGCTATTGTCCCTGCTCCAATGAAAGTGTCCTTACCCTATAAACACTCAAATTTGCAAATCTTTCAAAGTGTATGGGTTGGCCTAAGAATGCCATTAACCCTTTCTTGAGGATTATTTCAAAAGAGCTAGTATAAATACAAGTAAAATCATACTCATTATCCATTCAATAAAGATCTAGCATTTATTAGGCAAGCTTAAACATACTACTAAATTTCAAAGTGCACAACCAAGCTATTATGCCATATTCATTCCTATATATATATATATATATATATATATATATATATATATATATATATATCATAGGAGCAATCATACTACAGGTTTGAAGTATTCAAAGACAATCCATGAGCTATATTTGCCAAGTTGCAAGCTAGAACACTACATGCATTATCATATAGTATATTGCACCCTTGTGCACACACATTCCCACACATAAGGGAGAACTACATAAGTTCAAGCCCTCCTTAGAGTATTGGCTATGTAGGCAGTGCCCATTAATATATGGGTATTTGTGGTCAGCTAGACATTGTGAACCCACTAACCCATTTTTTCACAAGGTAACCTAATATAAGGTGGACAGATAGGGTTTGAGCTACAAACAATCATCGACAACCTGTGCATGAGATCCATATAGGGTGACTAAGTGTCCAGACAGCTAAAAATAATATTTCTTGAATCTAATGACTATTTCTTGAACATTAGACACCCTATTTACACACCTTCACATCTCAGATTTGTCTGTGAATCATTGCATAAACTAAGTATTATTTCTTCCTTGTGATTGTGCAATCAAAACACTATTTTAGCATTGTACTTTCTATATTTAGTATTTTCATAATTTATCAGTAAAAATGAATATTAGAAACTAAATTATTTAATTGGCCTACTTTTGTGAATAAATTATCTCATTATTGAATAGCCTATTCCCCATAACCCTTAAATTTACAAAAAAGGTTAAATATTTGATGAACCCAACCTCTGAGTCTTCCATGCAAATCTTAACTTGTTCTAGGGTTTTTAGCTTCCGAAGGTATTCACTTGTTGTTTTTATTTAGGTTTGTTCTATTCTTTGCATGAAACTTAGGCGAAGGCCTAAATTAGGTGGTGTTCCTATTGAATATCTTGAGTTACCCCTTGGACCATCTAAAATGTCTCAATCTAATACCATGTCAAATTCTCCAAAAAATGAAAGTGCATATAATGAATGAGCCACATAATGAAAAAGTTATTATAGAAGATATATCTAATCACAAGGATAAAGAAACACATGAGGATAACGAAAATGAACAAGTAAATCATGAACAAGTTAGGGTTATTGCATTATTTTGTGAGTGTATTCATGAAAATGCTAAAGATCTTCATAAGATCCTATATACTATATTAGACACTAAAACAATGAAAAGCATATATGAAAAACCATGTGCATCTATTGATCATGCTATTAGAGCTATCAGACATACCAATATTCCTATTTCTTGCTCCTTGGGCACAACATTACATGTTACACATAGTGGAGGCATGGGTTATGTTTTTAAACCATTGTTTCTTGAAACAAATATAACTATTGCTACATCTTCCAAGGGAACCATTAGTACTTCCATCAATATACTGGTTTCAATGTTTATTTCAACACAAATGTTTGCAGGCCATTTGGTGAGTTCTCAAAATTCAAACCTTATTGATCAAAATATGTATGATCTTGTACAAACTATAAATTTTTTGCAAGATAATGTTACCAACATTGAGCAAAATTCTATGAAATCACCTCATGTTATTGATTCACAATATGTATTGAATAACTCTCTTGCACTTGAGATATCTTTTTACCCTTTACCAATTCGTTTTGTTGCACCCAAGTTCACACTTTATGATGACAAGGGTGATCCTGAGCAACATCTTCTATCTTTTTATGTAACATCTCTTGATTATGCTTCTAATGACAAAGTTTTGACCAAATTATTTATAAGAAGCTTAAAGGACTATGATTTGAGATGGTTCTATGATCCACCAATACAATCATTAAAAAAATTAAAATCCCCAACTCATCAATTTTTAGCACAAATTTTAATCAATATTACCGAAAAGATGGCATATGCACAAATTTCCAAGATCAAACAAGGAACCAATAAACCAGTTAATGAATATGTCTTGAGATATAAGACAATGTTGGCTAAAATGACAAATCTAATGACGGATAAAGAACAACAAGACATATTCAAGCAAAGTTTGCTTGCTCCCTTACATGAGTCTATTATTTTCAAAAAATTTAAATCTTTTGATGACTTATGCCATATTGTTTGAGACAGATAAATGAAACTTATTGCATTAAACAATCTCAAGTATGTAGCTCATACACCAACTACATCCACTAACAAGTTTCATATCAAACCAAGTTACAAGGTCAAACCTACCAAGGCTAAAAAAGACATAACTACTGCATTAAATACAATGTCGCAACAAATTAATAAGCTTATCTTATCTAATGCACCTAAAAGACAATTTACACAATTATCTAAGTCTCCAACTTCATTAATTTCAAAGCTTGTAGAGTGTTATCTCATATCTCTCCCTCCTCCTATGGTGGTTGATATGAGTTGACCTTTACCAAAAAGATATGATGCTAATGCCTATCATGAATACCACTAATGTGCAGGGCTTTCTATGGATATATGTTATAAACTAAAGCATAAGATACAAGACCTTAGTGATAGTGATCAACTTACCTTTGAGGATTCTTCTATACATTCAAGATCACAACCAAATGATCATCAAAACTAAAAGATATCCAATAATCCATTGCAATATCATTCTAAAATAAATTTAGAAATGCAAATGGCATATCATGTACATCCTCCTCCATCCCATTATCAACATCCATTAGATGGGATTATTGGTACATTTATACGTGAGATACCTTTTATGGTTCTGATACATTCTATTTCATTTGATGATGATGAGATTGTGGATGATGACTCTTTATTTATTAGGGCATATATTGATCATTAGCCTCTACATAGTGCCGTGATTGAAAATGGTGCTCATTAGAACGTATGCACCGTGACATTACTCACACACTTGGGATATACACATGATGACTTATTCCCTTCAAATAAAATGATAAAATCATTTGATGGGAAGGTTCATGTTTTTGGTGAGATTGATTTACCTCTTTATGTTGGTCCAACACATATGACTACTGCCTTTTTTGTTATAACACATATGGGTCTTTGATATGTTATTGGGACGTCTTTGGATACATAAGTACTAGGTAGTACCTTCCACAGTGCATGGTTTTCTTAAATATATTCATGCTAACAAGGTAATTGTAGTTTTTGTGATTCCATATGAATACCTTTTGCAACAAGAAAAGTTTGTTCCATGACAATTGATTATACAACCTAGTAAGGTTAAGCATGCATGAAAGGGTAAACAACCAACAATACCCTTCCTAGGCACCCCATACTTGAAAGGCCTTAACATCGGTGAACTACAATGGACTCTCTGAGATCCTCATTCACACCTCCACGACCTAGCAATTTACTATAGAAGAACACCATGTTTAGAAACGCGTAACAAAACCCAATATCACACTGAGGAAATTATAGAACATTAAATAATGGGTTCCAGGAACCCCCACACCTTCTATTACTACGTGTCATCATAGAGTCCTAAGAGACATACATAGAACATCACAAATTTTACACATGCATGTTTGGTAGATATACATGATCCTTGAAAGTATGACCAGTTTGTTATACCACATTCAAAGTATATAGCACCCTATGAGAATCTTTAGATAGGATCATCGCTAACACTCCCCTTCCAAACATTCCAAAAAAAAAAAAAAAAATTGACAAATTTCAAAATTTAAAAAAAATCAAATATTCCAAAAAAATATAAAAACATTAAAATAATTTAAAAAATACTAAAATATTTAGCATTACACATGTTTACTAGCTTTTGCATATGTTCTTTAGTTTATGTTACTAGATAGCATATCTTTTGTATACACACATATGTTTCATAGGTACTTGAGTGTAATACAAGCATACATTAGATCAATGATATCTCAAGCATGCATATGTTGGGCCTTTCATCTTCCAATGCGATACATTACATTGGGGGCATATTGATTTTATATGATCACGATTGACATAGGTTATATTAGTTTATTATAATTTTTTATTATCTTATAGAGCTTATATATCTTACACATGCCTATACTCATGTTTCTATCTTACACATTGTATTTGATATGGTAGTCTACATGACATTTTTATAACACATGTATGCAAGGACTAGTATGACATGCTTACGTTAATTGATTATATCTCATTGCTTCATCCATTTTACATTAAATTATTTGAGGTAATTTTTATTTGATTCTTTGTTTTGCTTGTGAAACATTTGAATATGTTCCTTGCTTGTTAGCCATTGTGCACTGATTGTTGCTTATTTATTTGGTGTGTAGATATTTATATATGTTTTCCACTTGAGTGTGAAATATTTGAACATGCCCTTTGTTTATGGTCTCCTTGGACCCCTCCTTGTATGACATTTGAGTAATCTTGCACGTATGCTTGATTTTTATCTAAGCTTGCTATCTTCTAGACGTTGCCAAGATTCATATCATGCATCTTAGGCTTGTTATTTATGCATAGTGAAAACTTCCTTGATATATCTACTTTGACATGACACTAATATATGATTCTTTTACTAAATGATTCATACAGATACAACATAATTGTCTTATCCTTTTGAGATAAGGTGATTATCACTTTTGAAATCCTCTCACCTCAAAAGGGGGGGTCTATCAATGGAAGCATGTCATAAAAGATATGACTCCACATAAATATAGTTGATAAAATAAGTAGAAATTGATTCATTTTATACAGTTTACATGATTCATAAATACATTTGGGACATTATTCTATGCATTGGGCACATATTTGGGACACATATTTTTATGTTTTATGGTACATATTATATATATGTTACAGATTAGAGGTTACATTTTTAAAAATACTCAATTTTGAGACATATTCAAGGTGTACATGCACCAATTACATATACACTTTCAAAATTATATATAAATTTGTACACCAACCTTACCAAGATGCAATGTTTGGGATTTTATTTGTTGTAATAATTGGCTCTTTTCTATTAGTTCAATCGATATTCTGCACCGCTGATGGAAATGGCACTATGATTTTATTAGTGCAGGTTGATATGGTTACATTGTTTGAATTGGGTGAGATTGGCTAAATTGGATAGATTGGTTACACTTGAGTTATACGATTGAGATTATGTGCTCTCGATGGACTTTGCATAATTCATCCTTATACTGAATTGGGGGCATGATGACCCTTCAATTTTACCTCTTCACATCGCCAAGGTTTAGTTATGAATCTCTTTCCAATGCTTCAACTATGAAGCATCTTTTCCAAGATAAACTACCAAGGGGAAACATGGTTGCATCGATACACAAGTGTACTCATTGTTTGCTCTCTTTCTTTTGAGTATTTTCTAATTATTCAATTTTAGATTATATGCACTAATTACACCTATAACATGCTCTTGGTTGTAGGCCATTCACATACAAAAAATTCAAATGGGCTTAAGCAAAGACAAGGTGTGTTGTACATACTACGATACACTTCTTTTCCTTTAACCTAGTAATTTCATCTTTACGAATTATTAAATTAAAGTGGGGGGATGTAGATGCTTAAATATAGACTTATATGTTAAACTAGTCTTGTACACTTAATAAATATATCTTAGATATCTACCCTCCAGTTTTACCTTCCTTGCAACCAAAAGACTTGCACTCACCACCTCATAGGGTCTAATTACTTCTTAGTACAACACTGATTATTCTAATTATCTTGATCACATGTAAGCACGTAATGCCTAAAATTTGATATACATCCTTCATTTTTAGTTATAGAACCTCAACAACTTTCTTTCATCTTGGATAGTTGCATTCAAGGTAGGAAAATAACATCGACACTACTATCCATGCTCTACTGCAAGTGTCCTTATCCTACAAACACTCAGATTTTAAAATATTTTGAAGTTTACGGATCAACATAATAATGTCATTAATCCTTTTGTGAGATTTATTTCAAAATAACTAGTATAAATACAAGTAAGAGCATACTCATTATCCATCTAACAAATATCTATAATTTATCAAGCAAGCTTAGACATACTATTGACTTTAAAAACGCACAACTAAGCTATTTTTCCTTATTCATTCCTATTTGCATATCAATCATAGGATTAGTCATACTACAAGTCTAAAGCATTTAAAAGATATCCCATGAACCATATTTGTCAAGTTACAAGCTAGATCATTACATGCATTGTCATATAGTATATTGCACATTTGTGCACACACATTCCTATACCTAAGGGACAACTACATAAGTCTGAGGCCTACTTTGGAGTATTGGCTATATAGGCAACACCCATTGATAGAGGAGTCTTTGGGATTATCTCGACACCATGATCCCATTAACTCATTTTCAAAAGACAACCTAATCTAAGCTGGAGAGCCAAGGCTTGAAATACAATTAATCATTGACAACCTATGTGCAAGATCCAAAAATATTATATGAAAGGTGATAAAAAACCAAAAAGATCCTAGCGATCATATCTTGATACAAAAATTATTTTGTATTAGATAATTACATTGGGATTTGAACAATAATGTCAATGCAAGTGTCCACACGATGATGTAAATTTCTAGATAGTTAGAAATAATATTTCTAGAATTTGATGAGTGTTTCCTAAATATCAGACACCCTATTTCCACACCTATACATCTCAAATTTGTTTGTGCATCATTGCATAAGCTAAGTATTATTTTTTATTTGTGATTTTGCAATCAAAATATTATTTTAATATTTTACTTTCTATATTTAATATTTTCATAATTCAATATTAAATTTGAATATCATAAATTATATTAATTAATTGACTTGATTTTAAGAATAAGTTATCTCATTCTTAAATAGCCTATTCCCCCTAACCCTTAAATTTCCAAAAAGGGTTAAAAAAATGGTTGATAACTGATTCATAAGTTATTCATCTATTTAGTTAAATATTAATAAAGATTATGAATTCAAAAGAGATCAATGAAAACCCTAAAGACCCTAGAAATTTTTTTCTCCTAAAAATTTTTCAATAAAAATTCATCAAAAAGTCTTGGAGTATCCTTTTAATTTATTGCTAAAAAATCATCTACTTACAGGTGAAAAATTAGGAAGTAAGACCAATAATTTATTTCTTTATTCCCAAGAAAATTCCATAATGAAATTGCATGAGCTCTCTCATGCATTAAAAAGAAAAAAGAGGCAAAGTCAATTAGAAAAATGAAGCTATATTCAAACAATGCTTCCATCCATTTTTAAACTAGAAGCTTCTTTGAAGACAAATGGATATATTTTCCATTCAAAATTAAGAGCCCCATCAAAATTTTATATCAAATAAGCTCTTGTGCATATAAACCGAAGAGTCATTTTCCTAAGATGAAATCCATTTCTTCACTGCAAAAACAATAATTTTTATAAAATATGTTTGTGCTTTGTTCTAAAACCATTAAAATCCTTCTCTTTTTATACAAAATGAATTATTGTTCAGAATACAGAAGTGCACTAATAATCATAATAAACACACATAAAAAATAGAGATTATAATACTAATAAAAGGCCTTTGCAACTTCTTTGTATTTGATGCTTTGTTTCATCTTATTTTTCGATTCTACAACTCTGTTGTATTTCTACACACTTTTTTTATCCTTCTATTACCATTATAACACGGATACAAACAAATAACAACCCAAATCAGATTTTAGTCATATGCATACATGGGTATGCAAAATAGACCCAAATTCATAGAAAAATAGTCCATATCCATGTATTTTTTAAATCATAAAGGTCCCACAAACATCAAAAACATAAATATGTGTATATCAAAACCTCAAGAAAAATAACAATCAACATAATAGTGTCATGGTGAATAGTACATAGTGTTGAGTATGATGCCAATATGGGCACATGATTATTGGTATCAGATTTAGTTTATTTGGTGTTTTATTAGTATATGAAGGTTATTTAATTTATTTATGTTCTACATTATTTGTTTGGTCAAATTTAGACACTTTCCAATAATTTTCTAAAAAATAGTTAGAACTCTCAGTTAAGTCTAATTCACTATTTAAGTACTCAAATGAGCTTCCAAGAAATAAGGTGAATTTTTTAGAGTTGGTTAATTGAAATTAAAATGTATTTAATTCAATTCCTATTTTATAGAGAACTTGGGGCACCTAAGTTGAGTAGGTTGCATGGTTTGATTACTTGTTGAACAATGCTTCTTGCATATTGACCTTATTTTGAATATAAGTCAATCTTGTTTACTTTAGTCTAATTTAAATTGTCTTAAAATTTATTTATAATTTAATTAGTGATTAAGTAAATGTATTAATTTAGATTCTAGCTTCTTATTTTTATAGACATAACTTGTTATGCAAGTTTCTTTATAATTGGTCAATTCTAGCCTTATTTGTTAATAAAAGATGGTGCAAAAGTGAGACACTAATTATTTTTTTAGAAACTCATGTTGGATATTGTTATCTCTGATTTTTTGGTATATTTATTCACAAAATAAGATAAAAAAATATGTTTTTTGTTTTGAAGTTATTTAATATAATTTTTGATCAATAATCTCACTTACAACACAATTAGTTTAATAGCTATTAATTATGGGATAAATTGATTGATACATAGCTTCATTTTAGAGTAAATTCAGAGCTAATTTGCACTCGCTTTATACATTTAAAACTTTAATTTGGTATTAGATTCACTTTCAACAAAGTTTTATAAGAGTTTCAAATCATTATCATAAGAAATAATAACTTCAACAAATTCTACTTCCATGAATATTCCTATTTTCAAAGGTGACAACTTTCAATATTAGAAAGATTTGGGAGAATATTATTCAAATATACATACCACCTCAATATTGGAACATCTTGACACAAGATTAGAAAATAACAAAAAAGATGAAGAAAAGGTAGATGCACAAGTTTTCTTCTATCTTTAGAGTGCTATAGACCCAAACATTTATCGAATAGTTGCAGTATGCAAGAATGCCTATGAGACATGAAATACCTTGGAAAATTCATATAAAAAATTTAATAATATAAGAGAATTAAAATTTAAAATTCTTAAAATAAATTTGAGAATGTCAAATAATGGAGTTGGAGAATATTACGTAAGGGTAATTAAATTAGTGCATAGAATGGGAGTTTATGGAGAAACTATACAACATAGTGTTATAATAAGAATGTTTTTGAGATCTTTAAGTCAAAGATGATTACATATTATAATCTCTCTTGAAGAGTGTAAAGACATGAACACTTTAAGTGTTGATGAGTTAATGGGTTATTTCTTGTTCCATGAGGATAATATGAGAGTATATACAAGAGATCAAGAACAAACACTTGAAACCAACACAAAAGTTTCAAAGTCCAAAGAGAAAAATAAAAATAAGAATCAAAGGAATTCAAAAAACTTAAATTCAAAGGGAAAGTTGTATCTAACTTCACATGTAATAATAAAAACTATTTCCTTGTCATTACTACAAAAAATTAGGACACATGATAAAAGATTATATGATACTAACATCTAAGAATCAAGATAATCAAGAGAATGAAAAGAAAAAATTTCAAGCTAAAAAAAGTGATGTTTATTATTATCTCACATGTAATATGGAAATAATTGTTGTCTCTTTATTCAGGTTGCTTAGATCAGATGACAAGTCACAAATATAGTTTTAACAAGTTAGATGACTCGTTCAAAAACAAAGTGCAATTGAGAGATAGGAAGTCTATCTAAATCGAACGAAATGACAACATGCAAATCACCATAAGTAAAGTTAAGGGTAAAATAAAATATTTTTATTTTTCTAAAAATCTAGATCCTAAGAATATTAATCACAATTTTGTAAGATATAGTGATGAAAACAAAGCATATAAGTTTTATAATCATACCAGTAAATCCATAATTGTTTCTAGGGATTGTATTTAAAAAAAAAATTAAATGTACATTGATTATGATCATGTAGATATAGAATTCATAACTTAAGGGGGTATCCTCTTGAATTTTATTTTGATGGCATACAAAGTCTTACACATGTTTCCAATTCAACAGGAAACAATATTAGCTCTTCACAAGAGAGTAGTCATTCTTTTTTATAAACTCTAAGAAAAAACAAGATTTTGTTGAATCTACATCCAACCAATAAAATATTAGATAATAATTATGAGAGGAGGATTGCAAGGATTTAACATCAATAAACTATTTTTTTGATGATAATTATGATGAAAATACTATGTCTGCATTATCATCTATGGTTAGTAAACATATAAGTTATGTAGAAGCTAATCAAAAGAAAGAGTGGGTTGATGCTGGGAAATTTGAGATGAATTAAATTGATAGGAATGATAAACAAATATTGTTAAACATCCATTAAATAAACATGTCATTGTAACCAAGTGGGTCTATAAAACCAAAGTAAAGAATGATAGAACAATCAACAAAATTAAAACTGGACTAGTTGCAAAAGAATTTACACAAACATATGAGGTCGCCTGTGAGGAAACCTATGTACCCACAACACATAAAGATACTATATGACTAATAATTATTGTATCTAATTCTAAAATATATAAAATCTATCAAATGGATGTCAAAAGTACATTCTTAAATGGAATGACTGAAGAAGTATTAATGGGATAGCCATAAGGTTTTGAGGTAAATGATAAATTTTTTTGGGTATATAAGTTGAAGAAGGCTCTTTATGTGATAAAAATATCTCTGAGATCTTGATACTTAAGAATTGATAGATGATTATTGGATCAAGGCTTTGTAATAAGTCAAAATAAACTAACTCTTTACATAAAAGTATTGGTTTCTAATGTTTTAAAAGTATCTCTATGGAGATGTTGATTAACTTCAAGGAAGCTATGAAATCAAAATTTGAGATGAATAATATTATAATTATGAAAAAAATTTATTGGCATGGAAGTCTATCAAAATAAAGAATAAGTATTCATTTGTCAAGTCAAGTATACCCAAGACTTACTAAAGAAGTACAATCTTTAAGATTCTAAGCCCATAAACACTCCAATTATAAGTAGAGAAAAAATTATAAGGGAGGATGGAATTAATTCATCTCATGAAAATAATTTTAGAAGCATGGTATGAGGTTTAATGTATCTCACTATGACAAGCCCCGATATTAGTTATGGGATTTCACTAGTTTTTAGATTTTTAGACAATCTGTTATTCAAGCATTTGCAAGCAGTATATAAAATTTTAAGATACATAAGAGATACTTATCATGATATTAATTTAAAACTATAAAATTATTTACATCTCATTGGATACACATTCAATTTGGGGAAGATCTTTTAATGACAGACAATCAACTTCAAGTTATTACTTCAAATTGAGAAGTGGGTTGGTTTTGTGGTCTTCAAAAAAATAAGCTACAATTGTATTATCCTATATTGATGTTAAATATACATCCCTTACATCAATTTGAATAAAAATATTATGGTTGAGGAGACTCTTAGTTGATTTAAGAGTGGCTCAACTTGAGCCAACACAAGTTTTTTGTGATAACAACGAGGCAATCCAATTATCCAAGCATCTAATGTTCCATGCTAGAGCCAAACATATTGAACTCAAACATCATTTTGACATAGACTTGGTCAATAATAATTTTTTTTATTTATTAAATATGTGAAAAGTGAAGATCAATTTTAAGATATTATCACCAAGGGATTATAGAAATAGATTCATAGAAGACTCAAGGAGATGATAGTCATCTCTCATCTTTGCACCAAAGTGGGGAATATTAAGTATGATGTAAATATGGACTCTTGAGTATTGGTGTTATATTTATTTTATGTTATATTTTATCAATATATAAATGTTATTTAATTCATGTATTTACTAAATTAATTTTTTGGTCAATTTGGACACTTTCCATAAATTTTCTATAAAATAGTTGGAACTCCTAGTTAAGTCCAGTTTATTATCTAAGTACTCAAATGAGTTCCTAAGAGCTAGTATAGAATTTTTAGAGTTAATTAAATAAAATTAAAGTGTATTTAATAAAATTAATATTTTATATAGAATTAGAGGCACTTAAGTCGAGAAGGTTTTATGGTTTGATTATTTGTTGAGCAAAACTACTTGCATGTTGACTTTGTCTTGAATGTAAGTCAACTTTGTTTGTTTTAGTCTACTTTCAATTATTTTAGAGTATATTTTCATAAGAATATTTTTAGTTTACTTAATGGTTAAGGAAATGTCTTAATTTAGATATCACTTTATGTTTTATATATACAGAACTTGTTAGGCAAGTTTCTTTGTAATTGGTCAATTTTAGCCTTATTTGTTAATAAAAGATGGTGCAAAAGTGAGATACCATAATTACTTTTATAAAATCATGTTGCATATTGTTATCTATAATTTTTATGATAAATATTTACAAATTAATACCAACAAACATATGTTTTTAGTTTTAAAGTTATTCAATATAGTTTTTGGTCAACTATCCCACTTACATCACAACTAGTTTAATAGCTACTAATTCTGAGACAAATTAGTTGATACATAACTTAAATTTTAAATTAAATCAAAATTGATATTAAATACATCCATTAATTTAAAACCTTAATTATACAACATTGAATGGAAGTGGGATGCTCAAACTTTTCCCTCAAATATGAATGAAAACGTCAATCTTTTGCCCCTTTTCCCTTCAGTCAGACATAAAGTTGAAATAATGGCAAGATTTATGGGTCAAGATATCAACTAACATCTTTTTGTCATGTTAGATTACTTTTCAATAGTAAAGTATCCATCCATTATACTAATCGATTATTTTTTAAAAAAAACACTATTTCAATGGAAATGGTTTTTTTAAACTTTTGGTTATTCCAAAGCACTTTTCATTGACGCAGTGGACAAAACCCTCCACATATTTGGACACTTATCCTATTTAATAGTCATGATGGCCCCGACATGGTTGAGTTTATATTTATCCATTTAATTTACCTTCCTCTATTGAAGGTCAATATTTTGACCTCGACACTTGTAAACTCAAGTCTAAGTATCGTGCATCTAGAGTCAAAGTTGGAGCACCTAGTGGTAATATTGGTTTCCTCAGATGAATTTCATTTGGGATAGTAGCATAAAATGCACACCACCAACATCAATATACTCATCTCCAATGGCACCATATTGTTAATGGATCCATTATCAACTATGAAACCTAAGCTCCCTTGTAAGCTAAATGAATCTATCCTTATCTGAGTGTCATGTCATAGCTATAGTGTCTACTAGTTGTCTTAAAAACTACAATTGCTACAACATAAGATATGGTGAAAAGCTATCTAAAATACATTGAGATAAATCAGTGGAAATAATCTACCAGAAATGCCTCTAGTGAAAAAATTAATTTATTCTCTACTATGTTTGAAGTTGAAACCTTACTAATTTTTTATTATTATGTTGGAGTCATTTGGGTGACATCATCTATCACTATCATTTTATACATCATTTTTGTTGATTCTTAATTTATAAATTATCTTATTTTTTGAGGCTATAAAATTTCCATGGGTGGGGAGGGTAATTAAATTTAGGGTTGATAGTGTTGTTATTATACCAAAGTCTTTTCTTAAGATTATTTTGATTTTGGAGTGTCAGTGAGCATCTTTAGAATTAAGTTTCCTTTAATTTAATATATATATTTTAAATGTTATAAAACATAATCATAGCAGATATTATAATTTTAAATGAATATTTCAGTCGTGTAGACAACTAGAAATATCTCGTAGGATTATCTAAGGTTATTTTATTATGTAGACCCTTAACTTTGGTACATGGTAGTGTTAATTATAAAATTGCATTATTCTAGGGTCCTTATGTGTTTGTCAATTATCAGATTGTAGGTTCTTATTGGTGCATTGTCTATGTGTTTTTGGTTGTTCTCTTGTTCCTTTTCCTTTCATTCCTCTTTATGTCTCCTCCTTTCCCTATTTTCCTTGAGTTCTAGGCCTTTATCCAAAACCATACAATGGGCCATTGATGTGGCCTCCAACCACAACATGGATTCAAAAATCCATAACTCTCTCAAACACATAATAATCTCATAACTAATTCTCAAAATAACCTCACAATTTTATCATAACACATAATCCTCTCACAAAATCGTCTCATATTCTCATTAATCAACAATTCTCACATACACATAATTAAAACTTTAACAAGCTATCCTCTCAACACATTACATACTTGGAATTCCAAGCCAAGGAGGCTCCCAAAGCTTTCATACAAGCTTTCTTCCCAAACTAACCTAATTACAAAGCAAAGGAATATATTTATTTATAAAAATATAAGGATAGAATGAAAGGGAAACAAAGGAAGCGCACAAATTCAACCTCCTCCACTTGGAAGGACTATTCATAAATATTAAAATGTCATTCACCATGTAATCCACTTTGGTTTGGACCCCTCCAACAAGTGAAATCTTCAAAAGGTGTTCCCCACTCCACATGTGCTTCCAAAAACAAGTAGAAACTTCTTTTGACCAAGATTAAACCTTTTAGCTTTGCTCCCCACATGGAATTCATCACACTCTCATAATGGAGGTCAACATAAAAATTTAGCACATGTGAAAGATCCTCCATGGGAATGCTAAGCCACATCACCTTCATGCATCATCACCTGTATCACCTGACACATCACCATGAATAGTGAAAGTGAATAGTGTTACATGAATAGTGTTTTGTCCACCACATAATTCTCCTACGATTGAAAATAACTCATCTCCTATGAGTTGTCCTAATTTTATCCTTACCATTTATTTTTAAAAAAAGAAAAAAACACACCACTCTATTTTTGGGTGATGAAAGATTGCCTGAACCCTTGGATGCTCTTACATCAGACACCCAAAGTAGATAAGGTGATATCTTGATCACATAGAGGGGGTGAGTGGTAGAACCACCATTTTTGTCACCATATGTAATGACCTTGGAATCCCCTTCCAATACACCATGTGCACCCAAAGAATTTTCTTTTTCTTTCTCCTCTTCCAACATCTATGTATTGGTCTGAAAATGATCCTCATAGGAACACAAACCATCCTCCTCCTCCAAAAACATATCCATATATAAATGGATTTAGATGTGGGATAAATCTTACCATCGAAAACCAACTTCCTTCAAGATTCTCTATCATGCATCTTATCTATCCACGTGAGCTCTAGCCCACTACTGACCATCCCCCTCCACCAAAAGCCCAATTGGATTTCTTCTTCCACCATCCAACCACCTATTTGATCATCCAAAACATAACTAATCAAAATAACTTGTAACTCCTCTCTCATGGCTGCAACTTTATCCATCTCACTCTCATCCACATGTGCACCTACTTGCACAAAAATTAGATCCAATGTTTCTTCCACAAAAACATACAACTTCTCTCCAATGCTAGTATGCTCCACGTGCTCTATACTCTCATAATGAGCTTTCAAAATATCCATAGAAACCAATTCCAAGGCTGAAATATCCTCATCCACACACTCATTTTCAGCTTCTACACATGGCTGAAATTTCACCAAAGTCTCCTCTTGTGCACTAGCTTACATAATCTCTCCATCCAATGCTTCCATCATGGAAACTTGCAACACTACCTTGTTGTTATCTTCATACACATGAAAATATTCAAGGCCATAATATTCCTCCTCATGAAAATCCATACGGATGCAATCTTCTTCACTCACATGCCATAATATATGGCTACAATATTCATCTTCAAGCAATCCTTCATGGTTGCAATTCTCTTCTACCTCAAAATCAATCTCACAATAAAACAAACTACATTTTACCACTCATGGTAATCCATAATCTCTTCCTCCACTCTTATCTCTCCATATTCAAGATCACATACAATCTCTTCTTGTTGTTCTTGCAACAACTCCTCTTCTCTCCTTAAGGCAAGTCTCAAATCTTGCCTCTTTCTTCTCTCAATCAACAACTTCACAGGCCACGTCACTCTCTTTTTTATCACTATGCCAAATCTTTGGCGCTCTACCTCTTGCATATTCTCGATCATCATTTCCAATTTATCTTGGATCCTCATCAACACATTCACCACGTCCTCTCTTCTATTCTTATTCTCCATCTTCATACCTGCAAAATACAAAACACATTTGCATTCTACATCAATATCCTTTCCTCCCAACAAGATTTGAACTTGATCTGATACCAATTGATGTGGCCTTCAACCACAACATGGATTCAAAAATCTATAACTCTCTCAAACACATAATAATCTCATAATGAATTCTCAAAATAACTTCACAATTCTCTCATAACACATACTATTCTTACAAAATCATCTCATATTCTCATTAATCAACAATTCTCACATACACATAATCAAAGCTTCAACAAGTTATCCTCTCAACACATTACATACTTGAAATTCCAATCCAAGGAGGCTCCCAGAGCTTTCAAATAAGATTTCTTTCCAAAATATCCTAATTACAAAGCAAAGGAATACATTTATTTATAGAAATACAAAGATAGAATGAGGGGAAAACAAAGGAAGCCCAAAAATTTGACCTCCTCCACTTGGAAGGCTTATTCATCAATAATAAAATGTCCTCCACCATGTGGTCCACTTTAGTTTGGACCCCTCTAACAAGTGGAATCTTCAAAAGGTGTTCCCCACTCCACATGTGCTTCCAAAAACTAGTGGAAACTCTTTTTAACCAAACTAAACCCATTAAATTTGCTTCCCACATGGAATATATCCCACTCTCATAATGAATGTCAACATCAAATTTAGCACATGTGAAATATCCTCTATGGAAATGCCAAGCCACATCACCTTCCTACATCATCACATGCATCACTTGCCATATCACCTGCCATATCACCATGAATCGTGAAAGTGAATAGTGTTTTGGCTACCACATCAGACGTCCCTTGTGAAATTTGTTTTTGATTTCTCTATGCCTCATGCCTTTGATTTATAGGAAATTCCCACCCATTGCATGATGGATACACAAGTGCATTGGTGCATATAGTAAAATTGATGGACATGATTTGAAAAATGAATAGTCACACATTTATTAAAGGAATCTACTGTGAAAGTGTAAGGTTTGTTGATTCAAATATCTATAGCATAACTCAATCAAATATTGAATAATTTATTTATTTTTTATGCATTAATTTTAACATGAAAATTCATATTGCTAACATGTATTGAGTGTTGATTTCTAAATTTGCTCCTTCCATAGAGCCCTGATAGTAATTGAGAGATAACATAGGCCCCCAATTACAACCCCTATTTTTTCTAGTTTTTGATGATCTATTTAGGTTTTGGATAAGGAGATCGTATACCTTGGGATTGGTAAAGAATATAGAAAAATGAGCAAGTTTTTCAAAGCCTTGAAGCATACAAATAATATTGTCAAATTAGATTTTACAAGTGTAAAAGTTTTTAGAATTGTTATTGACATTTCTGAAAGAGTGCACTAACGTTTCTAGAAGAATGTATTAGGGAGAAATCTCTGTTTGTTCTAACTTTTTGGGTTTTTTTCATCTTTTTGTTTGGTCCTACTCCATGTTTGTTTCAAATGTCTATTTCCATATTATTAAAAAAATATGTATTCTTCTTAAACCCCCTTTTGTCATTTATTACTAAATTATAGAATATTATTTATTGCAATCAGTTATAAGTTGTTGTTTACACCAATTTAGATATCGCTGCAATGTTTATGGGTAGATGCGTTACATTGTGATGCAATTTGACCTAAAACCATTTATTCATAAATTTATTTGGTAAACCTAAGCTCTTACACCCCTTAGGGTTAGATATTGTTTTCATTTGGTAGATATGATTACTTTACGAATTGTTTTATTTGTTTGAAAACATTAACCTTAGCTCATGTGTTGTATTCAAACCCAAGGTTATTTTGCTTGCGTATTGTACAAACCCTAGGTATCACTTAACACATAATATGAAAAATGACTATGATTACCATGCCCTATGTATACTGCAATTGGTTTTAGTGCTTTAACTTTAATATATTATAGTGATTAGCATAGACCTTATAACATTATTTGTTAGTGCTTCTAACCAATCTCTCATCATAGAACCCAAACACTCTTTAATTATGTGATTCATTAGATTAATTTATTCACTTATAGTGCTATATGTAGTTGTAAATACTAAAATCTAGTATTAATTACTTGACAATGATGAGCTTGACATAAATTTATCACACATGAATTGCATACAAAAATATGGTCCTATCATACCATTATCTCACTCTTACATGCTTCATTATGAGTTTGATCATTTCATTTTGCTATTAGACACGTAAAAGAACCTCACAATCTATTTCAAACCTACTTACTATCATGCAAAAATATCTTTAAATCCTCTATTCAATACACTTGTGCATTGGTCACTATTGTAAGGCTAGGTCAGTATCACAAGTGGACAATGACACAAGGCTATTGATAATGACCCTTTCCCAACAATAAATACTTTTTAAAATCAAACCTTTCCTTAGGATTGGATAATCTGACTAGTGTGTTCGTGGCATGAAAAATTATCTTATTAGACTCATATATATATATAAATCAAGGTCTCATTTAAAAGGGGACTTGTTACTTATTTGGTACACATCTATACATTGCTACACATTGAGAAAATACATACTATTCCTCTAAAATTGAAAATAAACCATTAGGAAAAATTATAAGCCAAGTCTAAAACATACCAAATTTAAGTCAAAACAAAATTGTCAAGCATCAAAGCTAAATCATTCACTGCATTCATATATCAGAGGAACACAATTTCATAATCACACTATGTGGGAGAACTATGCATGGATTGATTTCCATCCTCAAAGTATTATATACATAGACAATGTTCAATCATCAAACATGGGTGATTAAGGTCAATTTATCCCATTACACTTTCCCAGGTTTTACATGTTTCTAGCCCTCACAAGCACACCTAGGGTTTCAAGGTGAAGGAACTAATTGTTGGAGTTTCACACATAATCAAGGTTTAGTATCACACATACATAGCTTTTAGATATAAGATAAGGTGTTTGTACAGTCATAGATTCTATTTTTGGTACAAATCACTACTGATCAACATCGATTGTCAATACTAAATTGGATCAAACATGATCGACCCTACTTAGATAGAAACATAGTACATGAACCAGATAAATCATAATTCTACTTCAGTCCAATTTATAGCTTTAGAACACAATCACAACCAAGCATAAAATCTAAGTTATCATCACTTTATTTTAAGTATTGTATTTTATATATGTCACTTGTCAAATCATTATAATCAATTTTAATATTTTACATTCAAATGTATGCTTAAATTCCATATCTATCAATCTTAATTATTATACTCATTTTTATCCTATTTAGGGTTTTTAAAGCCAAATTAAGGTAAAACATATTGGTGAACCCATACATTGATTCAGTCATGTCAAACCCTCAATATTCCTCATGGTTTCTATCTTATAAGATTTTAGATTTTTGACTTAGGGTTTTAGATTTGATCTCTAATTTACCCATGAAAAAGGCTGAATCTTTTCACCTTTGGTCTTCGGCTTCCACATACATGCTTCCATCTTATGCCATCCAAGAAGGATAGTTCCCTTGTCACTCTAAGGTGTAATGTTAGATTAAGTGGAGCCTATACAGAGCACAACTAGATTCCTTCTACTTCATCTAAAATGGATATAAGGGATGTCTCTTCTTATTTTGATGTTGTAATCATTTATGAATATGTGAAAACAAATGATTATGTTGGCATGCCTACTTTAGAACATAATAATCAAGATAATCATTTATGAATATACAAATCAAGATATATATGAAGGCCTCAATAGAATTGGTCTGAATGAAATTAATTGGGTAGATCCTAACCAAGTTAAAGCCTTGCTCAATTTTTATCAAAGACAAAGACATGGGTAGAATAGTAAAATTTATCCTAGTATCTAAGGCCACACACCAAGCTAAGTTTGCGACATCTTAGACACAAAAACAAGAACCCTTTACTATTGTCAACCAATAACTTCAAGCCAATACTCCCACTTTTAATGTTCAGGTTCTCTACTATTAGTATTATTCCTACATCTACACCTCTAGTGACATTTGTGACATCCACCCAAGGTGTGAGGGAAAAATAAGGATTTTAATATATGTCCATACATATGCATACATCAAATTTTACCCCTCCTATGATGAATAAACACTTTACATCACCAACATCACATATTGCACGTGCTCTTGAGTAGATTATTATAGATCTACATGCTAAGGTGTTGTAGTTAAATCAAGGTGCATCTAGAGGTAGTCATTCCATGGATTTGCATTCTTTAATTCATAACCCCTTACCCCTTGAGATGGGAACTTATTGTTTATCAACATGTTTTTTAGCTCCTAATATTACACTATATAAAGGCAAAGGTGACCCATAGAAACATCTTAGATCATTCCATGCAACATGCTTAGACTATGCATACGATGAAAAATTATTAACCAAGCTAGTCTTGAGAAGTTTCAAGAAATATACTTTGTGATAGTTCTATGATATCAATCCAATCTATAAGAGCATTTAATCTTTTAGTAGATCACATTCTAGAGTATTTCACCATCAACATTAATGAGAGCCTATCTTATGTACAAATTGTTAAACTCAAGCAGGGGTCCAATGATCCAATCAATGATTATGAAATTTGGTACAAGACTATACTAGCCAAGATGACTAATGCTATGGATTACAAGAATTTACAAGACATATTCAAGAAAAACTTACTTGCACCACTCCATGAGTTAGCTATCTTCATAATATTGAAATCCTTCAACGAGTTATGTTATACAATAAGGAACAAATAAGTTAAGCTCATAGATTTGAACGAACTCAAGTTTCAAAGAAAAAACTACAAGGTCAAACCAACAGAGAAAAATAATGAGGCAAAGATTACAGTTAATGCAATATCACAACCTATAAATTGAATACAATTGAAATTTTCACTAAAGATGTAATTTTACAGATTACCATCACCTTCTCATATTTTGTTAAATACGTTATTTAAGTGTAACCTTATAACTCTTCTTCCTCCACAAGAGCTTGATCCAAATAGGCCCACACTAAGGAACTATGGTAAAAATGCATATTGTGTCTGCCATTAGATTATGGAATGTTCTATGAACAAATGCTTCAAATTGAGACATTCGATGATAACACTATCAAATTTCCTTAAAGAGGAATCTAGATCACAAAATAATAGAAATCAAAAGTTTAAAATCTTCAATGATCCATTTCAAAAGTAGGAGAGGATAAAGACTAAGGATACTTGAGAAGCACACTATGCATCCTCCACTTGCAACATATGATTTCAAGTGGGTGATCATTAGATGTAGTTATTGGTAGGCTTATCAACACTTCACCACAACATCTTATGATCACATGTGATTATAGTGAGATTGTCAATAACAATTAAAATTTTCATGCACTATTCATATGAGCCCATATCAATGACCAACCCATGTCTAATGTCATGATCGATACTAGTTCAAGTGAAAATATTTTCATGATGATAATTATTCACTCACTTGGGAGCACACAACATGATATGCTTGATATATCAAGAGTAGTTAAGGGAATATTTTGACGTAAACAAAATACCATGGGACACATTGTGCTACCTCTTCAGGTAGGTTCCACTATACTAGCCACTCCATTATTAGTTATATATATTAGTAAGGTTTTTGACATGTTAATATTCCCTTGGAAGCAAAAAATTTGAGCAATTTCATCTGCAGTACACCAATGTCTCAAGTATATACACTATAATATGTCAGCCATAGTTATAGGTGTACAATATGGGTATCCTTTATACCCAGTGGTATCTTATCCTCCACCCCCACCACCACCACAATCAACTAATATGCCAATAAAAAACTAATATATATATCCAATGGTGACACATGTAAGATATTTATATACATCCAATTCTAATGAAAGTAGTTGCATCTACTAGACAACCATTTATATAATGCCTATCACATTAGAGAGTTATTCAAGACTTATATAAGCTTTTAGATCTTATAATATGTACTTAGTTAATAACACAAACAATTAAGTGTGTTCCACAATGAGCATAGATAGTGAGACATCCTCCTATTATACAACAAACCAAGTCCTCATATTTCTTGAGTTACCCATCATGTACAAGATTTTATGATTAGTGATGATGATAGTTATCATAGAACATGAGACTCCTTATCAAATTATGATACACCCACATCTGGTATCATTCATCCATGACAAAGTATTTTTACCCTATTTGATATAGGCACTCCCCATGGTCCTACCATTGATATGATCATTAGTTAACACTTTTTAAAATCTTAAATATTTTAAAAATAGAAAAAATCAAAAAATTCAAAAGAAAATACAAAAATGTTCAAAATATTCAAGAAATAAAAAACCAGGACCTAAGCATGACATGATTACTAAATTACACTATTTTTATATGTTATTTATCACATTTTTGGTAGATGGCATATTATTTTCATGCACACATGAATTTCATGGTACATAAGTGTGATGCAAGACATACTGGTTACACATAGACATATATATGTTTGCATTTTATCTACCTAATGGCCATGCCAATATTGGGGCCATCTTGTTCTACATGTTTCACTAATACATGTTATATATTAATATAACCTTCCACAATATTATGCTATCTTGATTTCTTACACATGTCTTGCTAGTTATTCATATCTTACACATTGCTACAAGAATATCCTATTATACTATTATGTGACATTGATATATATGGATGGTCTAGATTAGTCTTACTTGTTATACACTTCATTGATGTTGTTAATCTCTTGCATGTTAGGTTAAGTTGTGCTTGTTTATTGTGTGTTAATTTTGGGCTTTGTCTAATGTGGAATATTTATGTTACTTATTTGTTTACAACATCTTTATGTCCATTACATGTGGCACTTGGACTTGTTTATGGAAACATATTTATGTTTTTTGTATGCGGCTCTTGGCCTTGTGTGTGACACTTATACTTGAGCTTGTTAATCTTGTTAAACTTGTTGACGTTGAGTGGTGCCATGATCCATATCAATTATATTTACTATGTAGTATTATTCAATTATCCTTCTAATGTGTGCATCATTGATACATTTATCTAGACATGGCACTTATATGCCCCATATTACATATGTTACTTACATGCATTTATTGAAAGATACATTACTCTGATGACATCATCTCCACATGGTCACATAATTATATATGACGTGATATTTATACATGACATGATATAGTTAACTCTTCTTTTAGAGATGAGTGACTTACAAGACACATCCCTAATCTCAAAAGGGGAGCATTACAATGGGATTGTTATATAGACATAAGCCTCCATGAACTAAAAGTAATATCATAGTACAAATTTTAGAGATTTTGAATGGTTTAGTCACATGATAAATATTGTCAAATCAGTACAAATTATGGTGGTATAGGTCATAAATATGCACTCACTTTATAGAGACTTCAATATAGATTCATACACAATTGGGTGCATATGCATGGGAATATGTACATAGTTTATAGGAATATGAATTATATGTTTCCACATACATATAAAGTTGAGATGGAGGTTATAATATTCAACATATAAATGAATAAGATCCTATATCAGTTGGTATAGATTCAGGGGGCATAATGTTGGTTCATGCATATACACAAAAAACATAGTTTGCAGTTGAATGACAAATCATCATTCCACTTCACACTTATTAAATATGAGGTTATGATGGGGCCATGAACATTTTACACTTTCTTTTGATCATGTATTTATTCTATTGTGTTGTGGATCCTATCTATAAATTACAATGTATTTCAAATGTTATACATTTAAAATGTATTGTACACTATATATGTAGCGTACTGTTAATGGAGAACCATTTTGGAATGACTTACCTCATGGTTTTGATACCCATTGTTTTATAAAACCACTATGTTGATGTATTATGTATAGATGGATATTCATTAGGTAATATATCATGAGAACAAGGGTTTGAGAAGGAACAACATAGTGTGTGAATTTACGTGTGAATTCCAGAGGGTTTGTTGAGTGCAGCTCCAAAAAATATTTATGCATTATAATAGTGAGAAGACAAATCTAAGAGTGGATTGTAATCTTGTGGCTTGTAATAATATATGATCAAGCGTTTCTTGGTGGATGTATCCCATATTGGGTGAACCACATTAAATCTAGTCTTCTTGTTTTGCATGTTTATTTATATTCTTTCTGCATCTCTGTTCATATCTATTATTATTATGATTCTATGAAATTATTCTACATCAATTTCTAATTTATTCCTAATATCTTCTACATTGACCTAACTTGATTCAAACCATACAATCAAACATGCAATCATGATGGGGCATTAACACTGTTCATTCTCTTTAGATCATTTTTTTTGCATGGAGTGAACTTGAGCAAAACTATACAATTAAATTTATAAGCCATCTATAGTGGTTGATTCAATTTCCTTTAGTGAACTCATCATGTGGTTCCCATTTCCTTTTTTGAGTAGTTATTGGGTTAGTACATTGTGTATATCTCCCCACATTCATGAGAGTTGGGGCATTTTGTATTCCCTACCCAAGGGCTTGCATAATTACACAAATTTGTGACAAAGTTACCCCTACTATCTATGTGACTTGTGTTAAATATGTAAATTAATAAATAAATCAAGATACATAGCTTTCCTAGTTTATTGACTGAGTGTGATTAACCTTGACAATGGGAAAGGGCTGAAAGTAGGCTTGTGAGTCACTTGGATTGAAACTGACTGTCTATGCATGGAAGGTCACTAATGTTAGGTTGTGGTAGAAGTATTGATTCTAGTGACAAAGTTTGAAGTTAATTGATCGCATATATTTAAATCTATATGACCATACAATATCATGTGCTTGCTTGTAATGCATCTTTATATGCTATCTTGATGCCTAATAATGGGTGCAACTCTAGATATTAGTCTACTTCTCCTTAAAATCTTAGGTTTGCATGTGAAGGGTAGAAACATGTAAAAACTTGAGAATTATAATTGTATGAACTAAACCCAATCAGCCCCATTGATGATTGAAAATTGCTTATACATCCATTACTCAAACTTGTTATTAGAGTCTTCTTATGATATACAAAATATGATTTTTTAGTTTCTCATTTTTCACTCATATTGTAAGTAGGTGGTAAAATTATAAAATTATAAGTAGTATTGGGGGGGGGGAGTGGAATTTATTGTAAATAAACTAAGTATAAAGTGAGTTTTAGATGGGTAGTTTTTTTTGCAGACTCAATATTTGTGCCAAGGCCATTTTTTAATACATTCTTCTTTATGTGCACAACACTGAGGCACATTATGGCTGCTCTCATTTTCAAGTTTTCACCATACTTATGGTCTTGTGGACACACTCATTTCATGTTTGAGAAATATTTTTAGAGACCACTATGATGAAAGATTCACCTCAATCAGTTCTTCTTGGTAGGACCAATTATGCAATGTGTCATCTGTGCATGGAACATTTATTCACTACATAGGGCCTTTATCCATTTCTATATAGATAGGTTCATGCTCCATCTAACCTAGTTTAGCATAATGACTAGCTCATTTCATGTGACATTATCCTTAGTCACTTGTTGATATATGTTTCCACACATCTCCACCACCATATAGAGCACATGGAGTGTCCTTGCATTGTTTGGATCATTCTTTAAAATCTATTCAGAGATTCCTATTTTGAAACTGTAGTTTTCACTCCTGTTTCTTGTGATGATAAATTCCTATTAGACATTTCTCTTTTTTTTAGTGCGACCATTTTGGGATGAGTTTCTACTAGATAGGAGACTCTTTTTTATAAATTCCACTTTTATTCTTTTACAAGATGAAGCTCTTCATTTTAAAGTTCCATTTCAAATTTTTATTTCAAAGAACTATTTTGTCTCCATTGATGGGAATACCCATATTGTGTTCTTTGGTATTTCCACATTTTTAGAGATCATCTATGATCCACTTCTTTTAATGTATCCTCATTCTTCAATTTTGAGGTTTCTTGAGCCATGTGTTCTGCTTCACATGGACAGGATTTCAACAAATGGTCCATGTTCTCCTTCTGACAAGTCTAGTTTAATGGCAATGTGTTCAGTCTATGTGCATGGTCTGGCTAGACCTGTGACACATTTTAGTTTCAGACTAGCTACATAAATGTTCATACTAATTCCTTTGTGGAATGGGTAGATTTTTATTACACCTATTTTTTTATTCTTTTTGTAAAAGGAAGAAACATTGTTTGGTGTTGATGGACCTTCTTAATTATTTAGATAGATGCCCTCATCATTGACACTCCTTAGTTTGTGACTCACATTAGTCTTTAAAATCTGATTTGAATGAAGTAGTCCTTTGGGGGGGTTTTAGTAATCCCTTCTTCTTCACGATATTTTATTGTACATGGATACATCATCAGGTATTATTATCAGGCTCCATATTAGAGGTCAAACCTCAAATTTTTTATAGCCCCCTAAGTTGCACTTTAGGGGGCATGTTGGTAAATTTATAATTACACCTTATGAATTAAATTTACTTAGTATGTAATTATCATAGGATTTATTGTTTTTTAAATTTGAAAATAAATTATAAGTGGAAATTCAACTTACATTAAAGTCCAAATTGCACACCCATATGAAAACTTGCACTAAAGTCCAAGTTGAGTACCCACATAAATCATGATAGAAAACTACTTGCAATTATAAATTCATTTTCATTTATGTAGCTACTTTCATTTTTTAGGGATATTAGGCTTTGTCAAAGTATCATTTTCTCACCTATGATCACATGATTGAAAAGGAGATTAGTTTCTTGTTAGCATGAAAATAAAACCAAAACAATACAAGACTAACATCCTAGGCACATGTCCTAAGATTGGGCAAGGTATACAAAGTGATGAATAGGAAAATAGAAGACAAAATAAAATGACTAAATCGTCTTCACGAATACCTCCTTCTATCCAGAATTCAAGTTTGAATTATCCCAAATATAGAGATTTAGGTCTTTGGTAATGTCGTGAAGCTAGTCAAGCGATATCTCCCCTTACAATATGTGTAATTGGATGAGTAATTGGAAGAATTGGTTGAAACTTTCTTCAATATTTTAAAACATGAGTTTAGCGAAAAATCCTTGTTAAAGGATAAGGAGGCCCATTCTATTTATAGATTTCTCCTTTGAATTTGGACTGTCGATCTTAGATCAAGATATGTGGTTGAGAGTGAGTCCTCAAAGGGGAGTTAGGCATTTAATGTTCATGGGTGGAGTGTGGAAGAGGAAGGATGGAATGTGGAAGGACTTGTAAGATATTTTCCCCCATGCCTTGGAGTTGAATAAAACCTTCTTTTCACACTATGTGAATTTCATTCAATTTACCTTGGGAAAGGGGAGGATTTTATGAATTTTTAATCGACAAGTTGTTGTGTGATAAGGATATTATGAAATATTTGATTTTCAAATATTTATGACATGTGCATTCAACATAAACTCATTTTTCAAAGAAATTTAAATAGCATAATCAAGAAATTATCTAATTTAGTTGATTTCATCATTTTGTGGTCTCATTTGCAAGGTTTGATTTACTTGGTTTAACATGCTTAGTGAGACATTTGAAAGAAGGGGACCAATTTCGAGATGTTGATGATAAATTAATGATTCAATACAATGTATTATGATAATTATAGATGCACCAATGTGTTGTAGAATATACACGCTAAATTATGTGAATGATTTGAAATGTTTTAATAATTTCTAGCTCGCTTATTTTGTTATTTTGGGAAATCATTTTGATTTGCAATTTCAACACATAAGTGATGAAAGTGGAGTGTCTAAATTTTACCCTTGTTTGGAAGGGTGTTATGAGACACAGATGAAGTAATGGATTTTTAAATAATGAAAAGGTCGTTAAAATGATTTGATAATTATTGAAGAATGACATGTTCACATCTTGTCAATTCTTATTCAATTTATTGGAAAATAAGTTCACAATGATGCCCCAAATAATGTTTGGGATGCCCAAGATTCCCCCTCAAGGGAGTGGCTAAAAAATAATTTTGATGGTTGGGCCCTCGAAAGGAAAAAAATGACACATTATACAATATAAGAGGTCAAGAAATGAGGAAAATAAATGAAAATAAGACTTAAAATGAACACAATAGTCATAAACATGCCTCTTGGGAAGAAGAATGATGCAATGGGAGGGGTAGGGGTTAAAAATTCAAATTTTGAGCTATAATTTGACGCTTGGGGGTGAAAATAGTTCATTTTCACCCTCACCTTTTAGAATTTATTAAGGGAACGAACATTTAGCACATAGATCTTGGTGAGTGGGTTCGAGAGTACAAGTAACCATAAGGGAACGAACATTTAGCACATAGATCTTGGTGAGTGGGTTTGAGAGTACAAGTAACCATAAGGGAACGAACATTTAGCACTTGAGTACCTTTAATTTTTTTAAATTTCTAATTTGAATGCCATTACTGCTAGGTAGAAGTAGACTAATTAGCAATCTTGTCATTTTCATAAATCATGAGAATGATGGGATCACCTATGCAAAAAATGATATTACCATGAAAATGGTGATGTTGTGATGAAAGTGGCAAGAACATTATTGAAAATGGAAAGAATGCTGATCAAATTATAAATATTGTTTAATTAGAGTAGAAATCACTGAAATGATGGAATACTTAGAAATTAGCAAAAAATTGCCAAAATAATAGGATTGACTCATACAATGGTGAAATCATGAGAGAAAACAAAAAAGAAGATTTGGAATTTTAGAGTTTTTCCAAATGGTAGAAACAATGTGAGAAATAGTGAGAATTCTCTGCAAAATGATGAGAACATCTTGTTAAATGACAATATCACCCAAGCATTGTGAGATCACTAGAATGTCAAATGTACCTGACTTGATGAAGTCTTTGCTTGACTAGAATTTATGTTGAGTGTTTTGAATTATTGACTTGATGAATTAGATAGGATTCATGTGCTACATTTGATTTGGTGTTAGTGTCAAGATAGATATATTTGACTAAGTTTGCTAACATCTTTTGATTTGTAGGAGTGAGTCCTAATTTTTCTAGTGTATGAGCGATAATCATGTATCTTACAACAACCAAGTATTTGGATTGAGGATGTCATGGCCCTCCTTGAGTTGGTTGATATATTGCACATAGTACATATGCCAGTGATCTAGGTAGATAGGGCATTTCTCTCTATGCTGGCAGAGCGTTGACACTTAGAGACAAGTACATTTCACCTGCCTACTAGAGAGATGATAGTGAATTTGGAGGATGTATAACATATTTCCACACTCTAATTTAAGGATGGGTGATACATTGGTTATGATAGGGATTCCATATATTATTAAAGGACTTGATTGGTATCATTGATGTCATAATGTTGGATAGAGTGGTTGATATAGATTCACTGGGAGCACAACTCTTGATTGATCGAGAGGTCATCATTCTTATGGCTATTGTCAGTGGCATATTGTTGCTTGACAAGAGAGGCTATTATTTACATATGGGGATAGGAGGGGTGATATTACATATGATATTTGATTTTTCTCACTTTTCCTAGGGCCTTGTGGTTCTTGCATAGTTATACAAGGATTTAAACATGGTGGATTACCATCGTGGTAGGAGCATTGGACCTTATACATTACTTCAGGTCTGGGCTTGGGAGTATATTGTGATTGAGTGATCAGTTAGATAGATATGATAACATGGTCCATAGGAGTTGATAGCTTATTGGTACCTAATAGGAGGCCAATGGGGACCTACATAAGCAATTGATGATATGACTGATGGAGAATTTGTCTGGCACCCTTATATATACTCTCAATTTGGATGGCTAGAGGATGGATGTGACTCAATTTATGATAACACCATGTTACATCATAGGTCTCCATGATTTCATTATTGATCAATGTCAACCTAACTGAGTACAATGGTAATTTGGATTCTAATAGGATGTTCTCAAAGGGCCTCTTTACTTCACACATGTGAAGTATGAGATTAGAGAGTTGGGACCTCCCATCCTAAAGACTGATGAATTTAGTAGCTCAATGATGGTACAACCAGTTGTGTGGGTTGATGCCTAAGGAGTGGTAGATGTAGGTGTCATTGGTGCATATGCAACCTAGTGGATTCAGTTTTAGATGGTTAAACTGACTAGGCCCAAACCACCAATAACAGAGTATTGAGGTAACCTTTCAGCATGTGGCTCATCATCCTAAAAATTAATATAAATGATGATAGGTAAAGGGGTAAGGGCAATGGTAGGTAAAACTAAAAATACAAGTGCCTTCCTGACAACTGATGTAGACATCATTACAATAGCTTACACCTATGATTATGGATTTTAGGTCAGAGAGCAACAATAATAAGAACAATGAGGGGCAATGATCTGATCAAGATGTCGACACGGGATAAGGTCTTGGTCATGATGGAGATGAGAGACAAACTGAGATATAGGATGATCATGTGACACTTTCTACAGCTGGATGGTCTAGACAGGATGTGGGAATGAGATAGGCTACAAAGTAGTCATGTCCTTCAAGGCCAAGTATATCTGAGGCATTTTAGGTCACTATTTATGGTTTATAGGAGGAGACTGATGCTAGATTAGTAAATATTTATAGGTTAAGATAAAAATATGGCCCAAATAAATTAAAAAAAAACTTTAAGATGTCCAGGGTCAAATTACATTATTACAAACATAGATTGACACCCTACGGGTTGAGGTTGTACAAATGATCATCATTCAATAACAACTGACTAGTGAAAGGGACAAAGCCTAGGTTGACGTGTAGAGGATCCATGGGGAGTGGGATGAGGCTTGGAATATTTTCACATAATAAGACCTATTAAATGCCCTCATAAAGAGTATGCGGGCCAAAGATAAGGTCAAATATTATAGGAGTTTATACGAAACAATTGTACCTATAGATTACAAGGCCAACTTTGTAAAGTATAGTCAAAGCTAAACATCAAGGTCATTGATGTCACATCATACCTTATATTCATAGAGGTTAGTGGCACAATCTCATCCAAAATAGATATGGATGGTTGGGCCACCGTAGTCTCTACCACCAGATGATTAGAGTCAAAGCTGATTTTTTATTGTAGCTATACATTTTTTGTTATGGGATGTACATATTCTTGATTTCTAGACATTATTTTGAGATATATTAACATTCATTCTAATTATATGATGTACATGGATTTTGGTATTCTTTTGATATATGTGATGCAACTATTTAATTCATTAACGTAGATTAGGTGTTTTATGTTAATGTTTAGATTATGTTGATGATGTTAATTTTGATGTTTTACCATGACATTGTTGTTTTTCTTTTCATGATGATGTACTAAATTGAGATTCAAATGTGATGAATGTATTTCATTTACTAATGATTATGATGTGATTTTATTTGATGTATTGACATGTGATCATGATGTCAAATATACATGACTCTCTTTACATGCTCATTTGTAGATGTGTATCATGATTAGCATGTAGCCACATCATTCAGTTGTTTTGTGTTGATTATGGAAAATGTGATGATGTTTTGATTATGCATGTGAGCACAATTAGCCATGTTGATATATCTTGCAAGGGGATATTTTTCTCTTTCATCAACATTGTATATGAGCCTCAAGCATTTGATGTTTAATGTTGCACATGACATTATGCATCATAATTATAAAATGAATCATGCTAACATTATTGCCAATTTGTGTAAAGACTAGTTTAAATATAAATATTCACAACCATAGATCAAGATATAAATATCAAGACCTAAGTGTAAAACCTAGTGCACTAAACCAATAAAAATCCAATCAACTAAACACACAAACAAACAATCAATCAAATCACATATACAAACATACATTTGAAAGTAATAAATAAATAATAGTTCATCATTGGAAGCATGTATCAATAAGGGTTACTCTTGTGTTTTTCCCCTGAGTCTAGGGAACGTGATATAGAAGAATGTCACAAAATTTGACAAGGGAATGGAATAAAAAGGAGGAAATTGTTGCGCTGACCCCAGATGCCCCATGAAAATGGGCGCTATCTACAGAGTCTATCATGGACCTTGGGCCGACATAGTTCTCCCAAGGATGGGAGTGAATAAAAATGATGAAAATAATTAGGATGAAACTAATTGAGAATCAATATAAAAATGACTCCTAAAATAATGACATCATAGTAGAAATAACTCATAAAATAATGAGATAGTAGTAGTAGAAATAACTCATAAAAAATGAGAGTGTAATATAAATAACTCATAAAATGATGATAATGTAATAGAAATAACTCACAAAACAATGAGAGTGTAGTAAAAAAAACCTAATAATGTAAGGAAAAAAATTGAATATAATAGTGACAAATGGATAAGAGGGGGTATGATGAAAATGACAATGATTGTGGGTAAGTTGACCCAAGATACCCCATATATCTAACTGTTGTCTACATAGTCTGTGTGGATCTTAAGTCGATGTAGTTTTATCAAAGATGGGAGGAATGTGATGAAAAAATGATAGATGAATAGAAAGATATAATTTATGTAGTTTGGTGATGAAAATAATAATGAAGAGGATGGTGGCTGAGCTAACCCTAGAAATTGGACATGACTAAACACTACCTACATATTCCACATAGATCTCACTGCATTGTAGTTCTCCCAAAGATGGGAGAAAATGAACAAATGATAATGTTGAATGATAGAATTAGAGCACATTATGATTGCAACTTAAAGATACAAGTAACCAACACAGGATATAAGAGACCACAATAAGACATAATCCAACCTCAAAGGCTCGCCACCTAAGACCTTCTTCCCTCTCTCTCTCGGGAGCGGTAACAACGATTCACCAAGATCAAAATAGAATGTTGATACTCAGTATCTTCTACACCCTTGATTCTTCAACCAGAATTCCTTGACCTGGAGCAAGTCAAACACTGGTTGGATAAGAGGTTTCTCACTTACTGACTGACTATGTTAGCCTGAACGCAAAGGGGGTTTTCTCACACAGGCTCCATTGTTATGACCGATCGGCCGAAATAGTCGGCTCCCGACGCCATCAAAATCAAAACCCCGCAACTCTGGATCCTCCTTAACTTCTCCTATTTGCATCCTGGTGAAGCTTTTAGCTCCACAACATAACAATCTCCCACTTGGAGATAAATAGCCACCTGTACCTGTACCTGTACACTATCTAAATTATTCCCTGAGATCAACCCTGAAGACCGACCACCACACAACCTAATGCTACACCTGTCATTCAAGTAACCTGCCGCATCCGAACCTACATATCCGTGTAGTGAAGAACTTGACCCTGCATAACAAGAAACCCTGCTGCTAGTCCCACTGAACTGCCCTCCAGTACTCCTTCCCTGAATTGGCTCCATACTTTCTGACAACCCCCACTGCTTGGGAAAACTCTGGTCTACACTAGACCTCATGTGATGATAAATCGTGCAAAGATTTTGAGGCTTTATATCTCTTTTTGGCCAACACCGTTTTTTTATTTTTATTATTTTTTGAATTTTTAATATTTCATATTTTATGTCAGGATCTTTTGGGGAATTTATGATGTTTTTGAGATTTTTGAGATAAAAAATCCCTGCTTGGTTTTTCTCCATATACAAGAGTATTATGCAATTAGGATGTATAGGGGAATATAAACAAATGTATAAGGAACCATCTATCAAAGGAAAACCACCTTGGGTAGGGGTTCAATAATAAACCAAAGGGGGTTTATCCATGTTATACTCAAATAGTCATAAAGGGGATATCAATCAACAAAAAATATGGATGGGAAGGTAGCAAGAGTAATGAGGAAAAGGACTAGGTGAAATAATAAACCAAGTCATAAAATAAACTATTGTAAGGACTACCAAACATCAAAAACATCCTATAACAAAGATGTTATGATATTCTATCGATAAAGATGTGTTGATGATGACCAAATCTAAACTATCTGTTGAATTGTCCTTTGAGTCCACCTATAGAACTTGTAGGTCATAATCAAGATAAGGATGGTAATAGGATGTAGAATAAAATACAAGAATTCACTTGGGAATGGGAAATGAAATGAAGGGGAATATGATGTAGAAGGGGTGCCCCCAAACAAGGATGCTCATAGACAATGTTCAAATAAATCAAGCATAAATGCACTTGAGATGCATGAAATTATTGGGTTCATTGAACTCTTTACCATATGTGGTAGCCAACCTATATGATTTGAAACCATAATTTGTTGTGCTAATGAACATACCCATCCAATTAGGTTCAAATTTACCTTTATTTTCATAGTCTATGTCGGTGTTTTTAAATTTTTTATCAACATATAATCATCAACTTTAAATTCTATGGAAATGATGTTTTTTTATAACTACAACATAACCAATTCTGATATGCTTTGAGGTGGTTCAAGGTGACTAGTTATTTCTCATCCAAGAGTTCAAGCTCTTGTGTCCAGTTTATTTTACACTCCTCATCATCAATAATATCCTGTAATGAAATGCATAGGAAGACAATTCGATCTTAATATGGAGGATATCTTCAAAGCCAAATAATACGGAATAAGTTTTTGCACTTGCAGGCATGCAAATGTTGGTATAGTAATCCCATAAGGTAGGGAATAATTTTAAATGCCAATTGAGGCTAGCATCATTGATAATTTTCTTAAGAATTTTGACAATAGTCTTATCTGAAGCCTCAACATGGTCATTGCCTTGGGGATAATAGAATTTGACCATAAATGTTTAGTATGGAAATGTACACATATGGCTTTGACAACCTTATTTTTGAAGGGCTTACAATTATCTGATATGATGGTATAAGGGATGGTATAGCAGTAAATGAGGTAATTTAGAATGAATTTGGATATATGATTATCGGTTACATAAGTGAGAGGCATTGCCTCAATCCACTTAGTAAAATACTTGATGGCAATTAGGATATGCTTATGGCCATATGATGATGTTGGGTTTATCTTCCTTATAATATCTAGGTGATACACTGAAGTGATTGTGAAAAAGCATGAATTAAAATGCTTTTGAAGAGCATGAATTAAAATGCTTTTGAAAAGCATGACACTTTTTGACATAAGTACATGGATATGATTCCATTGTGGGCCAGTAGTATCTTATTCAATGGATTTTATTGTCAAGGACCATCCTACTATTATGGGCCACAAAATTCCCTTCGTGCACATATTTGAGTGTTAATTTAGATTCACTCAAGCTTAAAAAATGAAGTAGTATCCCATCATAGCCTCTATAATAGAGCATACCAATGAGTAAAGTGTAACATGATGAATTATGAATGAAGTAATTATGTCGATTACATGATAAGTCAATGGTAAGAATGTGGTCTTGAAGGTAGGTTTATATGTCTTGGTATTAGGGGGAGTAAGGACCAATAATATCACATACCATTTAAGAGTATGGATTACTATAAACTGGTGTGAGAATATTTTCAATGAGGAACTGATATTTACAGACATTATAAGACATTTATATCAATTATCTAAGAGTTTCCATGACATCAACTAATCTATTATAGGTTCTTGGTATGCAATCTGGATGCATTCAAATTTTTGTTTAAGACTACCAACCATGCATTTATAGGGCACAAACTTTCCATCCTTTGTTTAATATTGATATGTAGCATGATTAATAATAAATTGTGAATCTTTGTAGATAACCAACTACTGAATGTGACATTATATTCTGAAGCAAAGTCCTACAATGAGGGCCTCATATTCTACAATATTATTTCCACATAGAAAACCAATTTGAAATGCCTTGGGAATGAGATCTACTTACACTATAATGAATAGTATATATGCCCCTAAACCATGGGAGGTGAAGGAACCATCAAAATATGGATTCTATTGACGTGATTCATCCATAGTAAAGATAGACTCATCCAAAAAAATAATGTTCAAAGCACATATGTCTGACAAAAGTGCCTTGACAAGTTGGTCTGCAAGTACTTGTCTTTTAATGTATTTTTAATGTGTATATTCAATGTATAAATCACTATGTAGCACAATCCATTTATTCATGCAACCAGTCTAAGTTAATTTCTATAGAAGATAGTTGGGGGAATCTAAGATGGTCTTATTAATCAACATGTAATGACACAACTATTGGGATGTGAAGAGCAATGCTAAACATGATTTCTCAATGGGTGTATAATTATGTTCATAAGCAACCAGTGTCCTGATCATATAATATATTGCATGTTCTTTTCCCTGATCATCGTGTTGGGAAAAAAGTGCCCCCAAGGTATGTTCAGTCACTAAAATGTAAATCAATAACAACTTTCCTAGCATGGGTGGGGCCAACACTATTGGATTTTCCAAATAGGTTTTAAAATTCTCAAATGATTCTAGATTTTCAACATTCCATTGAAAGATGGATCCCTTCTTCAATAATTGAGTAAAAGTATGGCATTGGTCAACAAGCGATGAAATGAATCTGTGAATGGATTGAATTTTGCCTTGAAGTTTGTGCAACTATTTCAGATTGGATGGGGGATCCTTTCTATGATGGCCTTAACCTTGGTAGGATCAACTTCAATACCTTAGTGGGAAATAATTAAGCCCAAAATTTTGCTTGAAGTGACTTCAAATACACATTTTTAGGATTAAGGTACACCTTGTACTCATGAAGCCGATCAAATATTCTTTGTATAACTATTAGGTGTCATGTAGATGTTCTTTATTTGCCTAGCATATCATCAACATAACCCTCAATAATATTATGCATCATGTCATTTTAGATGACAATCATCGTGCACACTAATATGTACTTGACGTTCTTTACGCTGATTGGCATAACTTGATAACATAATGTTCCCCATGGAATGGTGAACATTATTTTATGTTAATCTTCTAGTGTTATTTTAATCTAATTGTGCCTTGAAAAACCATCGATGAGGGATATCATTTCATACCCTGCTATTGAGTCTACGATCATATCAATACTAGGTAATGGAAAATCATCTTAGGGACATGCCTTTTTGATGTCCTTGAAATCCATGCATACGATGATACCAATGTGTTTCTTATTGATTAGGATGATATTCAAAATCCATTTAGAATAATAAATTTGTCTAATAAATGCTACTTTGAACAAGTTATTCATTTCCTTCTTGACTAGGATGACAATATGAGGATGCATTTTCTACAACTTGTGTTTAATAAGCTTGGAATTTAGGTGCACAACAAGATGGTGTACGACCAAAGATAGTATAGCCTAGGCATATTGGCATAAGAGCATGTGAATATGTCAATGAATTCCTTAATAATGAAGATGATGAACTCACATTACTCTGTAGTGAGGGGCACACCAAGCTTGGAAATTTTAGGATCATTTGCCATACCAATATTGACTTCAGTGGTGTTTTCCACAAGCAGTGTGGAACCATCCTCTAAAATAGCGGGTATTGATGGGAATTTATCTTCTTCATCTGATTATGGGCCATCAAGCTCACCCATGTAAGAAAAATCAGAATTAGTCATGGAAGGTAATGGCCATTCAACAAATGCTTGAGGAAAATATTGTACCAACTGTTCAAATGTCCTTTGTTCTTCTAGATTCATAGATGAACCAAATATAATATACAGACTCATGGGACTCTATACTTCCTGTGGAAGAGAGTGTACCTCCCCATCCTTTGGCACCTAAAACAAATTTCACTAAGGGACTCATATTTATTTTTACTTTTACCTTGATCCAAAAGTCTCTCAGAGAGGTTTTCACTAGTGGACCTTAATGTTTGATTTTAATGACTAAGGAAGTTCACCTTCTCTCCAAAGTAGGCAACAAGGTCTAATGTAAATTCAAATCCTTGATTATGGTCTCCAATCGGCGAACCATCCCAAAGGCCCATGAATTCAATAATTGTTTATTCATTTTGAAAGTCATCCAATGGTATAACATGATTTTGCTAGTCCCAATCAAAAATTATGGGATAATAGAGGGTAAGAGGGAAATTGGATGTGGTTGTGATGGTAAGAGAAACATTGTTATCAAATAGGTTCATGTCATCTAGCTCATCGTAGATATTATATTAGGATTATACGTCATAGTTGGATCTTCTTCTTTAGATGTCAAAGTTGTATCACTCCTGAGATCTGAGGAGTCACCCCCAGGCAATTTTTATCCAATGTCTCGAGTGATTTTATGTTTGATTGAAGAGATAGGCTCAAGAATACCTTGTTTCTTTGCCCACTAGACCTTTCCTCTATAATTTTGATGTGCCATGATTCCACTTGGGATAGGATATTTATTGCTTTGATAGCAAGAGGCAAAATTATCATTATATAGCCAGGAATATACATAACTTTTGAATTGTTTCCGATTCAATGAACCCTATTTAACAAAAATAAGAGGTCCCTTTTAATGAGAATTAAACTTTTATCACCATTCCATCTTAGGCCTGCCATGGGATTCAGGAGGCTTGGTAAATTTGGCAATATGAAAAGCATCATGGATGTTATACATGCCATGACCTTTATCTTCAATTACTAAATGGGAAGAAATTTGAGGAGGTGGAACATTAGATGTGGATGCAAGGTTACTTGGGTCAATATAATTGGACATGGGGCATTCAATAGCTATATTCTTGTCTTTTTTTAATGCATTATTGATGGTAGGACAATAGTTGTATTAACCATATTTGGATTCCAAATGCTAATAATACTGGTATGGCTACAAATCCCCAAGAATAGTAAGCTTTATTTCATAATGGGGGAATTTAAAACATTGATGTAATGTACAAAGTATTGCACATAATTCATGGATCCAAGGACATCCAAGAAGCAGATTGTATGACAATTCAATATCAATGATATTGCAAATGGTATCATGGGTAATTGGCCCAATAAGGACAGGGAAACAAATCGTACCCACTGGTTCTTTTGGTGATGGTATCTAGCTATAGATATATTGAAGTGTACCATAAATGTTTGACCAATTTCATTGAGGCAACATTTAAAATCAAACCATTATCTATGAGGACATGTTTGATCTTGTGATAGGAAATGACTTCTTCGATATAAAGAGGGTTATTATAGAGTGGACCAAGGGATGACAAGTTGCTTTGGTAAAATGAAACCTTCTGACTTGGGGATAAATGCCTCACAAGTGCTTGGAATTGGGTGGCATAAATGTATTTGGGACCTTGGATTGTTGTAAAAGCTCATACAATATTTCCTTGTGGACTTTAGATATATGCAAAATATCTAAGATATAAATTTGTGTCGGTGTCTAATTTAATTGTTCCACAAGTTCATATTCCTTCTCAATGGAAGGAAAACATAGTTTGGATTTTGAAGGCAAAGGGCCATGGATGGGATTATTTTTAGGAGGTGAAAAAGGGCCTTGGACAGTAACCCATGGATGCCAAATTCCATCGACATAATTTTGATTCAGAAGAGGGTTACTAGATTTGGAAGGAGGAGGTGTAGGACTTGGAATGGTGACATGTGGACGTCAAGTTGTAACAATACAATTTTCAATTAGAAGAGGACCACTAGGATGTGAAGGGGGGGTCGTAGAAAGGAAGGAGAAACATGTCGAGTAGTTTAGGATGGTAGATGGGTATTGATTTTAATAGTGGTCACATTATTGTTGGTAATACGTCCCACAACATTGTTATAGTCATATGAGACATTATGGTAGCCAATTTGGTTGGTTTTGGAATTTTGACCTTGATTAGTATTATTTTGATTCTGATTCTGGCCCCGATTCTAATTTTGATTATTCGAAGGACAGTTATTTTGATTCTAATTATTTGGTTGATGCTGACTATTGGAATTATGCTTTGGAAATGGGTCTTTGTATATACGCATGTTTTGATTTGAAGTATAACCAACATTCTCTAGATCAATTTCACCGTGCTTAAGCAAATCTTGAATGAAGTGTTTGAGTTGCATAACTATGAGTTGCATGGATTTTAACACGATGGTAATCAAAATATTCATTATCCCTATACCATTTAGGATTTGGTTGGCCTTATTCAAAAGGTTTTGTGTTTGGACAAATGACCATGTTTTTTGTAATCAATTTTTGGAATACTGCCTCTACCGGTTCACCAAGGTCAAAGAAAAATATTCATTGATATTGACTCATTTATGGAGGTGGTCATCACAATATAAGTGGTTGAATAGGTGGAATTTTTTGGGCAGAAAATGGTTTTATGATTTTCACATGTCTAGATTCAATTACTCTATTGCACACAACATTCTATTTGTAATTGAATACATTTGGCTTATTAGATGTGCTTGCATCAGGGCTTAAGCTTGTACTTGCACTAGGGCTTTAGCTTGTGCTTAACTCTGAGTATAAATTTGACCAAGCCTTTGTCAATAAGAGCCTTTTCAATTTTCACCCACTTATTTATAATCTCTTTAAATGTGATGTCACAAAGAAGTATCAAATTATGAGCTACCTCCACATTATTATTGTAAGTAAAAATGTTCACTAACTATTTGTCTAGAAGGTTGTGTGGAAATAAGCTAGCTAAACTTCTCCATCATTGTAAGCAGGCAAAAAAAATTTCCCACCCCATTGTTTGGCATTACATAAGTCAACCATGGTCAACTCGTGATCTATGTTATATGAGAAATGTTTAACAAATTTCTCGAACATGTCATCGAAAGTGTTGATCGATCCTTTTAATAGACTAAGAAACCTTTCCAAGGATTGTCCACACAAACTGCATAGAAACAAGTGAAACAAATAAATATTACTATAAGCTATCTCTTGACATGCCACAAAGTTCTTTTAGATGCTCTCTAGGATCATATTTTCCCTTGTATTTGTCAAATTTGGGTACCTCAAAGTGAGGTGGGAAAATTTACTGGAGGAAACTCATATCAAATGGATAAGGACATATTTCATCAAACTTGTACTTCTTGCCCTAATTCCCTGCTTGGAGAAAAAACTCTTTTATATCTTGTCATTCTTGAAGAGTGGGAACATTTTGGGATGGAGGACGTGAATGTTATTGAGTATTTAAGGGTAGATTAGTTTGGCCTAGATAAATAGACAGATTTGGATTGAAATATGTTGGAATGGGTCTCCTTTGTGTTGAGTTATTAGAGTTATTCGCTCTATAACCATGATTGTATCGCTAATAGGGCACTTGTTGTTGACTTGTATTTGGAAGTGGATTAGAAATGTATTGTTGACATGGGGGAATTTGTTGTTGGCATGGATAAATTCCATGTTGATAGATAGAGACTTATCATGAATGGAAATAGACATGTTGTTAGAAGGGACTTGTTGTGGATCAATATAAATTTATTGATGACTGGAAGAGATGAATTATGGACTAATAGGAACTTGTTGTTGTAGATTGAAAGGGACTTACTGGGGATTGGTCACAACTGGCTATGGTGGAGTGTTTGCAACCTATTGTTTTGGATTGGTTGTGACTTGCTAGGAATTGGAAGAGATTTTTTGGGAATTGGATGGAATTTGTTGGGAATTGGAAAAGAATTGTTAGGAAATGGATGAGATTTGTTGGGAATTGGAAGAGACTTGTTGATAACTGGATGCAATTTAGTGGGAATTGGAAGGGAATTGATGTGGATTAGAAGAGACTTGTTGGGAACTAGATGGGATTTGTTGGGAATTGGAAGGGATTTGATGTGGATTAGGGAATGTTTTTTGTGGATTATTTGTAGCTTGTTGCAATGGATCCTCTAGAGGTGTTTGTTCAACATTGGATAAAGGATCTATGCCTAAAGGAGTATTGGTTAATGAATCATGTTGTTATTATTCAAGTGGAAGATTTTGATTTACAAGTGGTAGATTGTTAAATGAAGCAATAACTAGAGAGGTAACCAAAGTAGGTAAAAGTTGACTAGTTTTTTGTAATTGGGAAATAATGATTTGGATGTTTTAGGAGTGGTCTACAAGTTGCCCTTTCCCATTGCTAGATGATTCTGAGTTTTGACTAGAGCTTTGTACAAGAGCTTGTTCATGAGTAGAAGTTACCTCTAGGGGCATTTCCTCTATTAGATAAAAGTTGCGTATTTCCTCCATTCTGAGTGGCACATGCTCATATTCAGGTTGATGTTCTTCATCCTATGGGTTTTCAGTATTTTAAAAATATCCAAGTGGATCATAAGACCATTCATCATCGAAAGCAAGATTATATGAAGCCCCATTTCATGTATATTTAGGAATGTTTTAATTGATAATCTTCATTTTGAATCAAGATAGGATGTTCGAGTTGATTTGATTTGAATGCATGTAGAGTGTTTGCTTATCAATTCAAAGTTAACTTTTAGATTGGAAAAGTGTATTTGTGTAAATTTTTATCTTGATGTAATTTTGAAATGATCTTTAATCAAAGTGGAATGTTTGATTTATATTTGTCAATGTAAATGTTAAAGTCAACATTCAATTCAAGTTGTTTTTAAGTTGCCCAAAGTTTTGGAATGTTAAGTACTTACCGTGAAAAGATATGTGTCTATAAAGCGAGTTCTGAAAATTTGAACATTCGGTCTTGGATTTCGAAAGCACTTGGATTTTGATATAGTTTTTGAATTGGATATCAATATTTGACTTAAAGAAGCTTAATTTTCAAATTTTGACTTGCTTTGACCTTTGACTTTTGAACTTGTAAGGTTTGACTTTATCTTTGCCTTTGTTTTGCTTTTATTTTGACTTGAGTTGAAAACCTGACTTGATTTAAAAATTGACACTTGATTTGAAAGTTGACTTTAATTTAATTTGACCTTAAGTTTTTTGAACTTTGATTTTGACTTTGACTTGGAAAATTTGACTTAGGAAGCTTAACTTTGACCTGAAGGTTGACTTTAAAATGTTTGACTTGACTTAAAAATTTGACTTTAGTTGAATTAAAGTATTTGAATTGATTTTAGAGGTTGAGTTTAGTTGACTTGAAATGTTTGACATAGGAAGTTTGATTTTGACTTGAAGGCTGACTTGATTTGAAAATTTAACCCTAGTTGACTTGGAATGTTTGACTTGATTTGAAAGGTTGACTAACTTGGATTCGATTCAGAATTGGATTTGACTCAAAATAGTCCTGATTTGGATTTATTTTCAAATGGGTAGCATAGTGGTACAATATAGACATGGTACCATTTTAATCAGACAACATTACATTAGGATGGGATAAAATGACTTTACAAAATAGAGAAAGTAACACCTTGTCACATAAATGTGTACTGACAAAGTTTGGACTTGGGATAATTTTGACTTTGTTTGATCTGTAAGGTATAACATGCAAAACATATATATGAAAACAAACAAGTAATGATACACACACAAGACAAACCCTATCTTTTTGGTAAAATAGGTGTACAATGCAATTCTAGCCTACATATCTACTTCATAAGAAGCGATAACCAATTAATCTCTTAACCCTCACTTCAAATGGTATGACATGAGATCTTGGGGGGGTTTGGTTTCCCTCACACTACAAATCATTTGTAGTCGATAAGTCTTAATCTAAGTTTTGACAAGGCTTTCCAGATGGTCCCTGATATAGCTCGCAGTACAAGAGGCTCAAAAGTTTGTGGAAAAAGAAAAAATAATAGACAATTTGCGAGATGGTCTAGCTCCTTCATGACCACTTTAGCAACGAGATATCAATGAAGTGCTACAATAAATTAAACTTTGAGGGTGATTTCTGATAGCTTAGCATCAAGAATAAACCCCTTTCTTTCATGGACTATGCTTAAAACACACAACCACTTAGCTCTTACGATACCTGCCCTTAATTTATATTCTCCATCGTAAAACAATGTAGGTACATACACTGAGGGTTGAAATCACAGTCATCACGTCCTAAGGGATCATGGATGGAGATGAAGTCTACATCACACAACCAAAAGAAAAGAGAAGGTTCACTATTTATGATCCTTAGGATCCCACAAGTGGGCTAGAAGAGAGCATATTGTAGTTTCATTTTGGGAAAAGACAGTAGTAACCTATGTGTTTTTGATCACCTGGGGTCCCAAAAGTGGGTAATGGGAAAACATACACATGATAAACCATCCCCAAACAAACAAACAACACGACTACTCAAAGAATGAAAACACAAATATGTTTTAGAACATCAAATTCAAATATTGGATTGATTTTAGGCACCAAAATGAAATGTGTTTTTTTTAAATAACCACTTCTTTGACAATCAAAACCTACATAAAACAATTTATTGTTTGGTTTTGTGGCCTTTGACAGTCAAAATGAAGTTGAAATGATGTTTGTTTAGGTTTTGGGAAACATTCACTGGGCAATTCTATCATTTAGCAGGGTGAATCTACGGATTTTGGAATCAGTATTGCCAATCTACAAACATAAAACATAAAAAATAGAGAACTAATGATTTCTTTGATTAGTAGTGTAATATCATTGTTTAATAGGGTGATTATGCATTTTAACAGGGTAATCTCACTGTTAAATAGGGTGATTTTGCCAACTTTAGGAAAAACTAGACAAAATTAAAACAAAGATGATTCCACTTATTAAGTTATCAATTTTGTTATTTTAAAAGAAAACATCGCTGAAATATAGAAAATAGATAGCAAAAAATTATCGGGATGCTTTCGACGATTTCTAGGTATATCCTATTGTTTAAGTTTGTTATTATGCCAATATGCAAGGAGATCCCATTGTTTTATAGGTTGATTCTACCATTTACCTAAAAAACATAGAACAAAAAACAGAGTAGAAGTGATAACACTGATTACATGTTTGATATCATCGTTTACAAGAAACAATTATGTCGATTAGTAGAGCGTTTCTGCCGCAAACCTGGAACAATAATTTATCAAATTTAGAAAAAAAAAAAAGGTGAAATTAAGATCAATTTTGAGCTAATTTTTTAATTAGAATGATGTTATGATGTTTCAAAAGAGAATGTGTGGGGGGGGGCCTGGGGGGGGGCCGGGGTCGGGGGGAGAAGTGGGGGGCAGGGGCGACGGTCCCACCAGACGTGTCATATGTTGGCACACGATTACAAAAGAGGTTAATTTCTTGTTAGCATGAAAATCAAAACAAAATAATACAAAACTAACATCCTATGCGTATGTCCTCAGATTGGGCAAGCAAATAGAAGAAAAAAAATCAAATGATTATATCTTCCTCGTGGATATCTCCTTCTGCCTATAATTCAAGTTTGGATTGACACGGATATAGAGCTTGAGGTCTTTGGCAATGTTGCGAAGCTATTCAAACGATATTTCCCCTTGCACTATGCATGATTGGATGAATAATTGGAAGAAATGGTTGATGCTTTTTTGAAGATTAGATAACATAAGTTTATCACAAAATACTTGTTGAAGGAAGGGGAGGCCCCTTCTGTTTATACATTTCTCATTTGAATTTGGACTGTTGATCTCGAATTAAAATGTGTGGTTGAGAATGAATCCTCAAAGGGGAGTTGGGCATTTAATATTAAGGGGTGGAATGTGGAAGAGGAAGGATGGAATGTGGGAGGACTTGTCTCTCATGCTTCTTAGAGTTGAAGAAAACCTTTCTTACACACTATCCACATTTCATTTAATTTGCCTTGGGAAAAAGGAGGATTTTAAGAATTTTTAATTGGCAAGTTGTGTGATGAGGATATTATGAAATATTTGATTTTTAAATATTTATGATATGCATTCCTTGTAATCTCATTTTTCAAAAAAAATTAATTAGCCTAATCAAGCAATTAGCTAATTAAGTCATTTTTTTTCCTTTTGTGGTCTCATTTGCAAGGTTTGATTTAATTGGTTTAATATGCCTAGTTGGACATTTGTAAAAAGGGGACCAATTTGAAGATGTTAACGATTGATTAAATGATTTAATGCAATGTATTACCTCAATCAAGTATGCACCAATGTGTCACAGAATATGCACATTAAATTGTGTGGATGATTTGAAATGTCTTAATGATCCTAGCTTGATTTGTATGTTATTACATAATATTGTTTTGATTTGTAATTTTGACACAGAAGTGATGAAAGTGGAGTGTCTACATTTTACCCCTGTTTGAAAAGGTGTTGTAAGACACATGAAATAACGACTTTTCAAAAAACAAAAAAGTCATTAAAATGTTTTGATAAACATTAAAAAATGATGTGTCCATGTTTTGTTGATTCTTGTTCAATTTACAGGAAAATGAGTTCACAATGAGAAGTCTTAAGTAAAATTTATTATGAGATTAACATAAAAGTGAGTTTTGTTATTTTGTCAATATTGCTTTGTGAAATAGTGCATGTGGCTTATGCAGAAGCGTGGTCTTGGATTGTAGAATTGTTGAGACAACTTCAGCATTGTCTAGTACCTCCTCTTCTACGATACTCTTCATCTTCACGTGTTACGACCACAATGAAATTATGTGTAATATGTCATCGTTGAGTTCTAAGTCTTCATTGTCTTTCACCTTTATCGTATCCATTCAAAGTTATACATGCGATAGTTCATCATTATTGCAATCACGTAGTCACACAATGCCTCAAGCTTTCAAATAATTTTATATTAAATCCACATATCCGTTAAATTATTGTCTCCACTTTATATCTCATCTTGCATCCCAAGCTTTTCATCTTTATATTTGTCACAACCATGTGGTGAAATCATGTGTAACATGTCCTCATCAAATTCCAAGTCTTCATCCTCTCTTACCTTTATTGCATCTAATGGAGTGATGTACATGGCAATCTCTCATTGTCTTGAAGTCACACATTCACAAAATGTTTCCCAACACTCAAATGACTTTTTTCCCTTTGCAAATCCCTTGAAGCTTTAATTCTTCACTTTACATTTCCTTTTATGTCCTCGCCTTCTTTGCACAGAATAAATAAACACACCTATGATCACATTCAAAAAGATTAATAATGACATGAGAATACGATACATGGCAATCATTGTGGGCCAACACATTCATAGAGTGTCTCTTTTGTTCTTAAAGTGGCCTCACAAACTTTACGACTTTGTTGAAATTTTAAATCCACTATATCTTCAAGTATCTACTTACTTATGCACAATCACTTGATCACGAGATCATGGAGTCACGAAAATGTCCAAGTCTCCATTGCCTTTCACCTTTACCATATCCACATGTTTGTCAGTGTCTCAAATCACAGAGTCATATCAAACTTTCAAATAATTTTATATCAAATCCATAGATCTGTTGAATTATTATCTCCACTTTATATCTATTTTTGAATCTATACTTTTCATCTTTACACTTGTTACACTGACTTGGTGAAATCTTGTATAACACGTCCTCACCAAATTTCAAGTCTTCGTCTTTTCTTGCCTTGATTGCATCTACAAGTAATGTACTTAACAGTGTCTTAGTTGTTTTAAGATTACAAATTTATAGAGTGTGTCCCACCACTCAAATGACTTTATTCGAAATCTACGGATCCATTGAAACTTTAAATCTTCACTTGTCATTTCATATTTATTTTATGTTCACACCTTTTCTACACAAAATAAATAAACACATCTATAATCACATTCCAAAAAATTAATAAGACATACATATTACTTTTAATAAAATTGTGACATAAAACGACAACACATGAAATTCATTGTGAAACTATAAAACCAACAATGTGTTTCTTTTATTTTTGAAGTGGTCTCAATAAACTTCACAGCTCTGTTATAATTTTGTATCCACTTTATCTTCATGTACATCCATTATTTCCTAAACAAAATAAATAAACACCCATGTGATAATATCTTTATTTTTATATATGCCATCATCATAAAAATAAAATTTTAAACAAAGAACACTTTACAAGTTAAAACGGAGTCATGAGATCATAGAAACTTTTGGACACAATTTAAATCTTTTGCAATATCAAAGAAAACATATGCCAATCATCACATGCTAATAGGATCATAGAGCCACAAAAATTTTGAAAGACACAATTTTGATTTCAAAGTAAATAGAAGGCTTCGCAATACACTAAGTTCTGCTGAATTTCATTTTAGAATGTGATCGAATCAATTTGCCATGAAGATGTATATATGGCATAAAAAATAAACTGCAAACCTTTTAACTTAGATGTTCAAGCAACGTCTAGTGCCATTAGATGCTCAAATACCCCAGCGAGCCTTTATAAGGTATGCTTTAAAGGGGTGTGAACCTTAAGCACTCCTTTCATAGATTGATTTGTAAAACAAAGAAAATATCTATTATTACATGTAATAATGGTTCGTTTTAAAAGGGTGTGAATTTCCAAGCATTCTTTTTATAGATCGATTTGTAAAACAAAGAAAATACTCATTATTGCATGTAATAATGGTTCGATAAACATTTGATTGTAATTTTTTTAAATAAATTACAAAAGTTGACTCTATGTAACAACAAGAGCTGCAAAACAAGAAGTCTAGAAAGGGTGCCAAATATTTTTCATTTTTTCAAAATTGTTCAGTAGAATCGCTGGTCTCATAGATTTTGCTCTGGTGGACACAATTAAAACTATTTCATTTCATTAATCACAAATTTAAATCTAATAAATGTAATTAAAATTATTTCATTTTATTAATAACATTTTTTTTAATTTTATAAAATAAAAAAAAGTTTACATAAATATCTTATCCTTCTATTTCTAAACATTAAATTTATCACCCTTCAAAATGCTCCTTTTTTTTTTCCAACTCTGAATGAGAAGCAGCAAATCAGAGAGAGAGCAACCATTTTTATGAAACCTTTAAAATAAAAAAAAATCTAAAATAAAAGGAAGATTTGACATTAGCATAACCATGGTTTTTTTGATTTTTTTTTTTAAAACCCCTTTTTAACAACTTTGAGTGAGAAAAAGCAGATCAAAGACACAGCATTCATTTTTATGAAAACTTCAATTAAAAAAGACCTAAATAAAAAAATAGGTCAAAGGAAAGGAAGATCTAACAGTAGCATAGTCATGGTTTTTTTTTCTTAAACCCTAAAAAATATTCCAACTCAAAATCAGAAGAAATAAATCCATGACAGCATAATAGTCATGCTTGCTTTTTCTTAAACCCAAAAAAAATTCCAACTCAAAATCAGAAGAAATAAATCCATGACAACATAACATTTGCTTTTTCAGTAATATCACATACCTTGTCTGAAAGAAAGCCATATCGAAAAATTTGTTTTTCAACCATCAAAACTAAATGGGAGAAGACAAAGACTTGGCCATGAGATAATAATTTATTTATAAAAAAACACATTCTCAAGGCCATGTCTTTATCTCCTCCTATTTAACTCTAACCAGAAGTATATTTTCACGGCCAAGTCTTTACCTTCAAATTTTACGAGAATAATTGAACAGTTCTATTAGGAAAACCACAGAAAATAGTACGATCCGCCTTGTAGTCGAACAAAACCCCCATTTTTTTTCCTTTCTGTTCATTCTGCACTTCATCTTTGCTCTTCCAGCGGAGCTCGGATGGCCTCCGGCACAAAATAACCCCCGTAAAAAATGACCGACATTTTTTCTGTGTATTTATGACGTGAAGCCATCCGAACTTCAATGGATGAAAACAGAGATGGAGAGGATCTGAAGGAAAAACATTTAGCTCAGGTAGAGACTAGCTTTGGAAAATACTACACAAACCAAGCACTTTTATAGGCATTTTCTGACCCTTGAGCGCACCACGGGATCTGATTATATTAAAGTGGATCCGATTAACCTGCCATTCATTTTAGAAGGGATATGACAGTTTTGGAAGGGACGCTAAAGACAAAATTGATACCCCTCTATGTTTTGCTTTAAATATTTTTGTGAACATTTTGGAATTTTCTTGGCTTTAGGGTTTTGATGAATCAATCATCCATTTCTTTAATGGGAGCTCTTCCAATACATTCCAAAATTTTAATAAATTTAAGGTAAGCACAATCTACACTTTTGAGATACATTGATTCTGGACAAATTCATCTCACCAAATTTTGTATTTACTAATAATGGCGAGTTTATCTTGGGGATTAGTTGTTTAGAGTTATCATATTCATATGTATAATATGGCATTTAAGTGTTTTTTATGTCTGGGTTATTTGTAGAATAATATTTATAAAGTTTATTTTTGGGTTGGGTTTGTTTGATTCGGCAGTATAGATAGATATTGTGGAACAATAAAAGGTAAATAATCAAAATATGATTACGAAGTCATAATTATTTATATAATATTATATTATTATAAGTATTTATATTATATATTTATAATTAATAATTAATATTATGAACATAATCTTATTAATATATTGGGAAGAAAAAAATGAAAAAATGGTGAAGAGTAAGGAGGGTGCGAATTCTACGATGGGTGAAGTGAAGCGAGTATCCTCCTTGGGAACCTCCTTCGAAGGGCCTTTAGGTGTAGACGATCGCAACCTTAATCTCAGTTTTAAAGGAACAGTTAGGTAAAGGTTGTTTCTTTTAGAAAAATAGGAGGCGGCCCCATTACCCCAACTTCGAAGCAAATATCAAACATTTAGCTTTTTGACACTGATCTAGAGGTGAAGAAAGGACATCTCAAACATTGCACTTGTTAGGTTGTGGAGCTAAAAGCTTCAACCTTTGCAAACTAGGAACTGAAGGTTGCTGAGTTCTACAGGAACCGGCGTCGGCAGCATGACCGACGTCGGCAGGATCCAGTGCAGGAGGCAACCGGCGACGGCAGGAAGTCGGCCGACGTCGGCAGAACCAGACCAGCAGGGACCGACGTCGGTCGCCTGTGTGTTCCCGAAGTGTTCGTTTCACGGACAGTTAGTTAAGTGAACTATGAGTTTGCATGTCAAGACCAGCCAGAGTCTTGGGTTGCGAGGATAATTGTCTAAATTAAGAGTCCTAGTTATTGTTTGAGTTAGGGATCTATTTATAGACCCATTGGCATGTATTGTTTAAGGCATGAGATAGAAAGGAAGAGTTCCTTCTAGTTGTAAGATCTATGAGTTGCAGGTTGTTGCAAGCTCATTGGTGATCTACATGTAAGTTTGGTCTTTGAATTGCAGGTTGCAGGTTCATGAGAGATGCTTGAAGTGCTATAGAGTGCTTGATGTACCGGCAGGGTTATTACTGACTGGTTGGTGAGGTGAACACCAATTCTGTGTGTGAGTTGGTTGTTGGGACCGTTTTTGTGTAGGAGAGTGTGTGTGAGAAGAATTACTGTACACTTGAGGTGTGGCGAATCTCTGTAAGGTGAAAGAGTGTGGCGGCTCTTTGATGTATTCTTTTCTGTTAGTGTTAATACAAGATAGTGTATTGTCTCTCATATTATGTGCTATTGGTGAATTCTAGTTACTTGTGTTTCTGGTTATTTTCGCATATTCAGCTTATATATTTGGTAATCATACTGTGCTCTATCTGAGGAGCAAGATCCTAACGAGTGGAGTCAGAGCATGTTTGTTGTTCTCTGATTTCCTGACAAGTGGTATCAGAGCCTTGGTTGTAGGTTCTTGAGCTTGATACCAACAATTGGTATCAGAGCTTTTGGTTGGGATACTAACAGATTGGTGTAGATCTGGTAGTGTGTTTTGATTACAGGTTACTCACAGGGTTTCTGTTTGAGTGGGAGTTGAGCAATGTCAGAAAGCAGTCAACTACGAATGGAAAAGTTCAATGGCAAGAACTACCAATTATGGAGGATGCAGATTGAGGACTATCTGTATCAGAAAGATTTGTACTTACCGTTGGGTGGGGTTGCTAGCAAACCCTTGGATATGAAAGATGAAGAATGGGAGGTTCTTGATCGGAAGGCTCTGGGATCTGTTAGATTGAGTCTTGATTCATCTGTGATTTCTAGCTTATCACAGTGTAAGACAATGGTGGAGTTGATGAAATCTTTGGCAAATTTATATGAAAAACCCTCGGCTTCAAACAAGGTATTTCTTATGAAGCGTTTATTTAATTTGCAAATGTGGAAGGTGGATCTATTCATAGCCATCTTAGTGATTTCCATGGTTTAGTAAACCAGTTAAGTTCAGTGAATATTGTATTTGATGATGAACTTAGAGCTCTCTTAATCTTGTGTTCATTACCTGAAAGTTGGGAAGGTTTGGTAATGGCAGTTTCTAATACTGTGTCTCCTTCAAAAGTCTTAAAAGTGGATGATGTTGTGAGTGTAATCTTGAATGAAGAGATACGCAGGAAAAGCACAGGTGAATTATCTGGAAATGCTTTGAGTGTTGAAGGAAGAGGAAGGCCAAGAGAGAGGACAGAGCGTTCAAGGTCTCCAAGTCCAGGTATGGCAGAATAACCTGCTTGTGGAAAGCAAGGGCACTTAAAGAGAGATTGCAGATTGAAGATCATCATTGGAGAAGAAGCAGATGTTGCAGGCTACGTTGCACAGGATGCTCTAGTATGTTCTTTGGATAAAGTAGAATCTTGGGTATTAGATTCTGGTGCCTCTTTTCATGCATCTCCACATAGAGAATTTTTTCATGAGTATGTCCAGGGAGACTTTGGAGAAATTTGTGTAGGGGATGGTAAGCCTTGTCAGATTGTTGGCAAAGGCAAAGTGAAGCTGAAATTGCAGACAGGTGACACATGGGTGTTAAAGGAGGTCATGCATGTCCCAGTTCTGAAGCAGAATCTGATTTCGGTTAGAAGCTTGGGTGAAGAGGGTTGCACAGTAACTCTCTCAGCGGACTCTTGGAAGGTTACCAAGGGTACACTTGTTATAGCTAGAGGTAAAAAAGTAGGTACGCTTTATCTATCTACTTGTTTTACTGATTCTCTTTCTGGGTTATCTACTTCAGCTGTAGATTCAGAGATGTGGCTTGATAGGCTTGGTCACATAGATAAGAAGGAGATGCTGGTTCTTGAGTCAAAGAATATGCTTTCGGATTTGGAAGGCATGAATCGTGGTACCTGTATGCAGAAGAAGAAGGTAAGGTTTCTTGAGGAATCCGATGTTAGTGACAAGAACGGGAAAGCCTTGGTTTTCAAGGAGAAAGTGACGGACAGAGTTCAGCATAAGGTGCAGAGGAATTCTGAGCAGAGCAAGGGTGATTTGGACAAGGTTTTGATCCAAAAAGAGCTCGCGGGAAAAAGTCAGGTCTCACAAGAAAAACACAGAGACCGACGTCGGCAGGAAAACCGGCGTCGGCGTCCAGACAGGGACCGACGTCGGCTATTTGCAGCCCGACGTCGGTGACTCGGGGCAGACAGAGACCGGCGTCGGCCAGGGGAAACCGACGTTGGCGAGGAGGCAGTCGCAGGGAACCGACATCGGTCGGCTGTAGACTGAGATGTGACCGGCATCGGTTACTGAGACGAATTTTGGGTGGACAGCTAGTTGTCATGGAGTCTCAAGCGCCCATATGGAGGACTGAAGGTGTAAGTAAGTTCTTAAATTCGTCATTTCCCTTCTTTACACTACTTTTTGCTCACTTATGGCATAGGACCAGGAAGTTATTGAAGAAGCAGAACAGGTAGATCCAGGAAACAGTGGGAGCTTGGCATGGATGAGGATGTGATTCCTTGGAGGAGAACCAAACAGGTGTTTTGGGTAGTGTTGCCAGCTGGAAGTAAGCACTGAGAGACGAATGGATGTTGAGGATGAAGAAGAGCGGAAATGGATTCGTGAGATGGTAGATCAGGGTATATGATCTTGTTTTAGCTGCAGGGCAATGGAGGTTTGATCATTGTGTTTCTCTTTACCAGGTTGGATAGTATTAGCTACACTATCCTATTTTCTGTATGATGTGCTTGTTGTAGGGTTACATATACAGGTATTTCTGAACTAAAGGTAAAGCTAGTTCAGGTGTTTGTCATGGAGAATCTGGGAGCAGCAAGATTCTTTGGCATGAGTGTGTTCTAGAGACATGGAGGTCTTGTTGACTTTGTTTCAGGATGATTGTGTGAAGCCGGTTAGCACGCCGATGGTTAGACAGTTCATAGAACAGGTGTCTTGATTCACATAGTGAGGTTGAGTGCATGGTATGTACTAAACCTGAGTTTTCCCAAGCAGTGGGAGTTGTCACAAGTTTGGAGTCAATCCGGGAGAGTAATACTGAAGGGCAGTTCAGTGGGACCAGTAGCAGGTGCACATGCTATGCAGGGTCAAGTTCTTTTTTCTACATGGTTGTAGATACGGATGTGGCAGGTAATTTGGATGACAGATTTTGCATCACAGATTTTGTGGTGGTTGGTCTTCAAGAGTGATCTTGAGGAGGGATACAAAGCCAAGGAAACAAACTAGACGGTGTACAGGTACAGGTACATGTTGCAGCTGTTTATCTCCAAGTGGGAGATTGTTAGGTTGTGGAGCTAAAAGCTTCAACCTTTGCAAACTAGGAACTGAAGGTTGCTGAGTTCTACAGGAACCGGCGTCGGCAGCATGACCGACGTCGGCAGGATCCAATGCAGGAGGCAACCGGCGACGGCAGGAAGTCGGCTGACGTCGGCAGAACCAGACCAGCAGGGACCAACGTCGGTCGCCTGTGTGTTCCCGAAGTGTTCGTTTCACGGACAGTTAGTTAAGTGAACTATGAGTTTGCATGTCAAGACCAGCCAGAGTCTTGGGTTGCGAGGATAATTGTCTAAATTAAGAGTCCTAGTTATTGTTTGAGTTAGGGATCTATTTATAGACCCATTGGCATGTATTGTTTAAGGCATGAGATAGAAAGGAAGAGTTCCTTCTAGTTGTAAGATCTATGAGTTGCAGGTTGTTGCAAGCTCATTGGTGATCTACATGTAAGTTTGGTCTTTGAATTGCAGGTTGCAGGTTCATGAGAGATCAGCTTGAAGTGCTATAGAGTGCTTGATGTACCGGCAGGGTTATTACTGATTGGTTGGTGAGGTGAACACCAATTCTGTGTGTGAGTTGGTTGTTGGGACCGTTTTTGTGTAGGAGAGTGTGTGTGAGAAGAATTACTGTACACTTGAGGTGTGGCAAATCTCTGTAAGGTGAAAGAGTGTGGCGGCTCTTTGATGTATTCTTTTCTGTTAGTGTTAATACAAGATAGTGTATTGTCTCTCATATTCTGTGCTATTGGTGAATTCTAGTTACTTGTGTTTCTGGTTATTTCCGCATATTCAATTGCTTATATATTTGGTAATCATACTGTGCTCTATCTGAGGAGCAAGATCCTAACCAGTGGAGTCAGAGCATGTTTGTTGTTCTCTGATTTCCTGACAGCACTTTGATTTGTAAATTTATTGATTTTTGGACTAATGTTGTAAATTTACAAAAATGGCTTGCAAAGAATTGGGAAGTTTATCAGGTTAGTCTTCTTCCTTGAGGATTTTTTCAAGTGGTTTTCAATAATGCAAAGCATAGGGAAGACATTTTCAAGTTCGGACCCTAGTTCTTGGGGCACACTAGTGTATTAGTGAAGCCCTAGGAAGAAAGCTTTAACCCTAAGTCAGTGAACTTAAATAAAGTCCCCATTGGACTCGGCTCTATGGGCTCCCTTTAGAGCTTTGAAAAGAGGAGATTTTCAAACAGGTTGAGGATCAATTGGGGGAACTCATCTACATGACGAAAGTAATAGATACTGGTCTTTTATCAGTTTATGCTAGATTTTGTGTTAACATTAATCTCTCCATGTTGTTGCCACTGTCGATTCATTTCAAATATGAAACCAAGCAATGGATTCAAGTTTTGGATTACGAAAATGTCCCTTTCCAATGCATAAAATGTCACTTATGGGCATTTTGTCGAAAATTTTCCTCTTTAAGCTCAACAAGAAAATAAGGAAGAGGAAGGCTTCATCGAACCAAAAAAAAGAATAGGGCAAAAAATGTTAAACCATGGAAGCCAATTGAGGCTAAAGAGACTTTGGCGGTGTAAAGTGTCAACAAATTTGAACTTCTCTAAGAGGCGATGACAAATGTTGAAACCTCAAATTGCTTGAGGTCAGTTGGGCCACCTTGGTCAAGGAAACAATATCTATTCCTCCTAGCATTCAAGGCCTGGAATAGATTTTGGAGGGTTTTCACCTCTCCCCCTAAAGATCTGCCAAGGGTTCTTGAAGAGGGAGAAATGATTGGTTCAAAGGAAGATTAGGAGGAGGTTAGGGAAAATTTGGAAAGGCTAGATTGCTTATCTCAATCACAGACTAAGCATCTTCTCGACAACCCTAGTATGTCCTCGTTTGAAGTTTCTAATCTTCATACTAAGTCTATTCATTGTGGCAAAAGCAAGCTAAGAAGACTCCCTCGCTCTAATTCAAGAAACCTTGAAGCACAAATTAACATTGAAAAATGAAGCATAATAAAATATTTGAAATGATTCATAAGCATGTTGAGACTCTCCCCAAGGAAAATTTGAATCTAAACACGCTTGATGAGGAGGAACGAGGTAAAAAGAGAGAAGGCTCTCAGTCTAATCTCAAATCAGCCAAGAAGCAAAGTTTGGCTTAAGTGGGCTAAACATTATACCTACATCAATAGAAGTCCCCACCTCTCCCTAATCCATAAACACCATTGAAAAACTCAAAGTGAAGTTTTAAAAGTACGGATTCTAAATTTCTCAAAATAAACAAATTCTTGAAAATACTCAAAAGAACTTGCAAATTGTTTGGCAAAGTATTCTTGGTTATCAAATTGGATTAGAATAGTCAAAAAGACTGATATCTTCCATTCACCAATAAAAACAGATTTTGTTTTAAAAATTAAATGTCGTAAATTGCCAATATTTCAAATATTGCATGAGTTCTTGATTAATTAAAAATAAGAATACTTGAAAATAGAACATGCAATCATGACAAATTACCACGTGAAATTGATAACGGAGTTTGGCATTGATTGCCTACGTCTCCGAGGCCACCCAATAGTGAGGACTATTTCTATTAAATTTGTGCAACAAATGGCTTACAAATTATTTGGAAACGTTGCACAACTTCCCTCAGACCTGATCTCTGTCTAATAATTCCACCTTTGCTGATAAACTCAAGCTCAATCACACGAAATCCTTCCTCAGTCTTCAACCCTTTCTGAATGTGCTTTGGTCCCTTCACTTCAACTATTGGTTTATACAAAAAAATAACATTATCTTTCAATTAAAAATAATAACTGAAAGGCTTACCCTGTGTATAGAGGTCAGAAATTGGATTAATATCCTCTTGCTAAAGCCATCTCCAAGCTCTTATCTAGCTCTCGGCCTCTTAAAAATAAAACACAGTCAGATTTTCGTGTCCATACAAGTAAAAATTACTCCCTTTTATAACATTTCAACCACCGTGGCTGAAGTGGTCAAGACCTTATCCTATTAAGCGCCAAGTCTCAAGTTCAAAACTGCCTTCCTCCATTCTAGGCGACTAGGGATGTGGGCAAGGGTGTCCTTCCTCCATGAACGCGCTTTGACCAAGGAATTAGTCCCACATTTGTTGGGAAAAGGTTGTTTTAATGCTCAAAATAGCAAGTTTGTTGAAGTTTTCAAATGGAAAGGATTTGGGCACCACTTTGGCCGCCACCTAGCTTAGTCAACGCCTAGAAAGGAGGGATGCATATTTTAGTGTTTGTGGCATGGAGGTTTGGTGCCTATTTCCATTTGAAAATGTCAAATATCATGTGCATAAATAAAACACCTAACAATTTTTTTTCCCCCTATTTATTTGCCATGTGTCAAATGGAGATTGGTCCACTTGGCATTTCTAAAATGTGCCATGTCACTTTTGACAACCTGGTTGCATGATTTCTTCAATTAGCTATATCTTGAGCATTTGGGCTCCATTTTTCGAATCGTGAAAAGTGCTAGAAAGCTCTTGGCGAGTAATACAATGTGCAAATGATTTTAACTCAATTTGAAAACTTTTATTTTTTCAAAAATGGAGAGATCCACCTGGATCAAACCTCCCCACTAAGCGCTTTTGGACCCCAAAAGTGTGGTCTCCATTTAAAATGCTTCTGCAAAAACATCACTGCAACATATCATAGTAACGATTCAAAATTCAAACTAAATCCTTGAAATGTCAGTGAAAAGCAAATATCTATCCATTGCCACATTGTGGATAGAAACACACTGCTTGCTCAAATGTCGCATCTCAAAAATGGTGCATCTGCCAATCACTGCAAATTGTTCACCAAGTGCAACTACAAACCAATTTGTTAGTGTAATAATTTTACACGCTATTTGTAACCACAATTGACAGTTACAATAAAATGCCCAAAAATGAATAAGGGTCTTAGAGAATGTGAAAATATCATGCATGGTTACAAATAGTTTGTATAATTATTACAATTACAAACGGTGCCCATAAAGGGTCTTATAAGCCTCTATTTTCACAATATAAAAGACAACATATAAACTGAAATGAAAATTTCACAAAATAGACATACTACTCATGCCCATATAAACTGCATATACTGTTGTCAAGGTTTAAAAATGAAGTTTCAAAAATCCCAAACATGAGAAATTATTCCAAGTATGTTAAACTTGTCCCCTGGTTGTTCTCTACAGGCCACTCCAATAAACCATATCGTCATTCAAAGCATAGTAAATGTCCTTTATGCATACAACAAGGATCCCAAAATTGCTTTGCAACATGAATGCATCCACTAATCATGACAACATGAATGTCAAAAATTGTTTACCAACCCTCTTAATCAAATTTTCTTGATTAGTTGGTGAGACTTCTTCAGTGGATTTAGTAACATTTGTATGAGTTGATTTAACTTCATTAATTACCTCATTGATAGGTTTATAGGCCATCTTAATCTTACCATTTCTAGGATGGTGTGATGGTTGAAGTCTCCAACACTTTTCAACCCGATGTCCACTTCTATTACAATGAGTACAAAACCTTTTGTCTACTCTATTGAAAAAAATATTCTTATTGCTACTCTCAGAACTCTATTTAGGAGAATAGTCTTTCAAAATCTTTCCTAACAAAGATTTACGTTTCCAACATTTGGCTACACAATGATTAGACAATCCACAAAAATTACATGGATAAACATGCCACAAATTTTGTGTACCATAATCAAAAGGAACATTGGAATATTTATGTTGTCTAATAGAATCAGAATCAACATGATTGCAAGTGTGGCAAAAAAAAATGTGTTTTACCTTCCATCCCAGATGGTTTACACTTCTCCATAGCACATCTTGCTTCTGCTTTCTTAGAGCATTCACTTGTTTCATTCTAAATACCAGAACTATATCCTAACCTTACACGATTAAGCTTATCTAATTGTTTCATTCTAAATACCACATCTATATCCTAACCTTGCACGATTAAGCTTATTCTCTACCTAAATGGGGTTAGTATCACCTTGGCCATCTTCTCCTAGGCCTTTTCCATTAAATCCCATTTTAACAAGTAATTTTGAACCTATTCCTTTTGTATATTGTTCAAATTTATCAAAATCATTGTTACTAGATTCTTCATGGGAAGGAAAATCAATTGATGACTTACATGCACTTATAATGTTTTCATCTGTCATAGTGCCTGCATCTATAGTGGAAGGCAAATCCTTCACTTGTCCACCATTCTGTAGTTTTTCCATGAGCTCATCCTTGGCTCGTAACTCCATTTTCAATTGGGTAATCTCCTCATCCAAGGAGTAAACTCTTGCTCTCAAGAAAGCATTCTCTTCTTGGATTTGTTGGTTATATGCTTCAAGCTCATCAAGCTTGGCTCTGTTTGATAACTTGCCCATTGCACCTGTCGAATCACAAAATTTAAAAAAAAAGGCCGAAATAAAAGCAAAAACAACAACCAACTGTTAAATCCCTATTGATCAACTGCTCTGATACCAACTTGATCCGTAAACACCATTGAAAAACTCAAAGTGAAGCTTTGAAAGTATGGATTCTGAATTTCTCAAAATAAACAAATTCTTGAAAATACTCAAAAGAACTTGCAAATTATTTGGCAAAGTATTCTAGATTATCGAATTGGATTAGAATAGTCAAATAGACTGATATCTTCCATTGACCAATAAAAATGGATTTTGTTTTAAAAATTAAATGTCGTAAATTGTCAATTTTTCAAATATTACATGAGTTCTTGATTAATTAAAAATCAGAATACTTGAAAAAAAAACATGCAATCATGACAAATTACCACGTGAAATTGATAATGGAGTTTGGCATTGATTGCCAACGTCTTCGGGTCTGCCCAATAGTGAGGACCGTTTCTATTTAATTTGCACAAAAAATGCCTTACAAATTATTTGAAAATGTTGCACAACTTCTCTTAGACCTGATCTCTATCCAAGAATTCCACCTTCGCTGATAAACTCAAGCTCGGTCACACAGAATCCTTCCTCAGTCTTCAACCCCTTCTAAATGTGCTTTGGTCCCTTCACTTCAACTATTGGTTTATACAAAAAAATAAAATTATCTTTCAATTAAAAATAATAACTGAAAGGCTTACCCTGTGTATAGAGGTCAGAAATTGGATTAATATCCGCTTGCTAAAGCCATCTCCAAGCTCTTATCTAGCTCTCGGCCTCTTAAAAATAAAACACAGTCGGATTTCCGTGTCCATACAAGTAAAAAGTACTCCCTTTTATAACACTTCAACCACCATGGCTGAAGTAATCAAGGACTTATCCTTTTAGGCGCTAGGTCTCAAGTTCAAAACTACCTTCCTCCATTCTAGGCACTTGGGGATGTGGGCAAGGGCGTCCTTCCTCCATGAGCGCGCTTTGACCAAGGAATTAGTCCCACATTTGCTTGGAAAATGTTGTTTTAATGCTTAAAATAGAAAGTTTGTTGAAGTTTTCAAATGAAAGGATTTGGGTGCCAACTTTGGCTGCCACCTAGCTTATGTTGGGAAATATAGAAGCACAATTGATTACCATGCACAAGCAACTTAAATATGCGGAATTAACCAGAAGTAACAAGTAACTAGAAATAAAAAACAACACTAAATATGAGAGACAATACCCAATTGTATTAATACTCATCCAGAAAAGAATACAATAAAGAAGATGCCACTTCTTCTTCACACCTCTTAGAGGCTTCTCACACCTCAAGTGTACAGTAATTATTTCTTCAAAGCTCTCTCTCTTACAGTCCCAACACACAACTCAAACATAGAGTTGGTGTTCACCTCCAACCAGTCAGTATCCACTAATGCCAGTACATCGAGTATATACACATACTCAACCGAGTGCACAACACACTCCAAGTAGATCTCCCATGAACCTGCAACTCAAATGATCTTACTTTGGAAGGATCTTCCTTGCCTTCCTCTTTGCTCTCTTTCTGAGTACACACTGTACTCTAAGTAGATCCCACCTGATACTGCTACCTGTTGTGTTGCTGTCACTTTGATCCTACTGCCACCTGCAGATCAACTTGGTTTTGCACACCTGCAAACCTAGACCATGCACACACATACACCTGTAGATCAATGATCTTACTACCATGTAGATCTCTAAACATAGCCTTGCACACCTGCTGACCAAGATCTTACACACCTGAAGAACCCTTCTAATTTTCCAAAACCAGCACCCACACTTGGCACTGCTGTGGAACTAGGAGGAACACCCTTGCTCACTTCACACACAAAAGGAGCTAACTTTGCTCAACTCAAACTAGCACAAATTATAATACAACCCATGAGTCTAATATATAGATCTCATGCAAACAATAATTAGACTCCTAATTACAATAATTAGATCTGCAGCTTCAAGTCTAAAATTGGCTCTTAACATGCAAACACTCAATTTGTTAACAAACTGTTAGTGCAATCGACAGTTTCAAAACCGCACAGGCGATCGACATCAATCCCTGTCTGCCTGGAGGTGACCGACGTCGATCAACTCCTGCCGATGTTGGCTGCATTCCTATCCACCATTGGCCGACGTCGGTCAGCCTAACCGACGCCGATGACTGTGATACTCAGCAACTTCTCAACAATCACCTTCCTTGTTTGCATCAGTGAAGCTTTTAGCTCTAGAACCTAACAATCTCCCACTTGGAGATAAACAACTGCACTATACCTGTACTTGTACCCCATCTAATCTATTTCTTGGCTTGTATCCCTCTTCAAGATCAATCATGAAGACCACCCACCACACAACCTGTGGTGCACCTCCTGTTATCTGAGTAACCTACCACATCCAAACCTACAAACCCATGTAGTGAAGTCCTGACCCTGCATAGTATGAATCCCTGCTACTGGTCCCTCTCAGATCTGTGAGAACCCACTTCCTCGAATTAGCTCTTAACTCTCTGATAGCTCCCACTGCTTGGGCAAACTCAGGTCTATACCAGACCTCATGTGATTTCAGACACTAAACTATCTAGCCCTTGGTGTGCTCTGGTTCTGCATCCTGCGTATTGAACCTTGCCAACACCTGATCCACATCAGCTCTCACTAGAGACAAAATCAACCTGTGATCTTCCATGTCTCTCATGCCAAAGCATTTTGCTGCTCCCAAATCCTTCATGGCAAACCACTGAACTAACCTTACCCTTAGCTCAGCGAAACCCTATATGTCTGAACTTGTAACTAGTATACCATCCATATACAGTAACAGGATAATATAGCTATCATCATCCACCTGGTAAGACAAACACAATGGTTACACTGACATTGACTAAAGCCCTACTTTGTCATCCACCTATCAAAAATTGTACCACTATCCTGCAGCTTCCTCAAGACCATTCTCTCTATTCTTTAACTAAGGTATCCATTCATCTCAGTGCTTTCATATCGGCTGACAACCCTACCAAATCTCCCGTTTGGTTCTACATCTTGTTCATGTAATGCTCCCACTATTTCCTGGATCCTTCCTGCTCTACAGTGAACGAGTATAAAGAAGAGGAACAACAAATTTGAGGCTTACTTACACTTTCAGTCCTCCCCATGGGCATTTGAGACTCCTTGACAGCTTGCTGTCTACCCAAAATCTGTCTCAGTGACCGGCCTCGGTCACCACACAGTTTGCATCCGATCGACGTCAGTTCCATGCGACTGTCCAGGTCACCGACACCAGTTATCCTGCCAACGTCAGTCTCCACCTGCTCGACACCACCGACTCCTTTGGTCTACACATGACTGACATCGGCACCTGTCTGTTTGACGTCGGTTACCCTTGACTGACGTTGATACCTGTGTATGCCTGTGAGTGATGACTTTTTACCCGCGAGCTCTCCATGGATCAAAACCCTGTCTAAACCGCCTTGCTCAAAAGTATCCAGCCCCATCCATTGGTCTCTGTCCGTCATCTCCTCCAAAAACACCAAGGCTTTTCAATTCTTAAGTTTATCAAATACATCAGTCTTCTTTTTTTTGCAATAAACACAATCCTTTCTTGTAGCATCCCACTGCTCACAGAAATCTCGATCTATGCTCTCTGAAGCTGAACTCTTCTCTTTTGACTTAAGAACATCCATTCCCTTCTCACTTATGTGGCCAAGCCTACAAAGCCACACCTGTGCAGCAGAAGTGGAATCAATAATACAAGCAAGTAGATAAAGAGTATCTACTTTCTTATCACATGCTAATTCAAGTGCATCCACTATGAGAGTTCTTGTGCATCTCTCATCACCCAACTTTCCTGAAGCAATTAGCCGCATCTTCAAGACTGAAACCTGCATGACCTCCTTCAACACCCATGTGTTAGTCGCCTGCAATTTCAGCAACACTTTCCCTTTGCCAATACTATGACGAGGCTCATCAATCCCTCTACTTGGGGCTGCATGGAAAGAGGCAACATAATCTATTAACAAAGATTCAACTTTATCCAAGAAACATCCCAGAGCATCTTGTGCAACAACACCTGCAACATCTGCTTCTTCAGTTTCTTCATGCTGATCTTCTGCTAACCAACAATATTTCTTTACTTGCTCTTTCTTTCCATAGGACTGTAATTGACCATTCATGCTTTTCAATTCCTCCATTCTTAGCTTACTTTCTTCTACCGTTGCTATACTCCCACTCAATCAGAAACCCCTGAGAGTGACCTGTAATCAAACACAAAACCTGCTCCCTGCAACCTTAGCTCTGATACCACTTGTTGAGAAATATGGAAGCACAATTGATTACCATGCACAAGCAACTTAAATATGCGAAATTAACCTGAAGTAACAAGTAACTAGAAATCAAAAACAACACAGAATATGAGAGACAATACCCAATTATATTAATACTCATCCAGAAAAGAATACAATAAAGAAGATGCCACTTCTTCTTCACACCTCTCAGAGGCTTCCGACACCTCAAGTGTACATTAATTCTTTCCTCAAAGCTCTCTCTCTTATGGTCCCAACACACAACTCAAACACAAAGTTGGTGTTCACCTCCAACCAGTCAGTATCCACTACTGCCAGTACACCGAGTATATACACATACTCAATCGAGTGCACAACACACTCCAAGTAGATCTCCCATGAACTTGCAACAACCTGCAACTCAAATGATCTTACTTTGGAAGGATCTTTCTTGCCTTCCTCTTTGCTCTCTTTCTGAGTACACACTGTACTCCAAGTAGATCCCACCTGATACTGCTACCTGTTGTGTTGCTATCACCTTTATCCTGTTGCCACCTACAGATCAACTTGGTTCTGCACACCTACAAACCTAGACCATGCACACACATATACCTGCAGATCAATGATCTTACTACCATGTAGATCTCTAAACGTAGCCTTACAAACCTGCTGACCAAGATCCTACACACCTAAAGAACCCTTCTGATTCTCCAAAACTAGCACCCACACTTGGCACTATTGTGGAACTAGGAGGAACACCCTTGCTCACTTCACACACAAAAGGAGCTAACTTTGCTCAACTCAAACTAGCACAAATTACAATATAGCCCATGAGTCTAATATATAGATCTCATGCAAACAATAATTAGACACCTAATTACAATAATTAGATCTGCAGCTTCAAGTTTAAAATTAGCTCTTAACATGCAAACACTCGGTTCGTTAACAAACTATTCATGCAACCGACAGTTTTGGAACCGCACAGGCGACCGACGTCGGTCCTTGTCTGTCTAGAGGTGACCGACGTTGGCTGACTCTTGTCGATGTGGATTGCATTTCTATCCACCATTGGCCGACGTCGGTCGGCCTAACCGATGCCCGTGACTATGACACTCAGCAACCGCCTTCCCTATTTGCATCAGTGAAGCTTTTAGCTCCACAACCTAACAGCTTAGTCAATGCCTAAAAAGGAGGGATGCATATTTTAGTGTTTGTGGCGTGGAGGTTTGGCGCCTATTTCCATTTGAAAATGTCAAATATCATGTGCATAAATAAAACACCTAACAAAATTTTTTTTGCCCCCTATTTATTTGCCATGTGTCAAATGGAGATTGGTCCACTTGGCATTTCTCAAATGTGCCACGTCACTTTTGACACCCTGGTTGCATGATTTCTTCAACTGGCTATATCTTGAGCATTCAAGCTCTATTTTTCAAACTGCGAAAAGTGCTAGAAAGATCTTGACGAGTACTACAATGTGCAAATGATTTGAACTAAATTTGAAAATTTTTATTTTTTCACAAATGGAGAGATCCACCTGGATCACTCCCCTTGCCCAATGTTAATAATTTATTAGAATTTACCTAGGTTTAATGCCACCACACAAGCAAAGGCTGCCAAAATAGTTTATTTTATCCAAGAATCTATATATGCTCCTAATTCAAGAAACAAAAATGGATGCCCCTCTCTAATCCAACTTCATCAAAGGCATATGGAGTGTGAGAATCATAAAAAATTGAACATCCAAGATCGATGACTATAAAGTAAACACACAACTGTTGAAGCCATAAATCAGAAGAAAGTAGAAATTGCAATAGATTGTATTCAAGAATGGAGATGTACAAAGCATGGGGTTCACATAGCTCACAACTATCACAACTCACTACGCTAATCTGGGACACTAGACTCCTCATAATATACACAAGATCAATATCTCTTTGGCTCACCAAATACAAAGGAGGACATACCAATAAATAGGTTGCTTGAGTGTAGGATGACTCAACTAGACAATGTGAGTGGGTGGGTTCCACCACTATGAATAAAGAGGGTGCTAAGGGAACACTAGCAGGTTTGAGGCCTTAGTGGTGAAAGAATGAAAGGGACCAAGTGGAATGGAGACTCCATCCACCCACTAAGTGACCCCATGCACTCATGTGTGCATGATGACATCATGATGATGTCATAAATCACATGGTAAACCTAATATCCACTTAAGCAAGGTGAAATACATTTGTAGTAAATACCTACACCAACACCCCCTTAAGCATAGCTTAGGTGGGTACTAGAATTGGGACCTAATAACTAGGCCTAATAAGGTACTCAAGTACAAATCAACACTTAAACAATGGACTAAAAGGAGAAAATCTAGTGAGAAAAAACTCTCCCCCCCAAAAGAGAGAAAAGAAGAAGAGAAAACTAAAAGACCCCCCCAGAAGATGATGTCAAAGTAGTCCGCACTCCAAGTACAGATCACAAGATGACAAAGGTCGATGACAAGATCCTCTACCTGAAGACTGTAGAAGCACCATCTACATCAAATAATGTTTCTTCCCTTTTTCAAAGGAATAAATTGATGTGTGTATTGAAATTCTACCTATTCTACAATGAAAAATGAAGGTAATAGTACAAAAATCTCTAAAACTAGTCCAAATCTGATCTGTGGCATAGGTCTAGCAAGAACGTGCATAAAAGCTGGAGGTAATACCACTTAAGTAGACCAATCAAAAGAATGACATGGAACATTCACTGAAAGAATGCCCATGTGAATTATGGAGCATGACTCACCAATTAAAGAAATAAAATCTATAGGAAGAGTTGAGACATCAATGCTCTCAATGGGTGTACTCACACTGAAAATAGTAGACTCCTCTAAAGTACAAGACTATGAAGTCTCTGAAAAAGCAACTTCCTAAATAGGGACAAAAGTAGAATTTATAATGGGACAATTGAGGTCGGGTAGAATCTCATCTTGTAGTGTTGGCTCGATAGGAGAAAGAGCACAATCCACCATGAATGTGTCATCATAAGAAATAGGAGTAGGAGGAGAAGAGGAGGAGTGATATAGTTATTAGCAAGATCACCAAAAAGACTTTGAAGAGTGCTCTAAACAATGAAGGGACACTCAATGTGCTCCACATGGTGGTGTAGATCCCATGAAATATGAATCAATAAGTGACCGTAGACATAATCACAATAGTCAACCCAATCATCGTATTGACCTTGGTCAATAGGAGCAAGAATCTATTCATATAAGAATGGAATAAGATCTTGTTCCTTAAGTGAATATTCCATATACAATCACCATGAAGCATAATTGGTCTTACCAACAAGAACCACTGGTGTAAACTCAACCTTCCTCATCTGGTATATCTCAAGTGGAGTTGACATGACCACAACTATGAATAATAGTGCATGTTCTGGGATGGACTTCAAACTATGCCAAATATGAGTTTAACTAAATGAAAAAAATTAGTGCACAAATGATAATACACGCTCAAATGGATGTTAGGCTTTGCTAACAAATCATCCCAGGAATACAAGAGCAATTTATGTAAATAGTCACTAAATAGGCATAACATTTATGAAAAATTGAATGTGTGCAAGAGAGTATGCAGGGCCCATAATAATCTCCCCAAGACAATCAACATTGACCCCCATATGTTTGCAATTATAAACATGCTCAATGTGAGGACGTCAGACTCAACCAACAATACATCCAAATAGGTACGAGTAAATAGTGTACAAGCACATATCAACAAATGGATGTCAGACTCAGCTGACAATGCATCCATGAGAATGAGTAATTAGTGCAATTGACCAAATTAGTACATGTGAAATGCAAACAGACCAAGCAGGAGGACGTCAAACTCTTATGTTAATACATTTGTATGAGGAGAAAAATGTTAAAAAATGCAATAGTAGGCCACAAATAACACCACTAATGTGTAAAGCTCAAGAAAATAAGCACTTTCGAAGAAATGGCACCTCAAAAGGAGCTGTGGATTGAAAGTTATGTAGGAAAGAAGATTTGGCTGGAAATCCAATAACTTAAATTTGATGGTCTTTGGAATGCCACACATACAGTAGAAAATCTAATATCTTCAATTTGATGGTCTCTAGAATGTCCCACTGTAATTGCATGCATGGTAGGGTTGAACATAAATCACTATTTTTACTGAAATCCGTGCAACTTCACCAAAATTTAATGAAGACCCATTTGAGAACTCCAAAAACCCATAAAATTTGAGCAATTATTTTTTTGTTCTAAGGCCTATTGACATGAGTTTCAAGGTGAAATATGAATGACACCTCCAAGGTAAAAAATGACCATGGAAGTACCAAAAAAACTAGCAAGGTAGAAAAATATGGCATCCTAGTTGTGTTGGGACTGAAATAATGAAGTTTAGATCTAAAAAATCTTTCTTGTACCACTAATATAAAAGCATGCAAATATATGAAAATGCCAATGAGAGAATAAAATTGTAGATGATCACACAGATCTACAAGTTTTATCAATAACTTGTAAGAATACAATACCAAATCTACTCAAAATTTCAAATAAACAATAACAGAATAAAAATGGTGTTCGATACTAGCACCTAGATCTCTAATACCATGTGATAATTGTCCAAAATTAGATGTCCATGACCGTGACTATAGAGCAAATACGCACAACTATTGAAGCTAAAAATCAAAAGAGAGTAGAAATTATAATATATTATATTTAAGAATGGAGATGTACAAAGTATGACATTCACACAACTCATAGCCATCATAATTTACTATGTCAATCTATTACACTAGACTACTCACAGTCTACACGAGAGCAATAACTCTCTGGCTCACCAAATACAAAGGAAGACAAGTCAATAAATAGGCTAGTTGAGTGCAGGATGACTCAGCGAGACAAGGTGAGTGGGTGGGCTCCACCATTGTGAGTGATGAGGGTACTAAGGAAACACAAGTGGATTGGAAGTCTTAGTGGTGCAAGCACTAAGGGGACCAAGTAAATGTTAAGGATTAATATTTACATTAGATAGTTTACTTTGGTAAATAGTAATTATACTATTATCTAAGTTAGATTATATTATTTGATATGCTATTGTTGTGAATAACAACAATAATATATAGGTATATATTATAAATAGTTAGGAGGTTGTTTGTTGAGTGATTGTAGGGATCAAAACATCCCCAATTATAGGATATATGTCTCCTATATATTTGTATGAGGTTGCTTGTATTATTGTGAGAGTGAATAATATAATAGTAGTTTGGGTTGAAGAAATATTTCTATGTTTGGCTCTCATGTGCAATCTATTTATGTAAACTTTGTCTGATCCCAATATTATTGTTTCACATTGAGGAGGGAAGTACACTCGATGTGAAAACATTTGTGCTTCAAATCAGCATCGACTGAGTAAGCAACTTCACTCACCAGAGGACGAAGGAAATAGTGGCTAGAGATTTTAGAGCCTCTCATCAGTCACCAACGATGGGGCTCAGAAGATTTGGTAACATATTTTGTGTGGTGTACTTTTTTTTATTTTTTAGTGTGGTTTGTTTTGCATCAAATTAGCTAATGCCAATGACAGTTCTTTAATGGCAGTGAAAATTATCTATTTATTTTTTGTTTGGGTGGCAAAAAACATTAACAGAGGCTGAATAAGATGACAATGAGGATTTATTCCTCATAATATTTCATTTTTCAGTATTGTGTGTGTTTTCATTCCCCTGCTAGATTGGAGAAAAGGAGAGTGTATATATCATGAAATGTGACAACAATTATATAGGAGGACAACTAACTATAGAAATCCTATTAGTAAAAAGATCATCTTACTATCATACTTCTTTATGAAGATGATCGGCTAATGAAACATTCGTTGTGTTCACATGGAGTAAATGTGGGATGAGTTCTTTGCATAGCAGTGGTCATGTGAAGCAAGATCCAGATAGTAAAATTCAAACAATAGTATGTAGACCTAAAAGTATGCATTGGCTTATGATTATGTTCAAGCCAATTCTTGAAGATGTATATTCTCACCATGTAAACACTAAGGGGGGAATGTTAAACATTAGCACTTATATTAGGTAGTTTACTTTGGTAAATAGGAATTATACTATTACCTAAGTTAGATTATATTATTTGATATGTTATTGTTGTGAATAATAACAATAATATATGGGTAGATATTATAGATAGTTTGGAGGATGTTTGTTGAGTGATTATACTGATTAGAGCATTCCTGACTATAATAAATATGTCTCCTATATATTTGTATGATGTCACTTGTATTATTGTGAGAGTAAATAATATAATAGTAGCTTGGGTTAAAAAAATATTTATGTGTTTAGCTCTCCTGTGCAATTTATTTGTGTAAACTCTGTTTGATCCCAATAGTGGAATGGAGACCCCATCCACCCACTAAGTGACCCCATACACTCATGTGTTCATGATGACATCATAATGATGTCATAAATCATTTAATAGACTTAATATCCATCTAAGCAAGGTGAAATATATGTGTAGGAAATACTTACACCAACATGGAAAAATTATAATTTTGTAGTAAAAGACTCGATTGGTTCCTCTAGTGGTCTTGCCATGTTTTGGAATCCTTCCACAATTGCTAACACTCTTCTAGATGATTGTGTCAATTGACAAGCAATTAAGTTCAACATCACTGGATCTAATCAAAGATTTATTATGGCCACAACATTAGTATGGGTAGGAGGATCTATTGGCTGTCATTAAATAATCTCAATTACACCCAAATGATAAACGTATTCTTGCAGGAGACTTCAACACAATCACTTCTCCCTTGGAAAAAATTGGAGGATATGGTACCCTTTCCCACTCTACCTCCAACTTGACTCTTTTCATAGAAGACATCTCTACTTTTGATGTTAAACTCCAGTCTGGCTATTATACTTGGTCAAATAGATGAGATGGCGCTACTTTTATTACTAAATTACTAGACAAATTTCTCCTTAACTCTGATTGGATCCATCAAGATTATCTTTTTGAATCGGATAACTTGATGAAAGTTGGATTTGATTACTAACCCATTAGTTAGATCATCTTGAAATCCATTCCTCCTCCTTTTAGACCCTTAAATTTTTAACTAATGGGGACCAAATAGTAAACCCTAATGTAAAAAAGCAAAGGTTGGTGGGACTCCCCAATTATGGCATTGAATCGATATAAACTAGTTCAAATGCTGAAAATAGTCAAACTTCAGCTCAAAGCTTGGAACAAAAGTGTCTTTGGCAAGCTTTCTAATAAAAAGATAAATATGCAAATCAAGTTGTCTGATTTGGAAAAAAACATTCTCCTCAATGGATCGACTAAAAATCTAAAGGCAAGGGAAGAAAATCTTATGGCTGACTGGAACAAGGTACTCCTTCAAGAAGAAATCCACTTGATGCAACAATTTATAGTTAGATGGATAAAAGGAGACAGGAACATAGGTTTCTTCCACAAAACCATGATCATGAGAGACTATAACAAAATCTCCAAAATAGTCATGCCCAAGGGAGACATTCTCATTAAAAATAGTCAAATCAAGAAGGAATTTGAATGTTTCTTCAAAAATCTTCTTTCGAATGTAGGTATAGATAGATCTACTGCTAGGAAGGAAATCCTCACTCAGATTCCTCCCTTGATCACTGTGGCTGAGAACCTTTCCTTGAATGCCCCAGTCTCTAAGGAAGAAGTCAAATCAATTATTTTCTCCTTCAAACCAGATAAGGCTCCTTTCCTAGACAGATTCCTAGTAGTAATTTATCAATCTTACTAGGATATCATGGGACTAGATGTCATTGTTGATCAATGATTAGGGAGATCCAAGAAGGTTCTGAAGTGGATGAACTCAAAATTCATATCTTTCATTCCTAAGAAAGAATATGCTAGTCACTTTGATTCTTATAGGCCTATCTCTCTCTGCAATGTCAATTACAAAATCATCACAAAGGTAATGGCAACAAGTTAAAAAATATTGAGCACAAAATCATCTCCATGGACCAAAGGGATTTATGGTTGAAAGACAAATTATTTATGGCATCACCATTTCCCATGATCTTGTTCACTCGATCTCTTCTTAGAATCAAAGTAATATGCTGATAAAACCTAATAGGAACAAAGCTTCTAATAGAGTCAATTAGGATTTTGTTCTTTATATCCTTCAAAAATTTGTCTTTGATCATATTTAGAGGGATTGGATTTGCCGTTGTATCAACACCCTAAAATTCCCAATCCTTAACAACTGTGAGCTTGCTAGTTTTTTTGGAGATTCTAGAGGTCTTTGTCAAGGTGATCCCTTATCCCCCTATTTATTCATAATCATTAAAAAAAGTTTACGTAGATGGGTCTCCCATCTCAAAATCTCAAATGTGTTGAATGGTGTCTCAGCGGCCGCCAATGCTCCTATAATCACCCACCTTCAATTTGTTGATGATATTGATCTTTTTGGCACTGCCTCTATTGAGGAAGCTACCTTCTTAAAAAAAAATCTTGACTTTTATGAACAAGCTACTTGTTAGTATGTTAATGCAAAAAAATCTAAGGTGTTTTTATTTAAGACAAACAAGTTTGTTCAAACAACTATTTATAAAATTTTCAAGATCAATCCATGTGTTCTCCCTAACTCATAGTTAGGTATTCCTATTTTTACTAGGATAAACTCCACAAAGCTTTGGAAATTGATGATTGATAGGTCTCTCTAGAAGTTGGAAGGCTGAAAAGGCAAATGGCTCTCATTTATAGGTGTAGACACTATTTTGTGATTATGTAGCACCTCAGTCTTGTATACTTTTGCAAATTCAAACCTTGATTGTTCTTCTTAGTTATATACTCTCCTTGCTTCTGCAAGCCTCACATCTGCTCTATCTTGTACCCCTTGGCCTATCTCTTAGTCCTACCAATCTTATATTGATGACACAAATATTTCATTTTGTCTAGAATGCTTAAAATGTACTTATCTTACACTTTTGCAAGTTTTGATCATGTAACTATTTTGCTACTTCCTAGACACTCATGTTTAGGATAGACAGTAACGTTAGCGTTACTATCCTACCCTGAGACAAGTGTCTAGTGCCCTAAAGCCATCCAATTTATAAATGAATAGTATCCTAATAGTCAACATAAATCCTTTAATGATAGTTATTACTCCAAGGGGATTTATATAATATAATATCAACCCTCATTTATTTCTCACTTAGAAAAAATCAAAGAGACCAAAACACTTGTCAAAAAGCACTTTATCAAACATTCAATTAATCAAAGCTTCCCTATTTTCATACTAGTTATAGGTACAACACATCTATAGGTCTGAAGTACTAAATGAATAATCCAAAAGCTTGATTTGTCAAGTTACAAGCTAGGTCACTATTGTACTTGTTTTACACACATTGCATGATTCACACACAAGCCAACATATAAGGGAGAATTACAACAATTTGAGGCCCTCTTTACAGTATTGGCTATGTAGGTAGCATCCTTTGACAACGGGTTCATTGGGGTCAGCTCGACACTATATGTTTGGTAACCCATTTCTCCAAGGTCACATTGAAGATGAAAAGATAGGGTTTTTCTATTTCACAAGGAGCGATAGTCCATGATCAAAATTTGAATGCATCAAAGCAAAGGTGAAGCCAAACCCAAAAGCATGTAGGTGGTTCCATCCTATTTTACCAAATATTTCATAGAGGACACTATCATCAAAATCAAATAATAGGGTAGACACAACCATCCAGGGCTGACACAACTATCCAGATAGGTAGAGACACTAGATCCAAAATCTCACAACTATTTTAGAACTGTCTTCCCACATGTTTTTACCATGTTACAGATACATAACTATATTATCACCAAAACAAGTTAAGTACTTCTATTCTTTGTCATTTCTATATCTAAACTAGTTGTACATTCCATATTTAGACTATCTTACAATAATAAATTTAGTATATGCTTATATATGAGTTTAGCATTTAATTGGTCTGTTATAGATCTGATTATCACCCTTGTGTCATTTCATTTCTATATTCTTAACCCTAAGCTTAAAGTTACATACACACCCACAACCATTTCATTTTAAGGATAAACATTTAGTGCACTCGATCCATGTAAATATGCATTTTTTTTTTATCTAGAGGTTCCAATCCTCCTAAAGTTTTAGCTTGTTATGATGGATTTTCAGATTTGAAGCTTTACCCTAGGGTTTTACCTCCTCTAGTCAAAAGGGCTTCATGTGCAAATACTTGCAAGTGGATTCTTCATTTATCAACATAATTCAACCTCCAAATAGGTTCATCTCAAAAATTCTCAAAGGTATTTTGTACTCATATTGTTATATGTAAAAACTTATTCTCTTTAGCTAAAATTTGGTACGTATTTTTCAATTTTTACAATTTACTATTGTTAGTAAATATTGGCATACAAGGCGAATGGTGTATTTATGTTGAATTTCTTTTTTGGGTTTTGTCAAAAATCATATTTTATTCAAAAACCTCTCTCATATCTCTAAAGAATATAACTGATTTATCATTTTTTAAATTTTTTTATTTGGAATATTCTAGGGTTTTCTTGTGAAGCATTCAAAATTATTTGGCCTATTTATGATTCATATTAGATAAAAATTCAAATTCTTTAGAGGATTTTAATAAATATGTTGATCTAGACAAAAACCACTTTTAATTTGTCAAAATATTGTATGAATTTTCCAAATTTAGAAATTTACTATTTTTAGTAAATTTAGATATACATGTCGTACATGTACTTTTGTTTCCCTATTTTTATGGGTTCATCTCATTTCTTATCTTTACAGAAAAAATATATCTTAGATTTTCAGAAAAAAAGCCAATAGTAAAAAATTACTATATCATTAATGTAATGATCGATTGCTTATTGGCATTTGTTTCCCTTACTTATCCTACTCTAATATCAAATTTTTGGACATTTCAAATGGATAAAGCCGACCTTACTTCTCTAAAACCTAAGGAGGGTGATAGTTATCATCCCTCTAACTAGGGTTGGACTATCACCCCTTCAAAGGAAAATGTGGATCATCCTATTATGCCAAAAGAGGGTAACCATAAAACCCTACAAGATCAAATTGAAAATATGAGTAAGTTAATAAAATAATTATAAAAACAAAATTAGTTCCTAAATTCAAAGATCATTTTATTGCAAGTTCAAAACCAATTTGGATCTGAATGCAGTTCTATGGAGAGTTAATACTCAAAGAAACATCTATAGGAAAAAAATTATATACTATTATTATATATTTTATTACATATATATATATATATATATATATATATATATATATATATATATATATATATATATATATATATATATATATATATATATATATATATATAATATACACACACACACACACACATATGTATGTATGTATATATATATGTGTGTGTGTGTGTGTGTGTGTGTGTGTGTGTTTGTGTATATATGTGTGTATTTATATGTATATGTATGTATGTATATGTCTATGTGTGTGTGTGTGTGTGTGTGTGTGTGTGTGTGTGTGTATATATATATATATATATATATATATATATATATATATATATATGTTTGTATGTGTGTGTGTGTGTGTGTGTGTACACACACACACACATACATATATATATATATATATATAATTAATAATATATGAAATTAAATAGCCAATGAGATGTAGAAGGGTTGGTTAAGTGGGTTGATTATGTCCAACCCCACCCAGGTTCGAATCTCACAGGGCATTTATAGGTCGGACGTGGCTGTTTCGGTGCTCGATGGTGGTCATTTGTGTTGGTTTTATGGTTCTTGAAGATTGTGCCCTCTAATTGTACCCTAGATCTGGTTTGTAGCTCTGGTCAAAAGCAATACGGGTAGGGGTCCTGCCAACCATGATATCTATCTATAAAAATATGAAATTAAATATATAACAATAATATTAATATATATTATTATAACATATATTTATAATTATAATAGAACAATATACTATATAATTTCAGATTAAATAATATAATGAATGGATTAATTCTTGGACTACATGTCTCATTACCAGTGATGCTTCTTGAGTTGCCATATGTCTAGAATGTGTCCTCGTATTTATTGCTCTACGAACGTGCCAATAAACTCATTACAAAGTTCTCATGAGGTATGGAAAACTATTGGCAAAAATGAATGATTGCATTTCAAATTAAATTTTTCTTATTGTTCCTTATACATGCATTGAGATGACAATTTTTTTTTGGGCAATAGTGTGAGAGATTCTAGTTTCTCTACCCACACCACATCAAATTGTGCCACATGAAGATTTTTATTATCAATGATAATATTCTATTTAGAATCATATTAGCATGATCTATTCATAACACAATGATTTTATATTGTGTTCTTCAGTTCAAATGGGCTAGCGTTTACTTTTGAAGTCTTAATAGGGAAATGATCTTTATATGAGCATGGAAGTGCTCACATCGATTGCATGTAACTTAAGATTTTGATATTGATAAATAAATTGTTATGCACCAACTAGATAGTGTTGTTTTGTTTCATAGTGTAACTACACAATTCTATGAAGGAGCTTGGATTGGTTTTTGTGCCAAGGTTGGAATAAATACCATTAGAATTGATGTTTGCAAACATTTTGGATTATAATGGTTGATAATGACACAATGTTAGGAGCCATATTGAATTGTGTCTAACATTTAGAAAGATGCGTAAATGTTGGTGTTCTTGTTGAAGCACCTATGGATAAAAATGTACAAATAGGGTATGTAAAGGCCAATTTTGTAGAGCATATCGTAGAGGTCTAGCTGATTAGTGAATAAGTAGATGATAATGCAATAGGGTTCTTTGGAATGGGGCTATCCAAGGTTTGAGGAACCCAATGGTGAAATGGTTGAAGTTGCTCATGATATAACTTTTGAGATATGTCAACATCTTTTAAAATAAACACATTCAAATGTATTTAACTGCAACACTTCCAACTACTATCATTTTTGGCAACAACTGCATGGGAAACAAATTAATAGGAAACGTGGTTAGTTATGCAGAGGTCATAAACAAGTGTCTAGGTAATGCCTACCTATATGTGCCATACTCTAAAAGGTAAAATAGGTGGTATCTAAAAATACCCTACACTTGACAATCATCCAACAATAATTTATTGGCATCTTTAGATGTCGAGACGAATCTTTGGAGTCACCTTGCCAATATAACACCTCTAACGTAATTATTATTTTTATTTCCACAAGTTGTTATTATTATTATTATTATTATTATTATTATTATTATTATTATATGTTAGAGCCATTTTCTGGGACATGCTCCTGCCTATTTTTCATTCAAACATTAATTAGTTTTAAACACTCTCCTAAACACACATGTTAATCATAAACTAATATTCCATATTTTGTAACATCCGATTAGTTCTTTGTTTTGAATGTTGAATGGGTATGTCAAGGAAATCTTAATAGATCTCAAAATCTTAATGCGAGGTGAGATGATGCACGCCAACATTATTGAATAAATTAACCACTTTTGTCGTAGCCTTGCTCATTTTTTTACTATCTATATTATGCCTAGCCATTCAACCTCATAGCAAATTTTTTTGTGGTATTGTGGATCATTGGTATCATAACTTTTTAGTTTGGAATTCACACCAAATTTCCACCTATTTTCTTATGTATGGACTTTAACAATAAAAAAATCTCAAGCTTTGTTTGGCTAGGGTTTTGATTTACTTTGTCAATTGAGCTAGGATTTAGGTTTTTCTTTGTGTAGGTGCATATTATGGTTTCAAACACTGAGTTTTGTTGTACAAGGGTTTTTGAAGTCAAAGCTATATTTTATTTATGGGGGTCAAACTAGTAGATGTGGAACACACTGCCCAACTCATTGTTTATGACATTTAGGGTTTTTATTTGACATGGAGATGATCATTTTTTGGCCCAAGCATAGGAGTTTTAACAATCAAAATATTAAATGTGTGTTACGACATTTGAAAGGAAGAGGGCAACTGCAAAATTGACCCTGATCTACCATGGCTGATTAGATGGATTTGATCCATGCCCTGATGACACCATACTCATTTTGACTAAGGGAGCCTGAGATTTGAGCTCAGGCAAGGAGGTTATTAATTTAAGGGAGGGTTGAGCACTCAAAATAGACTTATGTCCTTAGGGTGACTGCTGCAATGGGGCTCAATGCCATGGTAACTGCCTCTGAGCACATTAAAAAATGTGAAGATTAGAATGCATAAGTTTTTGATATTTATCAGGGAGAGTGTGTTACATTCAAAACACGAAGAGATAATTGATTTTCCAATAGAGCGCTGAGAAAGAAAGTAATTCTTACCAGGTAGATTAAATACAATACTTCATTTTGTAATGCTTATATTTCTTTCAGAGATTTAATTTTTATGATGTCATTATTTATTGATAATAAATTATGTGAAAGTTTTAGTAATGGAATTAGATCTCTCTTTTTTTAATGCCATAATCCAAACTTGCGTTTTTCTGATTGTATTAACATGATATTAATTTTTAACTGTTAAAATATATATATATATATATATATATATATATATATATATATATATATATATATATATATATATATATATAATAATAATAATAATAATATGTACTAACTTCTTATATATTATAATATAACAATATATTATATGATATAAATTACTATTATATTATAAACCATATAATATTATATATTAATATATTATTATATGGTTTATAATATTTATAACAGTGACATAACATTCTCTCTATATATAAAAACTTTATATTATTAAATTAATTATACATTTTACAATATTAATAATTGATGATTGTAAATTATATCATATTATTATTTTTAGATAAATACTGGGTTTATTGGACCCTTGCCCATCTATTAAAAGAGGATTACAAAACAAACTAAGCTAAACTACCAAGATCTACAAAAGAACCATTAACCAAACAACCACAAGGCCAACAATGGACCGAACTACCAACAAACCATCCACATAAAAAACCACAACACTAAACAACTGTTATGGTGTGGAGCTAAAAGCTTCAACTGTTTGTAGACACAAGGATGCTGAAGAACCAGAGCCACCGGCGTCGGCAGTATGACCGACGTCGGTTAGATGCAGTGGAGAAGGAGACTGGCGACGGCAGAGAGTCGGCCGACGTCAGCAGCACCAGACTAGCAGGGACCGGCATCGGTCGCCTGTGTATTTTCGGAACTGCTGTTGACGAGCAGTCAGTTAAGTGAAGCGAGTGTTTACATGTCAAGCGATTAATTATAGTCACGAGCTGCGTGTCTAATTATTGTAACTAGAGTTCTATTTTTGTAAGCATGGGATCCTATTTAAAGACCCATGAGGCATGTATTGTAATGATCCAAGAAGGCAAGTAAAAGCATTGAAGCTGGCAAGGTCAAGGAGATCAGCTGAAGCATTCAAAGAGGGATAGCAACTCAGGCTTTAGAGTTGTTGTGTTGAGCAAGAGAGAGAGGGAAGAAGGTCTTGAGGTGTGGCAAGCCTTTGAGGTGGAGGAAGAAGTGGCATCTTCCTTATTGTATTTTCTTCTAGTAGTATTTAATACAAGAGTGTGTATTGTCTCTCAAATTTTTTGCTGTCTCAAGTTTCTAGCTACTTTATCATTCTGGTATAATTCCGTGTTTAAATGCATATAAGAAAGTAATCAATTGTGCTCTAATTGGTAGAGCTATAGATCTCCTGACAAGTGGTATCAGAGCTACGGTTTGCAGGAAGCAGGGTATTGTTTTTTGATTACAGGTCATTCACAGGGTTTTCTGATTGAGTGGGAGTTCAGCAATGGCAGAAGAAAGTAGACTACGAATGGAAAAGTTTAACAGCAAGAATTATCAACATTGGAGGATGCAGATTGAAGACTATCTGTATCAGAAGGATTTGTACTTACCGTTGGGTGGGGTTGCATGCAAGCCCACAGATATGAAGGATGAAGAATGGAACGTTCTTGATCAGAAGGCTCTCGATTCCATAAGGTTGAGCCTTGCATCATCTGTGATTTCCAGCTTATCACAGTGCAAGACAACGGAAGAGTTGATAAAGTCCTTGACAAATTTATACGAAAAGCCCTCGGCTTCTAATAAGGTATATCTTATGAAACAGCTATTTACTTTGCAAATGCAGGAAGGTGGATCGGTACATACTCATCTCAGTGATTTCCATGGTTTGGTAAACCAACTAGCTTCAATCAATATTGTTTTTGATGATGAGGTAAAGGCTCTCTTGATCTTATGTTCTTTGCCTGAAAGTTGGGACGGTATGGTTATGGCAGTAAGTAATTCTGCATCTGCTTCTAAAAACTTAAAAGTTGATGATGTTGTGAGTGTGATCTTGAATGAAGAAATACGCAGGAGAAGCACAGGTAAATCATCAGGGAATGCTCTAAGTGCAGAAAGCAGGGAAAGGCAAAGGGAAAAGGTTGAGCAAGGGAAATCAAGGTCAGGAAGGAGATCCGAGTCCAAAGGTATTACCTGCTGGTTTTGTGGAAAGAAAGGACATACGAAGAAGGAGTGTTGGTTGAGAGATAAAGAGAATCAACATGCAGGTATGGAAGAAGCAAAGGATGCAAATATTGTGATGCAGGATGCTCTCATACTTTCTTTGGATAGTCAAGTAGGATCATGGATTTTAGATTCTGGTTCATCTTTTCATGCATCCCCAAACAAAGATTTGTTCTATGAGTATGAACAGGGAGATTTTGGAATGCTCTATTTAGGGGATGGTACGCCTTGTCAGATAGTTGGCAAAGGGAAAGTGCAGCTGAGATTGCAGATTGACAACACATGGGTGTTGAAAGAGGTCATGCATGTTCCAATTCTGAAGCAGAGTCTAATTTCTATAGGAAGGTTGGGAGATGAGGGATGCACAATAACCCTCACAACAGATTCTTGGAAGGTTACCAAGGGAGCACTTGTTCTAGCAAAAGGTAAGAAAGTAGATACTCTTTATCTGTCTACTTGTATTACTGATTCCACTTCTGGTGTAGATTCGAAGATGTGGCCTAATAGGCTTGGTCACAAGAACAGGAAGGGAATGGAAATTCTTGATTCAAAAGGTATGTGTTCAAATTCAGAAAGCATAGATACAGTTCATTGCAGAAAGAGGAAATTTGATGCTTTTGACAGGAACAAAGAAGCCTTGGTGTTTATGGAGGAGATGAAGGACATAGATCAGTCACAGGGGCTGAATAAATCTGAGCAGGGCAGCAAGGACAGAGGTTTGATCCAAGAAGAGCTTGCGGATAAAAATTTCATCACTTACAGGAACACACAGACACCGATGTCGGTCGCATGGCACCGACGTCAGCAGGAGGGACACCGGTGTCAGCCAGGGAAACGACGTCGACAGTCAGGGTCAGTGCAGAGAACTGACATCAGTTGGAAGCAGACTGGGAGATGGCCGAGATCGGTCACTGGAACAGATGTTGGGTGGATCTATAAGTCTCAAACACCCATGTGGAGGTCAGGAAAGGTATGTGAACCTCATATTCGTTGTTCACCTTCTTTATATTGCTTACTGACAGTCATGAACTAGGAAGATGGAAGAAGCAATGCAGGTAGAATCCAGAAACAGTGGGAGCATGGCATGGATGAGGAGTGTGAGTCCTTAGAGAACCAAACAGGTATTTGTTGGTAGAGTTGTCAGCTAGAAGGAAGCACTGGATAGAGGGATGGATTCCCATTTTAGAGAAGAGAGTGGATGGACACATGAGACAGAAGGCTATGGTATATGGTCTTGATTAGGTTGCAGAACAATGGAGGTTTGACCATTGTATTTTATCTTTACCAGGTTGGATAATATTAGCTACATTATCTTGTTACTGTATTGTGTTACTTGTTGCAGGGTTTCATATACAGGGAGTTTTTTGAGCTAAGGGTAGAGTTGGTTCAGAAGTATGTCATGGAGAATTTGGAAGCAGCAAAATTTTTGTGGCATAAGATACAGGTATTGCATCACAGGTTTGCATGGTGGTTGGTCTTCAAGAGTGACATTGAAGAAGGATACAGAGCCTAAGGAACAAAATAGATGGTGTACAGGTACAGGTACAAGTTGCAGCTGTTTATCTCCAAGTGGGAGATTGTTATGGTGTGGAGCTAAAAGCTTCAACTGTTTGCAGACACAAGGATGCTGAAGAACTAGAGCCACCGGCGTCGGCAGTATGACCGACGTCGGTTAGATGCAGTGGAGAAGGAGACCGGCGACGGCAGAGAGTCGGTCGACGTCGGCAGCACCAAACTAGCAGGGACCGGCGTCGGTCGCCTGTGTATTTTCAGAACTGCTGTTGACGAACAGTCAGTTAAGTGAAGCAAGTGTTTGCATGTCAAGCGACTAATTATAGTCACCAGCTGTGTGTCTAATTATTGTAACTAGAGTTCTATTTTTGTAAGCATGGGATCCTATTTAAAGACCCATGAGGCATGTATTGTAATGATCCAAGAAGGCAAGTAAAAGCATTGAAGTAGCAAGGTCAAGGAGATCAGTTGAAGCATTCAAGGAGGGATAACAACTCAGGCTTTAGAGTTGTTGTGTTGAGCAAGAGAGAGAGGGAAGAAGGTCTTGAGGTGTGGCAAGCCTTTGAGGTGGAGGAAGAAGTGGCATCTTCCTTATTGTATTTTCTTCTAGTAGTATTTAATACAAGAGTGTGTATTGTCTCTCAAATTCTTTGTTGTCTCAAGTTTCTAGCTACTTTATCATTCTGGTATAATTTCGTGTTTAATTGCATATAAGAAAGTAATCAATTGTGCTCTAATTGGTAGAGCTATAGATCCCCTGACAACAACCACTAAATCCTCCTCAAATGTTACAGGAAAATGTCAATTAGAGGGAAAATAATCCAAAAGATTGCCCATCCTACCTTTGTTGCCTTTTTTATTTTTTACCCCTTGCCATAGACAGTGATCAAAATCAATTGTAACCATCTACTTATCTAAATTCTGAGAATCCAAAATCTCATTTGGAGGGATCTCTTTCTCTAAATATAAATTATCAAATTCATGCCCCCTCTTAATTCCTCCTACTATTTTTTTCAAATGTGGATTATGGGCTTTCGCCAAGTCCCCCTTAGTGGTCATGACTTCTTCAACACATCTTTCTTGTTCTCCATTTCTCCTTGAACTATGTTTGTCCCTGACTTTCAGTTTCCTAGAAAATATCTTCAGCCACAAACTCAGGTTTATGAGCTCTCCAACTACTCGATTTTGGTTTCACCCCCTTTTTCTTCGACATTTGAGAGCGATCACAAGGGCAAGAGGCTTGAATATGCCTTGAAATTCTATAGTTATGACATCTGAACGTTATATTTTCATAATCTAGAACTTGGACATGAAATTTTATTCCATTTTTAAGGATGATTTTGTCTAATATTCCTTTGCTAAGGTCAATCTCTACACATATGCGGGCATATGTGCATAGACCCATGGTAAATCTCTCCCTATCACTTTTGATAAAAGTGCCCAAAATGTCACCAATCACCTTGGTTGTTGGTCAAAAATGAAGGGGTAAGTTTGGTAACCTAACCCAAACTGGCATCTTTATTGTTGAAAGTGTGTTTGGATCAAACTCCAGAAACCATGGAGTAATAAACAACCCTTCATTCCCCCAAAACCAGGGCCCTTCCATAAGGAACTTGTTGTAGTCTTCATGTTTTCAAAAATGAACAATGAAGAACCCTTTCAAACAAAGGGCAATCTCACATTGTTATGTCCATGTTTCAAAAACCCATTGGTATAACACTGTTGTTGTGGGCCATAAACCATTGAATCAACATATTATTGCATCTTTAGAAAGAGTGAGCTAATATTCATAAACATCTTTAGTTGAAACCTCCACTGAAGGAACCTCATTTGCTAGATTGACAATATAGGCACGAGGAGAGGAATTACACTTCACTTGATTAAGATTGGATGCAACTTTTCTAATCGCTTCTTTGAAAGTTCTTGGTTTGGATGAGGATGCTTGCTTCAGTGCTTCCAAACCTCCCATCAATCTTGAAGCCATAGCAATGGTTGAATCTGTGCCTAAATTATGGCTTGACAATAAATACAAATCTTGAAGTTGTTTGCCCTAATGGATCAAACACTGCGCCATAGATGGGACACCTAAGAAAAGCTCTAACTTATTTAATTCCATCACTGAATCTATCACTACCACCAAGATGCATTTAATTCTCCCTGATAGAGACCGAACCAAGATTTGGAACCTTAATTTTTTAAAAAAATTCACCTTTTTTGTCTATCCTTGATTCCATTTATTGTTCAAGCATTTTGTCAAATGATTTATGATCATTCTCTAACTCCTCCAGTCTGGTAATCACTCTCCTTGATAATGCTATTCATTATTGCATTTTGTTGAATAGTTGCCAATCTTCCTCCAGAGCTCCCCCTTTAGCATTTCTATTTGAATCCATATCTTCCACAATATGCATTATTGTCATAATCCCTTGGTGTATGCCTTTATGGATTGAGCTGCATGTGGCCTCAGTAACGGAGGCAAATCAACAAATATAAGTCTCCCAACATAAAATCTCCCTTGCAAAACCTACAAAATCGCAACAACGTACTCTTCCGGACTAAATTGTGTGTAAACATTTATCACCATGTGATGGGGATCAACAACGATGGAGGCATTTTGGTTAGGGTTGGAGGAAGTCGTACGGTCGATTCCCCTTGGACTGACAATCATATCGACCTTTGGTATGTGTTGGGAAGGAGGGTTTGAACTTGCATATTCTTTTCAAAGCTTCTTTTACCAAATCTACCTATTAAATTGCTCTTCATTGCGATGCCTTACCTCACCCTGCACTACTCTGCCCCACCTCGCCTTGCCCTACACTGCACTCCTCAGAACCATTTTCCTCTCTGAATCTTGTTTGCTCAAGGCACAACAATTCAATTATATCATATTATTATATATATTCCGAATATACTATATATATTATATTTCTAATATTTTATATATTATAATATATTCTATTATTAATATACTATATATTATGGTACAATTTATAATATATAATAGTTATATATACACTTTATTATATTAATTATATGTTTTACAATATTAAAAATTAATGATTGTTAATTATATCATATCATTATATATATTTACAACATATATTATACATATTATTATATAATAAAATTCTATTATTATTATTACTATTTATAATATTATCATATAATTGGTATCCACCAAATGATCGAAGGGGGAAAATCCAGATCTTTCAAAGTAATATTTGCAGACGTTGGGGCCAACAAAAATTTGATTTATATGGCTTCGTCCTCCTGCTCTGCCAAATTGGGCCTTGATTTTTGGGAGGACCCCCCATTTATGCAGATGTCTCAGTCGCAATGCTCCCTCCTGGATCTACAACACGATGCGATTAAACATTCGATTAAACATTTGCAGAGCTAACTCCATGGAGGCTTCTCCCTCTCGCCCATCCCGCGCCCCAAGAGGTATGTTCTGTATCCGTTTAGTTGGTCGTTTCTCTTATTGGTTTCCCCAACTCGTTCTCGTTTCCATTCTCCTCTCGCGCCCCCCACCCGCCACCCCCACCTTGGGCCGCCGTCCTCCTCCTTCCCCAACTCCATTCCTCTTGGTCGCCACTCGTTTTCCATTCCCTCCTCTGGCTTTCCTAGTTTTGCGCCGCTCCCTCCCCCCCGGCGTCTACGCTTTAAACCCCCTGGCTCTACTCTGCCTGCTTCGACGTCTTTCTTGTCTCTTCACATTGAGGACTTTCTCATTCTTCATGAGGCAATGACACTTGCAAAAAAAACCATTATTTATAGATTCGTCGGTATTTGGCCTTCAGTTCTAGAACTTAAAGATTGAATTTTCTTTGCTTGGGGAGACTGGTTTGATAGCAACAAAGATTCTCCCGGAAGGCTTATTTCAATGTTCATTTAAAGACGAGACCTCATGCGAGGAAGCTTTGGGTTTAGACAAGTGGTTTTTTAAAAGTTCAGGTCTCTGCATCTGGCCTTGGGAGCCCCACTTTGATACCATTGATAAATCCAATCTTACTGCACCTGTTTGGATTCAGCTATTTGGTCTCCCCTCAATCTACTAGAAGTAGGCCATTCTGGAAATAATCTCCTACAAGAATGACGCCTTTATCTCTTTAGACAGTGGGGATCATCTGGTAGCCAATTACGTTGAGGTATGTGTGTTGGCCACCATTTTGAAACCTTGTTATGCTCTTTTCTCGATTATGGCAGCAAGCCATCGATTTTGAAGGCTTATCTCTCAGATTCTACCGCTTTCACTATGTTAATCATCAGAAAAAAAGTGCTCTGGGTCGCCCCCTTCCTCCTTGGACCCATCCCCTCACCTGTTGGTCCTTGGCCGTTTCCCCTTCTCCTCTACCCCTCGTCTCTTCTTTTGTGTCTCCCCCTCTTCCCCATGAATCCTTCCTTTCCTCTCTCTTGTTCCCTTTGTCTGTCTCCTACCCGCCCTCCACCTCCCCCTCCCCCCCTTGCACCCCCCCAAAGACCATCCTCCGTGTCCCCTCCGTCTCCGTCTCCCCCTTCTCAACCTTCCTCCTTCCTTGCCCTGCGCTCTCTGGTCAACTATTCGTCCCATCTGAATGACAAGGATCTTCCCATCCCTTCAATCAATCTCGGCATTCCCCCATCCTCTAGCGTATTGAAGAGCTCCAACGTTAAGAACATAAACATTAGGGGCACGAAATTCCTTCTCAGCCAATACAAGGAATCCCAAGAAGAACAAGGTAAGAACGATCAGAAATCCACCAATGCATACTTTTTAAGGTGGAGGGGGAAGGGCCTTCCACTGTCTCAATGAGATGCATCATCTAGAATAATAGGGGGCTCAACTCCCCTAAAAAAAAGAGGTCGATCAAGAGACAACTTTAACTTCAAGGTGCTGAGTTTTTTTTGCAAGAAATGAAAATGTTAGCAGTTGATCTATCTTAGATGGTTAGCTCAATGTGTTCTCATTAGAAAGTAATTGGGACTAATGCAATAGGGGCCTCAGGAGGTTTAGGTATTGCATGGGACTCCAATAAACTCTCAGATATTAGAATCCAAAGCAGTAGAAAATGGATCTGCTGTGATATCAAATTGTACAGTGAAGCAATTCAGTTTACAACCATTAATGTTTATGGCCTTAACCACGTTGTTCTAAAAAATAAAACCTAGGAAGGAATCCACTGTTTAGATCTCAACAACCGTAAATTTTCAAGAGCCCTCCCTTGAGGGGGACTTCAATTCAATTCTATCTGGTTAGGACAAAATGGGAGGTATTTATAAGGTAACCCAGTCACAACGTAACTTAATGGACTTTGTCTCCAAAAATGCCCTAATGGACCTTCCACTCAAGGAAGGTATCTTCACTTGGATGAACTGAAGAACTGGATTCAACAACACAGTAGAACATCTCGACAGGTTCCTGGTCTCAAATACATGGTTAGAAGCTCCTTAGATCTTAGAATCCACATAATCAAAATCTCAGGATCTGATCACTACCCCGTAAATCTCTCCACCTCCCTTGATTCTCCCCCACCTAGGAACCTCTTCAAATTTGAAACTATTGGGCTAAAAGATGCCTCCTTTCTGAACAAAGTCAAACAGTGGTGGAAGGAATATCCTTAACCTCATGACATTAAAGCATTTAACTCCATGTCAAAGCTAAAATACCTGAGGAAAGTAATCAGAGAATGGAAGCACGTCAGTTTCAAAAACATCTTCATCGTAAAACATAAACTAGAGGGGAATCTTGAAGTCATCAATGAGACAATCCAATCAGGCAACTGCTCTGACTCATTAATCTTGGAGGAAAATGATATCCTGCACAAGCTTGATGACATCTACGCAAAGGAAGATATTTTCTGGTGCCAGAAATACAGAGAATTGTGGTTATCAGACGAAGATAAAAACACAAAGGTCTTCCATAGATCAACTACTGGAAGAAGACAAATAAGTAAAATCACAAAGATCCATGGTCAAGACAACACTCTCTTGCAACCCCAAGTGAAATTAGATTTGAAGCCATCTCCTCCTTTCAATATCTTCTCACAGGGCAGCCTGAAGCAACAATTCATCCACAATCAACACTTACTAGACTCCATGCCAAAGTCAATGTCTCAAGAACAAAATCTTTCCCTCTTAGCCCCTTTCACAAAGGATGAAGTGCGGACAATAGTTTTCAACATGGTTGGGGACAAGTCTCCTAGGCGTGATGGATTCCCAACGATTTTTCTACCAAACCTTCTGGGAGTCTATCCGCAAAGAGGTTACAACGGTGGGAAAGGAAGTCAGACAATCACACAAAATTCTAAAAAAATGAACTACACCTTCTTAGCGCCCATCCCCAAGGGGGATAACACTCAATTCTTTAAAGACTGCTAGCGTATTTCACTATGCAACACGATCTACAAGATTGTGGGGAAACTATATCAGAGACTCAAAGCTCTCCTTCCACTTTTAATCTTTCCAAAGCAGAAAACCTTCGTCAAATGTAGACAAATTTGCGACGGAGGAGTCTTGGCCCATGAAGCTATCCACTCCTTATCAATTTGAAAGGAGAAAGGGATGATTGTCAAACTGGACATCAAAAAGGATTTGACAATGTCAATTGGACCTTCCCCCTTAAACTACTAAACCGATTTGGCTTCTCCAAAAAACGTTGCTCAATTGCATTTGAACAACGCTCTTCTCAATTATGGTGAACAGGTCCCCTCTGGTTTCTTCCCCTTTAAAAGAGGTATAATACAAAGTGATCTCCTTTCACCCTTCCTCCTTCCCTTCTCCCAGAAGTCCTCAGCAGGGCACTTACATCAGGAGTGTTGGCATCTAGTATCTTCGGATTAAATATAGCTGAAGCCACCCAACCAATCTCACATCAATTGTTTGCTAATGACACACTTCTTCTAGGGCAAGCAAGCTCGAGTGAAATTAAATCCTTCAAACACATTCTCCATGAATACTCAATTTCATCAGGGTAGATGATAAATAAGAGTAAATCATTGGTATTCTTCTTCAATATAACTCGGAGGTTACAAAACAAACTGGCCAAAAAATGGGGATTCTCAATTGGTAAACCTCCTAGGACGTATTTGGGAATTCCTCTCTTGCTAGCGGTTGGCAGGAAAGATATTTGGAAAGAAGTCATGACTAAAGTGGATGCTCGCACTTCATCATGGAAAGGGAGGTGGCTATCCCTTGAAGGAAGAGGCACTATTGAAATCAGTCCTCCAAGCTCTCCCCACATACCTCATGTCCATAATTAAAATACCAGTCAACATAAGCAACTTGCTCTAACAAAAAAAATGAATTTTTTTTAATGGCAAGGTTCAAGGCAAGATTGCAAAATCCCCCTCCTAGGTTGGTCCATAGCTTGTATGCCAAAATCTGTAAAGGGAGCAGGTATGTTAGACCTTCAATCATATTACAAGGCTCTGGGAGCCAAACTATTCTGGGAAGCCTATGGCACTAATGACCAACTTTGTAGCAATATTCTAAGGAAAAAATATCGACTCGGCAAAGCCTAGTCATCTTTTCTCAACTGAAATTCCTCCAAGCGGGTTCCACATTTGGAACTTCATTGCATCTTGTCACAACTCCATGCACGATAAACTATCATGGGACATTGGAGATAGGGAATCTGCATGATTTTGTGAATACCATTGAAACAACAACATTGTCTTTCATCTTCAACAAAACACTCGAGAGATACAAAAATTAGTAAAGAAACAATAGGGCTATAAACTTGTAGATTACGTCTTAAAACTTGGTATTGATTCATTCTCATTATGTGCGTGGAAGAATTGGTTTTCTGTCAGAGGCCCAGCGGACAAAGCAACGCTAATGGCGAATCTAACCAAGGGCCTCAAGATCTTACCCTCCGCCCAGCCAGAGAAGCAAATTTGGGCTTCGTCTATCATTGAAGAATACACAATCAAAGAAGGTTACTCACATTTAATATTGATGTCTGCCCCCAAGGATGCAAGTTGGCCATATCAAAAAATCTGTTTCAAAATGGAATCTTCCAAAGGTTGGAGCATTTCTCTGGTACGCTGTAATGCCCCCATTTTCAGTCGCTTCAGTATTGTAGTTGGCTTTGGCTTTTTCGGTGACCGTTAGCCTTGTTTGGGAGGATGTTTGATGTTGGTGATGAGCTCAGATGGTCTAGAGGACTCTTATGCCACTTTTCAAAGTGATTTATGGATTTTGGTGTGTTCTCCAAGATTCTTGGAGAGCGTCTATTTATAGCAAGTCATCCAGTCATGTTCGATTTTCATTATTCATCATCAATATCACTCTAGTGCAGTGAGATTTCGATTCCAATGCTTTCTGACAGTTCTGCAAAAATGAGTGTATTAATGGTTATATTTTAATTAAATTACTAAGGTTGCTAAAAATTAATTAAAATATTTAAGGCCCTTAGTATTATAGCTTATCGAAACCGGGTTGAGATGCTTTAATTCATGGATGCATTAAACATGGACCTTGCGTGTCAAAATATCATTATTTTAATGAAAAGGTCATTTTCGGAGTTAAAAGGGTGTTTAAATTAAAAAATGCATTAAAAAAAAAAAAAAAGCTTCTGGAGAGTTCGAAAAAAAAGTATAAAAGAAGGTTGAGCAAGTCTTTTGGCATTCATTCATTTCATTTTTTCAAAAACATATTTTTGCAATTTGGAGTAGCGCTTCAAATGAAAATTGATTGAGGATGGAAACCCTCTTTCAGTGCAGCCATAGGGGATGGAAACCCTCTATTCGATACTTGTGTTTGGGGATGGAAACCTCCAGATACGAAGGGCATTCATATTCAGTGAGTGCAAGGGAGTGAAAGGTATTCTGCAATTAGGTTTTCAAGGATTTTATATCAGATTTAAGGGCCTTACAACTAGGGTTTGAGTGGGGTGTTTGCTGCGATCACTTCGCAATAATTTTACCAGTTTTTCATGATCATTTCCAGTGTTTGGACCATCATTTTCAATAGGGCATTGATGAAGATTCAACCCTTTTCGGGTATGCAATTAATGTAGTTTTTTTTTGTTAGAAATAATATTATGTTAGGGAAAATCTAATGGTTATGTTTTGATTAGTGTTGGATCGGATTTGAAGTTTATTGTAAAACCCTGTGGCATAATAAAATAAAGATTTCCATTGGTCTTACATTATGATAAGGACTGTATTTCCTCTATAGGCATCTATTATATCTTACATGCATTGAAACAAGTAAAAAATTGCAAGTAAACAATCAAAAATCAGATCTCCGCAGTTGCATGCTAAGTGTTTGACGAAATGTGAAACCACTTAAACTGAAAAATAAAAATCAGATTTGGAAAGGGCTCTGTGATATGCACTACAAGTTAATATATTAACTTACGACAAGCTAGAATGTAGAGGTTTTCATGGCCCAAGCCATTGTGTATTATGCAAGGCAAAATCTGAGTTAGCTAACCATCTTCTCCTTCACCCTCCCTAGAGCAAAAGGGTTTGGCATTGGCTCCTTGGCAAGTTCTCTCTTAGTGGGGCCTTTCCTTCTTCGCTACAAGTCTTGGTAACATTGTGGCCAACTCTTTCCAACTCCAACTTTCTCCCTCTCTAGTCAACAACCCTAGCTATGGGAACTTGGAGCATTTGGCTTGAGAGAAACCTAGAATCTTCTAAGACGAAGCTCTCCCATGGCCGCACTTCATCTCAATATTGGAAGTCAAATTGTTCAAATGCTTCCGATCCAAATTGAACAGCAACAAACTCTGTCTACACCCATGTGAGATCAGATATCTTCAAAATTGGAACATCCTTTTCTCCAACCTCATTTAAGAGAAGAACAAACCCTTATCTCTATCGAGATACTAGATGGTTTCCCCCAAGCTTATGTTGGGTGAAACTAAACTTTGACGGAGTTGCTAAAGGAAACTCAGAGCAAGCAGGGATTGGATGCATCCTATGAAACCACTCAAGGTACTTTATTGTAACCTCCACCACGTAGATATCATGAGCCACCAACAACCAAGCCAAATGCTCAACGGTCCTGTTGGGCCTCCAAATGGCACCCTCCAATGTTTCCAGAAAGTATAAATTGAAGGAGACTCAACTGGGTATAGCAGCACTAAAGAAAGACTCCTCCAATTGGACGCAGAGCTCAATCTTGAAACCAATGCTCTCTTTGCTCCCAAAATTCAATGAAACCATAATTAATCACTGTTTCAGAGAGGCTAACCAAGCTGCCGACATCATTGCAAATATGGAGGTGCACTTAGAAACTTTCAATCTTATTGAAAGCAATGATATATCAAATTTCAACAGTCTTAACAATCATTTGGAAATGGATAGTATAAACTCTCCCATGCTCAGAGAGGACAAGAGTCAAATTAGTTACTCATGATAGTTATGACAATCCTCTTCACATGCTCAAATGAGACAAACTCTACAAATGATAATTATACTCATTTCTTTGTTCTCTTCATCTCAAACACAACAAGAAGCTCATTCCACCGAAAACTATGTCATTCCTCTTGTTTTAAACATGTCAACATGCCCTTACCCTGTTCCTTGACCCCTACAATTATTCAAAGATATTTGCAGTTGTTTTGAAGGCAATATCATTCTCAAAACTCTAATCTTTCAAGGTCTGTCGATCTATGGGGTAATAGTTGACCCTCATTTCAATGAATGCACGTTGAGCGATGCCCTGATCGTTGCTTTTGTCCCGATTTTGTTAGCATTCAACACACTTCAATTCACCCTGAGCCAAGGGCTTGGAGAAGGACAAACATACGACAAAAAAGATGAAAGCCATATGGCAGCTCTACCAATTAGGTAGACAGGAAAAGACAGGCCCATTGAACTTTGGAAGATGGACGACAATTGACTTGGAGAGAGTTTTAAACACCGAAACAAGAACCAAATATATCAAAAATAAAGGGGAGAACATCACTTCCTCCACAATTCTCTCGTTTTGAACCCATTGAAGCAAAGCTGGACCAACCATCATTTATTTACTACTTGCTCTCAACTCAACATCGACTGAAGGCATCCAAGGAAATAAGAATGGCAGGCTCCGCTCTTATTTATATCTTGTTGTGAAATAAGTCGCCTGAAGTTGGACTTTGAAATATGCATGTGAATTTGTTGTACCTATTACTTTGAAATATGGAACTATTATAGAATAATTGCTACAATTGTAGCAACATTCATACTCAATGACTATCATCAAAATTAAAATTTGCTTTAAAAAGCCAATCATTGATGCATAGCTGATAGATGAGGATCACAAGCTCTGCGTGCAAGCTAACAAAGCAAATCAAATCACTCACTGAAGCTTCAAGTGGTATGTTTATTTACTACGTGCAATAAAAAATGGAAGCATATGAATTTAAGCTATATTCAAGTTTAAACAAAATCTATGGTGTTCCATAAAATAAAAACAAGAAAAATTGTATAAACATGGCTTTATCTATATGTGGATTCGTGGCTTTAATTGCAACTAAGAATTCTAACCATCCACGTGTCTTAAATATGCATCCTCGTATTCACAGGTCACATTGTTACGTAGCTCAACATTTGTGTTAAGATCATCTTTCGTAGAACCTGTGGATGCATTGAGTTCACAGTTCCGCATTTATATTCGCTGAGGTCTGAATGCAATTCACTTCATGTGTGGCAATCTTGTGGTGAAAGTTTGTACAATATGTCTTCATTGAGTTTCAAATCTCCATTATCTCTCACCTTGAGTGTATCCACTCAAAATGACACATGGTAAATTGTCATTGGCTAACAATCACAAAGTCACTTAGTGCCTCAAGCTTTCAAATAAGTTTATATTAAATTTGTTGTTTTGTTGAATTATTATCTCCACTTTATATCATCTTTTTGTCTTTTGTATCCACACTTTTCATCTTTACATTTGTCGCGACCATGTGACGAAATCTTGTATAACATGTCCTCACCAAATTCCAAATCTTTATCCTCTCTTGCCTTTTTCGCATTCCCTTGCCTTTATTGCATCTCCTGGGAGAGATGTACATGACAATCTTTCGTTGCTTCGAAGTCTCATATTCAAAGTGTTTCCCAATGCTCAAATGACATCTTTCAGAATTTGAAGATTTGGGGAAACTTAAGTCTTTGCTCATTTTTCTTTTATGTTTGTCCTTTCTCTACTTAAAATACATAAACACATCCACGATCACATTCAAAAGCTTTGATAAAATGCACATTGATTTTAATAAAGTTTTTACACGAGAAGAAAACATGTGGCAATTATTGTGGGGACTCCAAAGTCATGGAGTCAAGTGTGCTTCTTTTATCTTTTGGTGGCCTCAATAAACTTTGTTAATTTGTTAAAATTTTAAATCTACTTTATCTTCACATGCCAATCACACAATCTTGATATCAAAGAAACACTAAAATTTTCAAATCTCCATTACCTTTATCATATCTATTATCTCCCTTACCTTTACCATATCTATTATCTCCATTATCCTTTACCATATCCACTCAAAGTGACACTCGCAACACCCTGGGAGTCTTAAGAGTGCCTCAAGATTTCAAATAAATTTATATTAAATCTGCAGATTCATTGAATTATTGTCTTTCACTTTATATATCCTTTTGCATCTATAATTTTCATCTTTACATTTGTTACAGCCACATGGTGAACTCATATATAACACGTCCTCCCCAAATTTTGAGTCTTCATCCTCTCTTACCTTTATCGCATTCATTCAAAGTGCTACACATGAAAGTGTCTTAGTTATTTCAAGGTTTCACTTTATATTTCCCTTAGCTCTGCAACTTCTTTAAACAATAAATAAACACATCCACAATCACATTTAAAAACATTCAATAAAACATACATTATTTTTAATAAAGTTGTAAAATGAGAATAGAACACATGGAAACCATTGTTAGACCACAAAATTACAATCACCACAAAGTGTTTCTTTTGCTCTTAAAATGGCCTCAACAAACCCGATATATTAATTAAAACTTTAAATCCACTTTATCTTCAAATGCATCTGCTTTCTCCAATATACAAAAATAAACAATGATGCCATCACTTTACAAAACATCAAGTCACACCCTTCATGTTAAGCATCACTTTACCAAAATATCAAATCACACCCCTCATCCCCCACAATGCAATTTGGTGTAATTTGCACATTTAACAAAGAAGACAAATTTTTACATGTTTCATCTTTAGATATGTGAACAAACAAACCCATTGTACCACTAAAGAAGTCACGAATTATCATATCATAATTTAAATTTCTTGAAGGCCCTCTCCTTTCTTTGGGGACTTTAATATGCTCCACCAACGTCAAGAGCCCTCACATACTCAAATACCATAGCGAGCCTTTAAGGTATATGCTTTAGACCAGGGGCGAGAGCCTTCAATGCTTGCCCCATAGATCTATATGGCTGAGGGGTAGAGTCCTGCATCTTTTCCCAGCCACTAGTTCACCATTGATGGATCTTAGCAGATCAGGCAGGTCCGGCATCTACCTATATGGTATGGAGGTAGGCATTCATTCCATAGATCGACTGGTTAAACAAAGAAAATACCCATTATTACTTGTAACAATAGTTCGGTGAAAGATAGCTTGTAAAGCCTTCGGATTTCTTGAGCGAAGCCACCTTAACAAAAAGAAAATCTATATAAACGCCTTGGCCTATCTATTATTTCTACCCATTGAATTTGTCACAATCCAATTTCTTTTGAAAAAAAAAGAAAAATGCAGCTGATTTTTAATAGGTTTCCACGAACAATCAATGATCCATTTAATTTCTTCCATCCCAATCCATTTTTCCCAACCCTGAATCAGAAGAAACAGATCAGAGTCAGAGTGACCATTTTTATGAAACCCTAACAAAAAGATAAGTCTAAAATGAAAATGAGATCTGACAGTAGCATAGCCATGGTTTCTTCTTCTTAAACCCTAAAAAAATATTCCAACTCGAAAACGGAAGAAATATTCGACAGCATAACATTCACTTTTTCAATAATATTGCATACCTCGTCTGAAAGAAAGCCAGAGATTGACGTCGGAAAAATTGTTTTGTAACCGGCCAAATTAAACGGGAGAAGACAAAGACTTGGCCATGAGATAATATTTTCTTTATAAGAAACACAGTCTCATGGCCATGCTTTTATCTCCTCCTATTTAAATCTAATCAGAAGTAAATTTTCACGGCTAAATATTTACCCTTAGGGTAAATGTAGTCCTTTCAAAACCCTACCTTTTAACCTTTATCAAAAATAATTTTGAACAGTTGTGCATGAAAAACAACAGAAAATAGTAGCATCTAACTTTTAGTCGAACAAAACCTCCATTCTTTTTCTTTCTGTTCATTCTGCACTTCATCTTTGCTCTTCCAGCAAAGCTCGGATGGCCTCCGGCATAAAATAATACTAAAAAAAGACATGAGCGACATTTTTTTCTATATATTTATGACGTGAAGCCATCCGAACTTCAATGGATGAAAACAGAGATGGAGTAGATCTGAAGGAAATAGTTAGCTCAGGCAGAGATTAGGTTTTGAAGAAACTTTACAAACAAGACCATTTTAAAGGCATTTTTCTGACAAAAACGCATAGGGCCATGAGCGCACCACGTGATCTGATTATATTAAAGTGGATTGGATTAACCTGCCATTCATTTTATGAGGGATATAAAAGATTTTGGAAGGGACACTAAATACAAAAATTGATACCCCTCGATGTTTTGGCTTAAATCTTTTTCTGCACATTTTGGCATTTCCTTGGCTTTAGGGTTTTGATGGATCAATAATTCTCAATGACACCCAATGTACTATTTTTCTTTTTTCCCCACAAGTTGTTGGGGGTTAGGGTTTATTACAACTTCAATAGCAAAATAAACTAGTGTGTATATAATTACGTTTAAGAGGTAGATTATAATAAATAATGTTTAATTAATTATTTAATTAAATATATAAAGAATTAAGAATAAAAGGTTGTATTTTTATTTATGTATTAAATATGTTGTTTGAATTTGGATTTAGAAATAGATATCTAATTTTGTTGTATTTATTGTTTTCAAATATGGAACTATTTTAGAATTATTGTTACAATTATATAAATATTTATATTTAATGATTGTTACTTGTAAAATGATTTGTCCAACCTATTTGTAACTTTTTCTCTTTTGATCTCATCCTAATTTTACATGATATGACCCTTGCAGTTCTAAAAATGAACAAGAATTTTTTTGGATATGCATTCGGGTTTGTGCATATAGAGTCAACTAACCAACTCTTTAAAAGTCAAACCCTACAAAGATAATAGAGATGTCGATAAATATAAATTGCATAACTTTAAAAAGTGCTCCACAATAGAATGCTAGCTAGGTAATAAAAATTGTCTGGGTGGGCTTAGTGCTCAAATGAACCTAATCACTTGTTTATATATAGGTGAATTGAATTCAAGTTTTCGAGAGATTTGTGTGCATGCCAACTTTAATGCTATTAAGGGTGGATGAGCCCATCTAGCCTAAAAGGGGACATACAACAAGGTGCTAAGACTTTACAAATGAGTTTGACATGTGACAAGGGAACTCAAAAATAATTCAAGTGGATGGTATGGATGGATAAGTGAAAAAAAGTTTTAGGCCATAAAAGTTGGCATAATGGTTAAATAATTCCTAATTTTCACTAATCACATATATACAAACAAATGCACCAAACATATATAAAATAACACTAGAACAATGCCAAGGGGCCACTTATAGGTGTTTACATTTGTAGACACATAATTTTGGTACAAGTCATGTTTTTATCGTGTCTTTTTAGTGCTTTATCACACTTGGTTTATTTGTATACATTTGGATCTTTTTGGACACTTTCCCTTCATGTTAGACCTTTCATAGTCTTGTGTCCTCTATATTTTCTCATAAACACCTCATATCTACCAGTTGTTTACATAAGGATCCATTCAATCATCTGAGCAATCCAAATTGATATTTGTTTATGAGTCTTTTCCTATCATGACCATAATCAATGGTTGCCGATTATGGTCTAACCATAATCGACTATGGTTGGTAGCACCCACCTCATCGGCAATGACAACCAGTGATGTCACTACACTTTTTGGTTATGAAGTGGTTGTTACTAACTATTATAATGTTTCAACCAACACTTCATCTTCCTTCATTTGAAAATAATGTACACTTCTATTTTTTATAGAGAGACATATAGAATGAAGATCAGAAACATACATATAGTAGACATTTGAACTCTTTGATATTGTACAAAACTTAGCATAATATAATCTTGCTATCGCATTTCTACATTGGATGTCATCTCTTTCTTGCTTTCCTTATTCTTTGAATGCAATGCACTTTTATAGCCTTTGTCATTCATAAATTTGTTTCCATTCATAATCCTCTTAAATCCATTTAAGTAGGTTATCCATGAGGTCTCCTCGTGGGCCCTAGATCAACGATATCAAAGCATACACTTCATAACATTTCTAAGTGGTATCATGGTGTATTTGAATTTTATCTATGTTTGTATGCCCACTCATACGAGGTCTGATTATAGGAAGTTAGGGTTCTAGATTTGTAACCCTTCATCACACCTTCTTTCACGTCCTCAAATAGGAGACAAATTTTCGATGATGCAACTTCAAAAACATTCCATAAAATGATAACGGATGCATTTCAAAGACAATGGGAAGATTTGGAAGAACTTCGTGCATGTGAACAAGCATCTTTAATCACTTCTCACTAATTCTCAAGCAGTAAACTCCTAACACGTCTCGTTCTCATCGACCATTTGGTGGTCAAATTCTATATAAGGTACAAGTCAATCTAGGCATCCCTATGTTTGAAGGTAAAATAGATGCAAATGTGCTAAATAATGGGATTAACCTTATTTGTTCATATTACATTGCTAATCAATTCTTTGATAGAGAAAATACTACATTTGCTCTTCTGAAAATTTATTTATCAACAAAGAAATGAAAGGAAAATTATTACAATTCACATGAGAATCGTGAAGAAGAAGTTAACTTAGACACATTTGTAGACACATGAAATGGTTTCGTAGAAGAACTCAAAAAAACTTATTATCTTGTTAGAAACTATGATGATTGGTACATCAATTTCTCTTAGTTGGGCCAAGGCAAGGAACAATTTGTGTAGCAATACACAAGGACCTTTCATACGTTGGTGTCCAAACTCAGGATTTAGGATCTAGATCAGGTTGGAGACCACATATTTAGTCAAATATGGATTTTTTATAGATTTATTTAGTCAGAGAAGCCTATAAATTTGCTTATAAGTTTGAAGCAAAAGCTAATGCCAAGACCAAGACAAAATATTATAAATCTTAGATTAAGCAACATTCTAAATATTTCAAGCAGAATTCCAAATTAGGAAATGGCACTAAGCACCCTCTACAAACAAAGCAAAAATCATAAAATGACTAGACTAAGTAGTCCAAGATTGGCAAGTGGCGTTCAGTTCAAAACTCCAACCATCATTCCAATGAAGAATGTTGCAGTAGGAAGACTCTACTTGCACAAGTTAGAGCAATATGTACAAACACAACATCATTGGAGAAAGGTAAGTGGATCATGGATTCTAAGCCTATCGCGATAGTGGGTTTCACAAACATTTCTAATGCCCCTGCAAAAATAGAGGAAGCAAAAAGATTGTTTCATTCTCAAATGTGGATCAATGCTCAACCAATACACTTCATTATTGACAATGGAAGTCAAAATAACCTTATATCTCATGAAGCACTTTGTAGATTGAACTTGCCACTGACGCTTCTATTGGATGGTTTAATGTGGGATACAAAAAATGCATCATTCAACAGTGTCAATTGATGTACAACACCAAGCCTTTTAAAGATACAATCCTTTACGAGGTTGCTCCATTAGAGGTATTTGATACTTTACTTGGTCAACCATATCTTTACCATTGACATGTAGTGTATAAGGCAAATCCTAAAAATGTTAGCATAAATGATGGTGATAAGAGATACCACATACCAGATGTAGTCCTTAAGTTATTGTAGAGTAAAATACTCTACATTTTATTTTTGAGTTTTAGTTGTGCGCTCCAAGTTTTGTCCCTACGCGTTTCAATTTTGAGGCAGTAAGGGTTATGACACAGGGCGCAGGTTTTTCATTTTGCGTGGGTTTTTCATTTTGCCTAAAGTTTTGTATAAGTCTTAAAGTCAAGCGAAAGTTGCCAAGTGTCATCAGCCGGGACACATTATAAAGTAACGTGGATAATACCATGTGTCCTGTTATATACCTGTAGAGTGCGACAAGTGTCGGCATCCACATTTCGAGTTTCTTCTGAGTTTCAAAAACTTCTTTAAATAAGCTTCTCTCAGTGCACACAGAAGGCGCCAAGTGGCAACTGCGAAAGGTTTTAATAATCTGTTTTTAATGCAGCGGAAGCTGCCATGTGTCCTTTGTAAAACTTGGCAGAAGCTGCCAAGTGTCAACATTTGCAGTTTATTCTTTTTGTTTCATTGTTGAGTAAAGACTGTGGTGGGCCCTGGGTTTTGTTTCTAAAGTGGAAGCCGCCAAGTGTCATCATCTGTGTGAATCTAAAATGAGTCCCGATTGTTTTTATAATATAGCTAAAGCTCAGTGGAGAACACCACGTGTTATCTTCCGCAGGACTCTCATAGAGTAGCTAGAGCTCCGCAGAGACCGCCACGTGTCATCTTCTGCAGGACTCTCAAAAGGTATCTAAAGCTTCTATAGACAAGCGGAAGCTGCCACATGTCACTTGTTAAGATCAGCGAAAAGCGCCACCTGTCCCCGTTCGCCTTTTGACGCTGCTCGAGCAAGAAGTGTTGTGGGTCCCATTTTCTGTAAGTTGATAAAGTTTCAAAGCAACTGAATGTGACAAATGTCAAAGACGGAGCACTCCCAATACAAAGACACAGTAAAGAGTATAAGTTATGCGAAAGCTGCCAATTGTCATTTTCTGGTGCCTCCTGAATAATGAGACGGTTTTCAAGTGAGGCAAGCGGATGCTGCTATTTGTCTCAAGGGTTTTGTTTCTAAAAGTAGCGAAAAGTGCCAAGTGTCTTCGCCTATTTCACAGTGGAAAATGTCACGTGTATCTGTTTCAACTAATGAACTTGTAGGGAAGCTAACCGTTTCAGATTCGAAAGGCATCTTCTGTTAGACACTTGCAATTAAGTTAGATTTCAGTTAGACCGTTGGGATTGGATCTTGCGGCTAAATGTTTCATATTTGAAAGACATCTTCTGTTAGACACTTCAAGTTAAGTTAGAGTTCAGTTAGACCATTGGGATGGAATCTTGAGGGCAATCTAGGGCCAGTCCTATGCTATAAATATGGGTTCAGATCGTCATCATTAGCGCAAATCATCATCATAAGAGAGAATTTTCTGCAAGAGATTGTTATCAAGAAGTTTTTTAGACTTTCTTGTTGTGGCCAGTAATATCATTTGCCTTTGTTCTATTTTCTTGATTTAGAAAGTTTCTATAACTGTGCATGTGTTTGTGCCTTTTATGTGACTGAAAAATTAATAAGAAGACTGAGTTCTGTGTCTTTGCTGATATTTTTAGTGTTACTTCAAAAATCGTCTAAGTTGTGAGCCTTTGATTCTATTTGTTTTCATCTTTTACATTGATTATGCATTGTTTGTTCTTTAATGTAATTGAATCTTAAAGATAGCTTCATTGTGCTTAGTATTAAGGGACGAATTAAACTCAAGCACATCGCCATAGTTAAATTTTCTTTCATTGCATTGGTGTTTCCATTTAATTTCTATCATTTTTCTCACAATACATTTGAGAAAAAGAAGAGCTAGCTTCTTTAAAATCTGGAGGTCGTTTCAGGTCGCAAGTCCCACATTCTTGAAACTTCTCATTGTTGGTGTTGGAAACAACACAAATTTTAAGCATCAACAGTTTTTGGCACACCCGATGGGACGACACTTTCTTGAAGTTTCTTTCAAGACTGTATGAACCAGAGAGCTACAAGGAGTCAGAGCTATGGACCAGTAACAAGAGCTCAATCTACTGTGAACCCAGGTGTTCTTTTACCACTATTGATAACTAATAAAAAGAAGAAGGGTCAATCAGTTTACAGCAACACCAAGAGCAAACATGGGAGCACCTATAGCCCCAAGAAATTATGTAAATTGGAACATTGGCAGTCATCTGATTCTTCTAATACCACCAGCTACTTGGGATCCTATTTCAATAAATGCCTTGAAAGCTTTACCCAAATTCAGTGGTCAAGATTTCAAAACACCTGAAGAACATCTATAGGATGTGTCTGATGTCTGTGCAATACATGTGATCACATAACAGAATGTGGCTATAAGATTGTTAGCAGCTTCTTTTAAGGAGAAAGCTCTGGAATGGTACATAGATTTGACCCCAAATACAATATCTACATGGGATCAACGTGGAGATGCTTTCTTTGAAAGATTTGAAGAAAAGGGTGATAAATCTTCTTTGTTGCAACAATTGATTACTATCAAAAGGCAACCACAAGAAGCAATGACTAATTTCAATTCAAGATTTCAAAAAATTTGAAAAAAAATTCTTGCTACAGCAAGACCATCACCAAGTATGGCTATAGTATTTTATCTTAAAGCCTTAAATTCAGATATATCAGTAATGATTCAGTCACTTGAAGGTCTGACTATGCTAGAAGCCTATGACTATGCAGTCAGAGCTGAAAATAACTTAATAGATGCTGGAAAGTTGCCCCCAAGGCCTCCCATGCCTATGTTTCCAGAGATTACCTCACATTTGCCTCAAGAAGTCCCTAATCCCATAGCCCCACCTGTGTTTATGTATACATTTTCTCAAAACCTGCTAAAGTAGCTGTCCCTGTCCAGTCATCTAAGATGGATGATATCAAGAACATCTTAAAGACATTTTCTAATGAGTTAATTAACCTAAAAAGACAATATAATCCTTATCCTAGACCCCAATATCAAGGCTACCAAGGAAATAGACTTCCACCTCAACCAAATCAGTATCAAGGTCCTCAAAGGCAAACTAACCCTCAGCCATCGAACCAATTAGTTCCAGTCCCTACACCCTCACAAACTGTTCCCCCTAATCCAAATAAGGAGATTGTTCTAAGACAGAATAATTATGCAGATGGCACTAATGCCTAGTGTTTCCCTTGTAATAATGCTCATATACCCAGAGATTGTCCCATGGGTAATCTACAACAAAAGATAGTAGATCAAAGAAGAATGGATGGACAATTTGCAAATACTTCTGACACTCAATCCTACTAATCCCCTTGTATGCAAAATTCAGTCCTGATGGCTCAGATGCAAGGGATGTCCTTACAACAAGAAGAAGAAATAGCCCCTGAGCATGTTTTGTTTTCATGGGTTGAAGATGAAGAGTCAGTATTCCTAAATGAAGCTTCTACTTTCAAGAACTCATTGGTACAATCAAATTACTACACCAGAGCCAAAAAAAGATGATAGAATGACCTGAAGTCACAAATAATGAAATTATGGGGATTCCTCCATTTTAAGGTCATCAAAACACAACTACTAGATAGAAATATCTCAGCAAGAACAGAACCAAGTAATTTCTAGACAAGTTCAAAAAAAACAAGGTACCCTTATTATTCAAGAGCCCAAACACTAGGACCGGTGAATGTGGTGGATCCGTTGAAGATGACCCCAACACGTGTCAATATGCGACATATTAGATATTCTTGAGCAAAAGACACTGTTGCAAGAAGCTCTGCAGGGCCAAGCAGTGCCTAAACATACTGGTACCAAAAGAGGACTTATTGATAAAGAAAAGTTGAAAGACACGGTTCCTCTACAGACAACAACCCTTTTGAACAATGCACCAAAGGTAAGTAAATCCAAACCAGAGCCCTTTTATTTGACTTTGATAGTTGGAAAGAAACTATTACATAATGCAATGATAGACTCAGGGGTCAGCACTACAGTAATGCCTAAACAAGTAGCAGATGCTTTAAAAATAAAGTATGAGCCACTTACTAGAGGAGTTATGCAGCTGGATGGAAAATCGATGCAAACAATATGAAAAATTAAACAACTCTCATTGCAATTATATACTTGCCCTAATATAATTGTCAATCAAGATGTGATAGTCATAAATATACTCCCTGTATTTGGCCTATGTTTATCTAGAAATTTCACAGCCAAAATAGGAGGTTATATGTCACTTGATTGGTCTCACCTCATCCTAAGAACCAAATATGGTACAAAAATGAAAATACTATTTGAGTCACTAAGGATCACATCACCAATGAACCAACCCCAAAATTAGAAGCAGCTCATGCTATGCTGAATAAAAAAGAAAGGGTCTTTGTTGAAGAGTTAGGTGACTGGACTGAACATGACCAAGAGGAGAAAAACAACCAGTTGTTAACTATGATGCAAAGTGACCCATATGGAAATTATGACTCGACTGGTCTGGGCACTTATGTCATATTTGATGAAGACCATAAAATCTCAAATATTTTGAGGGAAGAAATGCCAAAGACTCAAAAATCTGAAATGGACTCAGAAATTTGGACCTTAAATTTTGATGGGGCTAGAAGTAAAAATGGTGTTGGAGCAAGAATTTGTCTTGTTGCTCCAAATGGTGAGAAAATTTTAAGAGCTATCTGTTTCCAATTTGCCTATACTAATAATGATGCTGAATATGAATCCTTAGTATATGGGCTCATGTTAACCAAGAAAAAAAGAGTAAAGAATCTAATAGTAAAAAGAGATTCAAAACTAGTGGTGAAACAAACAAAGAAAAAACAATAGCCAAAAATGTAAGGATGAGATCTTATAGACACAAAATTTGGGACTTAATAGATGATTTTGAAGCTTTCAATATTGAAGTAGTTTTTAGAACGCAAAATTCTGAAGCAAATATGATGGCACAGATTGACTCATAATTTGACCCAGCAACTGATCTATTAGTCAACAATGAGTCATTCAAAGTTATAGTAAGGTCAACTATCCCAGACAATGATGAAAATTGGCAACTCTTTGAAAATGATTTTCAGATACTCTCATTTTTGCAACAGTTAGGGGAATTTGTTGATCAATTGCAACCCAAAATTGAAGAAGCATATTATGGAGACCAAATTATTCAATTAAAGACCAATAAGCTTCCCAAAGGCTTGGTTACTTTAGAAAACCTATTTGATCCAGATGATGTAAGCCTATAGAAGAAAAAGTTTCAAGCAAATAAAGTAAATTACTCTGATATACAAGTGAGTGAAAGGAGAAAACTAAAGATTGGAAATTTCGTGACCCAAGAGGAAAGGGAAAGACTAATTGACTTGTGTGAAAGATATGATAGAGTAATAGCCTAGACCTATGAAGACCTTCATGGCTATAACAGAGACATCATTCAACACACCATATAACTACCTAAAAGATTTAAGCCAGTCAGACAGAAGCAGAAGCTAGTGAATCCAATGATTGAACTTCTAATGGTGGATGAGTTGCAGAAACTCTTAGAATGTAAAATAATTTTTCCAATCAAACACTCAACCTGGGTATCCAATCTAGTACCAGTCAGGAAAAAGAATGGTGACATAAAGCTCTGTGTGAATTTCAGAGACCTAAATAAAGCATCTCTGAAATATCACTATCCCCTACCCTCTATGGAACAAATTTTACAGACTGTGGCTGGATCAGAGAGATTTTTCTTGCTAGATAGTTTCTCTGGATACAATCAGATTTGGTTGGCTGATGAAGACCAACACAAGACTACATTTACTACCAAATGGGGAGCGTTTGCATATGCCAAGATGCCATTTGGCCTGTCAAATGTTGGAGCCACTTTTCAAAGAGCAATGGATGTAGCATTTGGAGAACTCAAATAAAATCATTCTGATTTATCTTGATGACCTCACTATTTTTTTCAAGAATGTTGTTGATCATTTTGATCATCTGAAATTTATTTTTAAGAAATGTCAAGAGTTTAGAATATCCCTGAATCCCAAGAAGTGTATCTTTGCAGTACCTCAAGGCAAACTACTGGGACATATAATATATAAAGAAGGAGTCTCTATATATCCAGAGAGAGTCGCAGCGATAATGAACTTATCCCTGTCAGTAAATAAGAAGGTAGTTCAATTTTTTTGGGAAAGATTAATTTTGTCAGTTGGTTCATATCAGATTTTGCAGGCCTAATGAGACCAGTGACACTATTGTTGAAGAAAGACCTGGTGTTCAAGTGGACTACAGAAGGAAGACAAGTTTTTGAGGAGGTCAAGAAAGCAATTTCAACAGCCCCAATACTTAATAACCCAGACTTCTCTAAGTCTTTTATAATGTATGTTTATGGAGGAGAGTTCAGTATTGCTGCTGTCCTAACACAGAAAGATGATCAACAAGAGGGAGAACACCCAATAGCTTTTTTCTCAAGGAATATTAGAGAGTATGAAGCTAGATACAACTTTGTGGAGAAACAGGCATATGCTATGGTAAAAGCTCTCAAGAAATTCAGGCATATGGTGACAGTGAGTAAAATTTTGATACTTGTAGTCTATCTTAGTGTCAGAAAATACATTATAGAAGGTGAAATTATTGAAAAAAGAGTAAACTAGATAACAAAGATCTTTGAGTATGATGTAGAGGTTAGACCCATTAAGCTGATCAAAGGTAGGGGGTTGTGCCAATACATGGTTCAAGATATGGAAAAGATGATAACTGAAGAAATAGTAAAGGAAAATGTATTGAGGATACAAGAAATTGATCAGAATTCTTGGGTCATAGACATAATCCATTTTATGAAACATGATATTTTACCAAAAGAGCTCTCTTAGGAAAAGAGGAGATAATATAAGCAGCAAAGGGTCTATTTTGTTTTAATTGACCAAGTTCTTTTTAGAAGGAATATTGATGGCATACTTTTAAGATGCATAGAGAAAGATGAGGCTAAGAAAATACTACATGAAATGCACCATGGAGTCTCAGGTGGACATTTTTTTGCAAAAACCACAACTATAAAGATAAGTCAGGCAGGGTATTTTTGGCTTACTTTATTTACAAACTGTGATCAACTGGTCAAAAAGTGCCAATCTTGTCAGTATTATGTGGGGATGAGAAGGAATGCATCAATGCCCCTTAGGCCTATAATTGTTGATGAACCCTTTGCTCAATGAGGTCTTGACTTCATTGGAATGATCAATCCGGTGTCGAGTATGGGACATAAATGGATTTTAACTGCCACAGAGTATTTTATCAGATGGAGTGAGGCAGTGCCACTCAAAGAAGCAACAGAAAATGTGATCCTAGACTTTCTGGGGGATATCACTATTCGCTTTGGGCCTCCTCGTACCATAATTTCAGATAATGCTAAGGCATTTTTAAGGGCAAAAATATCTGACTTTGCACTAAAATATGGAATCTATCTGAAAACTTTCTCAAATTATTACCCTTAGAGTAATGGTTTGGCAAAATCAACCAATAAAAATTTAATTAGACTTATTAAGAGAATAGGGGCTAATCATCACAAAGAGTGGCATAAAGTGCTTATTATAGCACTGTGGGCTGATAGAATTACGCCTAAACAAGTGACAAAGATGTCCCCATATGAATTGGTCTATGGTAAGCCTACTGTAATGCCCCTGAGCTTGGAGATTCTTGCTCTCCAGTTATTAAAACAGATTGAAATTGAGGAGAATGGCCCCATGCAGGTCAGACTTGTTGAGCTCGTGGAAGTTCAAAAAAAGAGGGATACAACACATGAATCATTAATGAAACATCAAAAAATAAGCAAAGACTGCTTCGATAAGAAGACTTCAAATCCCCATTTCGAAGTAGGCTCAGTTGTTTTGAAATGGGATGCGAGAGCTGCCAAGCTGAGTCAACACACTAAATTTGAGGCATTGTGGATTGGCCCCTATAAGATTCATGTAAACAACAGAATTTATTCGAGCTTAAAACGATGGAGGGCAAACTTGAAGATATTCATGTGAATGGGATCTACCTAAAACATTTCATTTAAGCAGTATCTCTTATGTATTATAGTTATATAGTTTCCCTTTCCTTGTTGCTCTATTTTCCCATTTTTCTTTCTCGCTCTTTCTTTTAAATAAGTGTTCTTTGAACACGTGGCCGCGGTTCAAAGTCTTTTCAAATTTTTTGAAACTCTCACATTCATTAAATCTCTCTCAAATCCCCAAAATTTTTTAAGGTACTTTTACCCAGCCACTTTCATGACGTGTCTAACTCGCTGTCCCACGCATATTTAATAAGATTTACTAACGGTTATCCAATTTTAATGCTATTTTTGAGACTTGATGGGTCATTAAATACCCCAATAAAAAGTGTTAAGGCTTAACAATGTCTCATTCATTCCTACGTCTGCTAAGAAAATTCCTGTTACCTGCATTTCAATTCATAGCAAAACCTGCTTAGTAAAAGTGTCTTCCCTGTTGCAAAGCTTCTATACTTGTTACATAAGTTCACTAATTCCCAGTATAGACAGATATGGAGGAGGCACAGTATTCACAACAGGGGCTTGGGATTTACGAATCTAGTGATAAGCTTCTCACCAACAAATCATATGCTTCGGCCCCTGCAGAACCCTTAAAGACCTATTCACGGATTAGAGTCTTCGAAGTTGGTTTTGCGATTGACCCAACAAAGGTGAAAGATTTTGCAGATAGAATCGCGGAGCCAACCCTTCAAAAGCCTGGCAAAGCTTTGCGAGAAGGGGCACACCAAAGATGTATTCAGAGGGCCAATGCTAGACAATACGAAACATTCACAATAAGGATATGGACTTCCCAACTAGCACAATTCATTTTCTCAAGTGTACATTCGTGCCCTGACTTAGTTGAAATATGTGCAGAATTGTTTCATGCGCTCTCGAGCACCATACAACAGGGTCAATTCATGGTATAAATTACACCGAAGGCCATTAGAGACATGTTGGCCTTATATCATGACAAGACAACGACATTTTTCACCATTGCCAAAATGCAAAAAATGTGGGCAAATGTTAATAATCAAATGAGGTTTCTCAAATCAAAATTGCAATTAAGAGACGATGATATCACTATCCCAGTGCTGCCAATAGGAAGAGCACAATTTGCATAGGTCAGTTAAGAGGTACTATCCATGATGGCATTCATTTTTGGAATGAAAGAAGGCATAACTGTCTATGGTTGACAAATGACCATTCTCTTCAGATTAAAAACTGTAGACAAGCCTCTAGAGTATTGGCTAGATTTCTCTGAGTAGATTGCCTATTCAGTGGTTGACCAACTCACCCATTTCAAATCTAAAGGGGTTTTCAGGTAGTCTTCTTATTTGTTTCACCTCATGTTATATCAAAACTCTGACATATTTTCACAACATATGCATTTGAATATGTATGACCCAAGTTTTGGTCATAACAGGACAATTCATGTGTCCACATGGACACATATCTTGTCCAAAACATCTGACCCATATGAATTTTGGAAACTTTTTATTGCCCCTGCTTTTTGTCACCTAAGCTTAGAGCCTGTTGAAAATAGATTAACTCCAAGTGTCAGAGGCCTCATGACAAATTGCACTATTTCTTGTGACTACTTTTTTGGATCCCATCATACTATCATTAGGGTCCATGGTTTTAATGGAGAACCAGTGTTGCTACCCAAGATTTTAACTCCTAGGTTAGCATTATTAGAGGTCACCCGGCAAGTGTTTGCAGTTGATAATGACTATGGCACTGGGAAGAAGAAAAATAAAATGTATGATATTCCATGGGTAACGAAAAACATGGCCTAGAGGTTAGAGATGCTGAGCACTTGTTGTTGAAAAAGCTAGCGTTCTTGGGTTTCTTTCTAATTGAAGATAAATAGATATATGACCCAAGCAGTTTCATAACCTTATGGGTCAAGAATAACAAGGTCATTGTTAAAATTGTGCATGAGGGCCGTCCCTTTTAAGAAAATAGAAGAAACCCTAAGGAAGATATTTCTGATTTGTATATAGAATTGACAAATTTGCCCTTTCAGGAGGCTAGGCCATGGGAGACCTTTTATGTTAAGGAAAAAGATTTTGACCATAAAATCAGAATGACTGCTGGTTTAAGAAGGGCATTGAAGGACAAAGAATGGAAACTTGAGAAAATAGAAGCCTATTGGAAGTATAGGCAAAAAATGTGTGAGAGAACTCACTCTTTTGGTAATGTAAACTCAAATGAAAAATGGGAGAAAATCTGGGATGAATGGCATCCGTCTCCTGTTTCTAGCCCTAATACAAGCAAACTGCAGACACAGGGTGGAGAGTCAGAGAGGGAAGCAGAAATCACTCATACAGTGCAGGCCCCAAGACAAACCTCATCTACAATTGCTGTAATTGTCTGCCCCCAATCTCTCAGTGCCATTGAAAAACAAAAGAATGTGGTATCTTCACCACCGAGAACTTCTCCATCAGTGTCAGCGTTTGGGGTTCCCAATTTTGTGCAATCACCATTAACAACAATGGTAAATGTTAAAGAGAAAGAAGCACAACAAGAAGAAGAAAGGCCAAAGAAATATAAGAAGCTGAAACTTCAGCCTGATTCAGAGGAGGTAGAGCCCTCACAACATCAACTACTGAGTACATTTGTTGCTCCTCATGTACGTATTATTTCTCCTTCTTCTTAGTCTTTTTCTTTTTCCTAGGAGTGGCAATCCCAACTGGCCAAATAATATCCCCTGCCACCTCTGCTGTGTCAATTTCTCAAGAAACCTCACCTATAGCTACTCAGGCCATCTCATCCCAGGTCACATCATTGCCTTCATTTTCCCCCTGTCTCAAAGAGAATACCTTCCCAGATTCCCCTTAGCCAACATTTGGCTATTCCTTATGGCTTGCCATAGGGTTATCCTTTTGCAGGTGGGTTTATTGCCTCTCCCTCTACTTTTCAAGCTCAAGTAGACACTGCTAAGAAGGCTAGGGAAGCCCAGATGGATAAAAAGAGGAGAAAAGATAATAAAGCTCTAGCTACACCACATATGAGGTCACTATTTGACCCAATCCAACAGTAGCTATGATTCATTTGTCACCAAATGTATTCAGGGCAAACGAGCACATGTAGCATCAAGATTATACAATGAGTGCAGTGGCTATAGATATGTCACTTTTCAAACCACATAACAAAGTTGAGCTGCTGAATGAAACCACTTCTACTGTAGCAACTAATTATTTGAAAGTATCAAAGAAGCTCTAGAAGATGGAGGTTTATTTGGCTCAGGAGAAAGCAAACTGTAGTGGTTTGGCTACAAAAATCAAAACAAAAAATGATGAAATAGAGAGTCTCAACAAACAGTTGCAAGATACTGTTTCTTGTCAAATTCACCAGGATATTCAGGCTCTAAATACTTCTTTGAAAGAAGAGTTAGCTCAAGAGAAAGTTGCAGTGACAGCGCTAAGGCAGGAAAAGGCAACACTACAAAAAGAATGTCAAGAAAACTTGCAACAGGTCACTTAGTTCCAACAGAATCTACTGAATGAGCAAAATAATACCGCCGCCATACAAGCCCAACTTCAAGCTGAGCAACAAATAACAAAACAATTGACACTTGAGTTGGCTAATAGGCCAAAGAATGCAGGAGTTCTAAACCTGGTCAAGGAGCTATATGGATTAGTATGGAAAAGAATATCTGAGGAGATTACTCAACTCATACCCTCTTTAACTTTCTTGCTAAATGCATAGAAATTGTGCGAAAATGTGGAGACTTCAGTTTAGGCCACTCTGTCCACTGTCTCTTTGAGAGTGTTTGATTCTCAAATGCTGTTGTAAAAGCTATATGACACAACTGATGGAACATTATCAGCAACAGGGATTAGTGACAGAATGATTGCTGCAAAAAGGGTGAACGAAGTTCTCAGTTGTAACTCCATAACAATTAATTGCAAAGACCTAGATGTGGTAAAAGAGAATAAAAGACATGAAGCAGCATATTAAAGATCTGGTGCAAATAGGTCTTCCCTCTCCTTTCCCTGATAACAACACTGTGTTAATGGTTGATGAGATTAAACCTTTGTTGTTAGCCAGACAAAATAATCAGTCAATTTTTCAGGGTTTAACAGATGATTCATCAGTGTCAGAAGTGGAAGTTGTCTTGATTTCCATGGCCCAACTTGAATTCCAATTGAAGACTGCAGTTCATATTTTGCAGAGTTTTTCGCACAAGGACATTATCAACCTTGATTTAGCCTTTCAAGAATTGTAAAATAAATATGGACTATCTGATGCTGAATGGTCTGTTTATCAAACAACCTTATGAAAGTTGTGATTTTTGCCACTTTTTTTATATATTCTGTGGATTCTTTTTTGAGCAGGCTCAAAAGTCCTCGGGGTCGCCAATAATTGTAGAGTAAAATACTCTACATTTTATTTTTGAGTTTCAGTTGTGCGCTCCAAGTTTTATCCTTGCACGTTTCAATTTCGAAGCAGTAAGGGTTATGACACAGGGCACGGGTTTTTCATTTTGCCTAAAGTTTTGTCTAAGTCTCAAAGTCGAGTGGAAGCTGCCAAGTGTCATCAACTGATACACATTATAAAGTAATGTGGATAATGCCATGTGCCTGTTATATACTCGTAGAGTGTGACAAGTGTCAGCATCCGCGTTTTGAGTTTTTTATGAGTTCAAAAGCTGCTTTAAATAAGCTTCTCTCAGTGCACGCAGAAGGTGCCAAATGGCAACTACGAAAGGTTTTAATATTTGGTTTCTAATGTAGCGGAAGCCACCACGTGTCTCTTGTAAAACTCGGTGAAAGCCGCCAAGTGTTAACATCCACAATTTCTTCCTTTTGTTTCATTGTTGAGTAAAGACTGTGATGGGCCCCAGGTTTTGTTTCTAAAGTAAGCGAAAGCCGCCAAGTGTCATTGCTCGTTTGAATCTAAAATAAGTCTCGAATGTTTCTATAATATAGCTAAAGCTCAGCGGAGAATGCCACGTGTTATCTTCTGCAAGACTCTCATAGAGTAGCTAGAGCTCCGCAAAGACCGCCACGTGTTATCTTCTGGAGGACTCTCAAAAGGTATCTAAAGCTTCTATAGACAAGCGGAAGCCGTCATGTGTCACTTGTTAAGATCAATAGTAAGCGCCACCTGTCCCCATTCCCCTTTTGAAGTTGCTCGGGCAAGAAGTGTTGTGGGTCTGATTTTTTGTAAGTTGATAAAGTTTCAAAGCAACGAACTGTGACAAATGTCAAAGACAGAGCACTCCCAATACAAAGACACAGTAAAGAGTATCAGTTATGCGGAAGCTGCCAAGTGTCATTTTCTGGTGCCTCCTGAATAATGAGATGATTTTCAAGTGAGGCAAGAGGATGCTACCATATGTCTCAAGGGTTTTGTTTCTCAAAGCAACAGAAAGTGCCAAATGTCCTCACTTATTTCACAGTGAGAAATGTCACGTGTATCTGTTTCAGCCAATGAACTTGCAGGGAAGCTAAACGTTTTAGATTCGAAAGACATCTTCTGTTAGACACTTCCAGTTAAGTTAGATTTTAGTTAGACCATTGGGATTGGATCTTATGGTGAAATGTTTCAGATTCGAAAGACATCTTTTATTAGACACTTCCAGTTAAGTTAGAGTTTAGTTAGACTGTTGGGATGGAATCTTGTGGGAAATCTAGGGCCAATCTTATGCTATAAATATGGGTTTAGATCATCATCGTTAGGGGAGATCATCATCGTTAGGGGAGATCATCATCAAAAAAGAGAGAATTTTTTGCAAGAGATTATTATCAAGAAGTTTTTCAGACTTTCTTGCTGTGGCCAGTAATATCATTTGCCTTTGTTATGTTTTCTTGATTTAAAAAGTTTGTATAACTGTGCATGTGTCTGTGCCTTTTATGTGACTGAAAAATTAATAAGAAGACTGAGTTCTGTGCCTTTGCTGATATTTTTTGTGTTACTGCAAAAATCGTCTAAGTTGTGAGCCTTTGATTCTATTTGTTTTCATCTTTTACATTGATCATGCATTGTTTGTTCTTTAATGTAATTGAATCCTAAAGATAGCTTCACTGTGCTTAGTATTAAGGGATGAATTAAACTCAAGCACATCGCCATAGTTAAATTTTCTTTCATTGTATTGGTGTTTCCGTTTAATTTCTATCCCTGTTCTCACAATACATTTGAGATAAAGAAGAGCCAACTTCTTTAAAATCTGGATGTCATTTCAGGTCGCAAGTCCCACATTTCTGAAACTTTCCATTGTTGGTGTTGGAAACAGCACAAATTTTAAGCATCAATAGTTGTCACTCATTAGTATCAAGCATTATAAAAATATAGTCACATATAGTAAAAAGTTCATGATTTTGATGGTAAGATCTAAATGTATGAAAGTCCTTGCGGTACCAACTCATATCGTAGTTTATCTAGTAGTAGCAACATAAGCGTCAGAGTTGAACCCCAAGTTGCAAGAATACAAGGATATTTTTCAGCTACCTAAGAAAGTACCTACACACTATGTAGTGAAGGACATCATTGATTTTATCCTTTGAGTACCTCTATCTAATGCCTATTTATACCACATATAAGTTCTAGAGAATAAGGAAAACTAGCAACATATCCATGAACTCATGAATAAAGGACATATTAGGCCCAACTCATTATCTTGCGACATGTTGGATCCCAAATTTTGACTTTTGGCACAAAATCGTCTTGTCACAAGAGGAGCATGGAGCAAGAAGACCATGACGTGGAACTAGCTTGGCACATGAAGACAATGATGCAGAATATCATGGTGTGAGAAGACCAAGTCAAAGAAGAAGCATAACAAACGGAGGACCTGAGAGTAAAGGACTCGATATATCAACAAAAGACTTGGGGAATGCGAGGGAAGTGAGAAACAATTGAGGAACGATTCTGAAGGATTAATTAGATTTTAATCATCACATGAGTTTCACACTAGCTCGCACAAAGGAGGACATTTGGCAATAAGGATCTAGCACCAAACGAGAATATAGGGGGCATGAAGGCCTGGGTCCTTAGGAGATAACAAGTAAATGATTGCCATGACTCTTAGTCTACTGTAGATCATTGGCTAGTCACTTAAGTGTCATAAATATGTAACAACATGGTAAGGGAAACTAAGTATAAATACACTTATGTAGAGATGTTTAAGGGTAGATGAACATTCGTATTATGTAACAATTGATTGCGATAATAATAAAATCACTAAAATTATTATTAGTTCTTAGGTTATGTTACAGTTGTTAGTTAAGTTGCAACATTGAGTTATCAATACATTTGTTATGTAAGATGTGATTTGTCTTTGATTATAATGAATAGAATATGCAATATATGAACTTGTGAAATCAACACTTTGAATCTCATGGTAGTTATCTTCATATTTGTGTTTGTTTACATAGTTGAAACAAAGTCCATAGTCATGTATTTTATTTTCTATGTAATCAGTGATTAGATCTATGAATAGACACCATTGCATGACGAGTGTGTTACTGTGCAACATAATGCACAAGAACTGGTTTCTTGTTGCGTGCTTCATGTGAGCGTGCAAGAGTTTGGTCTTGATTGAATTCCCAATGCGTAAGCTTGTTGGGAACTAGATACTTTAGGGCCCTAAAGAAAAGTTGATAGAAAACCCCAACATTTTGGTTCCGTTATCGAGACCCGTAGCGCTTGTTGCATAGTAATGGAAAATGCCTAGACATTTATCCCTTGATAATATTGAACAATGGCTTATTGAGGTTGAGGATAATTTTACAATTCCTTATATTGAACTAGAAGTTTTTGCATGTGCATGGGTTGAACAACATATTTACAACTCATTATATGATTTTTTTTTTCGAAGTCTGTGTTCATTTGCATGCTTGGCTCTCTGCCTATGTTCAAGACCGGTCACAAAATTTTTAAAGGGGGCAAGCTTGGATGATAGTGTCAAATGGCTTTAACACATTTGGGAACACCGTGGCCATGGGTTGTTAATATCTAGTGGAGGGGGGTGTTGAATAGATACAACATTGAATATGTTGTAACCACTTACTCTTGTCTTGAAGAAGCCAAGTTCCAATTTCTCCAAGAACTACATGGTCGGTATGTTATGCACTTGCCACTAGAAGTAAATAAGTTGTTTATTGATTTGGGACTCAAAAGTTTGCTTATGGATGGCTAAACCCATTCTTGCATGAGCCACACAATTGAGATGGGAATGTAGAGGTGTTGGTGAAGTATTGCTGGTTTGGAATGGTATCCAGTCAGTGGGTGTTGTGAAGCATAAATACAATGAAGCTCGACAAAGGATTATTGGTGGAAGCATAGTAGGAAGGGGATGAGAGGACTTAGGAAGTGTTGTTAGGATTTGTAGGGAAGCGAAAGGGTACAAGGAGGACTCACCAACTTTCAGATCATTACCAATGCCACCTTTGTCATATGTGGGATAAATTGGTCAAACAATAGAGACTAAAGAGCCACATTTAAACCAACCCAATTCCCCAACCATAGTGTGTGCTCATGCTTTTGAGCCAGATGATTTAATTATACATAATTGCTCAATAAAGATAGTGTAGAGTTAGAGACTGATCTTGTAAGAGAACTTATTGCTGAGCAAGTTTTAAGTCATAGTGAATTGACACTTTCTCTTCCTTTTCAAGGAAATTTCATGGCTTAACTTGGTATGCTCGGTGAACCTGACATCAGTAGTGCGTAGAGTACTGGTCCAAGTATTATAAATCAACCTGCTACTACACCCAACATCTTAGGAGGTGGAACATGAGGAAGTGGTGGACTTCCATCCCTAAGAATAGGACTTGGGAGTTCTTAGTAGCCATTGTTACAAGTACCTCAACTGTCAAATGTGTATTATGAAATGATGCTTCATTTACCTGAATATCAGGGAGTGGAGAATTCCATGGAACACGTTTATAAGTGTGAACTCATCTGGAGGGCACGTGGTATAACTTCTTCTAAGCGAAAGGCAACACAATTTGTAACCACATTTATGGAAAGAGCACATAAGTGGTATAAGAAGTATGACCCTCAATAAGTGGTAATTGACTATGACCAACTCAAGATAACATATCTTCAGGAAATTGATATTCAATAGTTTGAGAAACAAAGTATGGTTGCGCTAAAGGATATAAAATAAGATCTCATTGATAGTGTTTGTGAGTATGATGCACGATTCAAAACACTATTGTCTAAGCTCTCATACGAGAATAATGTTTCTTAGCATGCTAATAGTTCATGGGAGGCTTGTTGCTTCCCTTTAGATGAACTTTATCTCAAAGGACCTTCACCAACCCGCGTGAGGCCCTGGGAGCTACCCTCCACACTAAAGTTATTGGTAACATTGACACTGGAATCAGTTCTTCTATGGAAACTCAAATAGCTTCAATGGCATCACAATTAGAAAAAATGACTGCAAACAATGCTTACAACACTTGTATCGGTCTTTGGTGTACCAATTATGAGTCGAAAGGTCATAATAGAAGCAATTGCCCACACAAGAACATCCACATTATATTAAAGTAGTCTTGTGAAATTTTCCATGAAGAGCACAATGTCCGCTCTTGCCCCTCTCTTACAATGGGCTACACATACTAAAGTGTCTGATTACTGTAAGATATGAAATGCTTATACCCATGACACAAATGATTACTGACTGATCAATGATATACGCGAGGCACATGCGTGTGGTAAGCATTAGACCTCTTTCTCAAATAATCAAGATAATGGTGGATATCATCGATGAGGTTGAGGATGGAGAGGTGGAGGTGGTCATTTTCCACCACGAACATGCTATAAGTGTGGATCTCTAGATCACTATCAGTGAGATTGTCTAGTCTATCCAACATGTACTTTTTTAAAAACAAGCATAAATTGGAGAAATGCCCTGATTTGAACACAACCATCACTAAGGAAAGAAATGAAAAAGGTGCTAGTATGATTCGCATTGATAAACCTCACTGGTGACTATGCTCTAGCTCTTCAATAGGCCAACGGGTTAATATCACCACACGTAGCAGAGGGCAATTTTGATCTACTTCTATTCCACCTATTGAGAAGATATAGTACAAAGAGTCTCATGCAATGAAGTATCCTAATGCCCAATAATAGAAAGACGTGCTCTAGGATACTATGACCTTAGTACAAGAACTACAAGGGGAGATTTTAGTTTCTTAATGATCGAGAAGCCACCCAATTTGTTGATCTACAAAAGGCGATAGAACCTCAAAATAAGGTACAGGATGATTTCCAAGAACTTTGAAAGCATCTGTTAGAAGAAGATATTATCCCACAATTGAGTAATTGGCTTAAATATTAGGCACCAAGGCCAACTGAAGATCAACATCATTTACCAATACCAATTAAAGATCATTGATTAAATCATGCTTGATGACAAGATACTCTTACTCCTCCTATCCCTCAAGAGGACAATTAAATACTAGTGAATATTTCCATCGATGGTTGGGTGATCCAAGACATTTTGGTCCTCACAAAGGATGTATGGTGAAAAATGGCTAGCCCGATACAACTATCGCCCCATGTATTGTTTATGGCCAATAAAACCCGTGCTCTACCAATAGGCATTCTTAAAAATGCAACTGTCGATATCCTTGGGGTACCTTTCAACGGTGACTTTGAAGTTCTTGAATTCACTGAAGTTGATGATTTTCCAACGTTATTGGGTCATCCTTGGTGTTATGCAAACAACATTGACTTAAGCTTCAAAAAGTGATATTAGTTTTGAAAATACTAATCAACGAGTCATCATCCCATTGGAACAAGTACATGGGCCCCCATATGTTGAACATGTTAGTACGGATGATGATATTAATCATATCTACAATGTCATAACAAGAGATGGTGAGCATTATGATCATACTCCTTATGGTGTCCTCTAATGGACAAACACACACTCTCTTTCTGATACTACAAATAATGCTTGTAATTGTTTGGCCCACAGTGACTATGACCTCACTGGAAGAGTGTGTAGTGCCATTGGTAGTTGTGAACGCATTCCATGCTAGTACCATAAATGTCATAGATTTATTTGTCTTATTACTAAACAAGTTATGTGAGGACTAGTTATGGCTACACCACTGGAAAGCTTGATGAAGCTCTACAGTTTCACAGGCAAATGGAAGTTCGTGACTTCATCCAATGACTCAAAGACTTTTATGACTCTGATACTGATCATATGCATTCACTAGTTCACCTTTTAGATGACACGGCTGCAAGGTGGTGGTGAACCCATAATAAGCATATTCTTCATTGGGATCGATTACATTATGCTTTACATCACCAATTTCATCATGACAACCACGTCTAGGGTATAATCAACTATAGCGAGTTTAAGCACCAGAACCACACCTAGAAGCTTGTGAAACCATGTGGTTGATTGAAGAATCCTTCTTGCCAGTGTACCTATGGGTACATGTTTTTTATGGCACTTTACACACTTGGGCTAGAACATGGTATGTTCATGAAGAATGACATTCAGGTACCCATTTTTGGCATTTGTTGAAAAACAACATGGTATCAACATTGTCTTACTCATCCCCAAGGATGGACTAACACCTCACACTCTAAGCCTTGCATCAAGAAGTTGTTGGTAACCTTAGTCTTGTCAAGGATCGACTACGACATATACATGGTGTAATAGAAGAAAGCTTGGTTATTATTAATGATCCATCTGCATAGTCCTTCCCTACACCAGAACCTATCCTCAATCAGGCATGTTATGAATAAATTCACAAAGGAAATCAAAAATTAGAGTTTCATGTTGATGAAGGTGAAGGGTCAGAACCACTTGACCCATTGACAAATCATTTGGATGTCCCCATAGACTATGGTGCTCTAACTATTTGTGATATTGGACCTAATGCAAACCACCCGTATTCGAAACCTCTTCAAACCATCCAATGCAATATCGGCATGAAGAAAGCACCAAAGATAGCTATTGTGTTTAACTACTAGTCCAATATCGAGATTTCAAAAATATTTGAGTTGCTAAAAGAGTACCAAGATGTTTTTCCAAGGAATTATAGTGAAATTAAGGGTGTTCATCTATCCTTAGGTAAAATGCATATCAAACTGGTTGAAGGTGTTTGACCAGTCTTGAAACGGTCATATAGGATGAATCCAAATTTACGTGCACAAGTGAAAGAGGAAATTGATAGTATGTTGTGCACTAGAGTTATAACCCTAATTGATGAGTCTGAGTGGGTCAGGTCCATGGTAATAAGTATAAAGAAAGATGGGCGCATTAGAATTTGTGTTGACTATCAAATACTTAATGCATCCTACATTACTGATCCTTTTCCAACATCGTTCACAAAATAAATCCTTGAAGGTGTTGCAGGATGTGAAATTTACACTTTCACGGATGGATTCTTTAGGTACCATAGGGACCAGATTGTTGAGGAGGATCAACCAAAAATTACATTTGCTACCAAATGGGGATCTTTTGCATATACCATTATGTCATTTGGATTAAAAAATGTACTTATTGTATTCTCATGTATAGTCATTGAGGCCTTTAAAGACTTCATCCATAAATTCCTTCAAGTTTATTTGGATGACTAGACAATTTATGCCTGGTGATAGACCACTATTCTAATCTAAGGCTTATGCTTGAGCATTTTCAAGTGCTTCAAATTTCACTTAATCTAAAGAAATGTATTTTTGCTACACCATTCGGTGTTCTTCTTGGTCACATTATTTGCTAATATGGACTTTTGGTAGACCCTGCTAAGGTATATGTCATTCCCCATCTACCAGCATCGACATCCCAACATGCAATTCATGCCTTTTTATGTCACACTAGGTACTATCAGAAATTCATTTGAGGTTATGCAAGGATTGTCGTGCCATTAGAGGAACTTTTGAAACACAACAAACACTTTATTTGGACCCACTATTGCCAAAATTCTTTGAAGCCTTAAAGGACAAACTCGTCACTGCCCTGATTCTCCAATTCCCTGATTGGACTAAACCATTCCATGTCCATATTGATGATTCTGGAATGGCTATCGGTGTGATCCTTGCACACCTTGGTGAAGTTCACCTTGATCACCCCATCTATTTTATGAGTATAAAGCTTACTCTAGTTGAGATAAATTACACCACAACAGAGTGTGAAACACTTTTCATGGTTTGTGCTTTATAAAAGTTTTGATAGTACATGTTGGCAACTCCTTTTGTGTTCTACATAGACCATGAAGCTTTGAAATATCTGGTTAATAAACCTATGTTACATGGCCACATCTTCCACTGGATTACATTGGTCCGAGAATTCCAATTCTCTATCATGGTCAAACTAGGTAAGACCAATTGTGGTCTTGATCATCTCTCCAGAATTGATTTTGGTGAACTAACACGAGCCATAGAGGATGACCTACTTGATGTACAATTATTTTATGTTTCACGTGTTCTTGAGGAGTTAGAAGATATAACTGCTTTCTTAACTACTGGCACAATGCTAGATTATTTGAGTCCACAATGTAAGAAGCAACTAGTCATCTGTGTCGCACCATTCCAGCTCATTGGAGGGGATCACTAAAATATTGGATGAAATGAAATCCTTTGACGTTGTGTCATGAAACACGAGCATCCTAAAGTACTCTATGAAGTTCACAAAAGAATTACTAGCGAACACTATGTTGGTCAGGTTACTGTGCACAATGTATCGTTAGCCAGACTATGGTAGCGTACCCTTTTTCAAGATGCCAAGCTGCATGTTAAATAGTGTGATATTTTCCAACATGTGGGGAAACCAAATCATTGGGATGTCATGCCATTACGTCCTATTTTTTCACAAGAACCATTTTAGAAACGGGCCATTGATTTTGTCAGCCCCATCAACCCAACTGGATGATGTACAGTTCCCACTATATCATAACAGTAATTGATTATCTCACATGCTATGTTGAGGCCATGCCAACAGGGGATTATACTTTAACAACCATCACACGCTTCATATGAAAACATATCATAACCTATTTTGGTTATTCATTAAGTTTTACTAGTGATAGTGGTACACATTTCCTCAATGAGACTATCCACGTATTACTCGTTGAGTTCATTCCCATCACAAGACAACACCATATCATCCCCAAGCCAATGGCATTGTTGAGGCATTTAACAAAATCTTGGGTACAACAGTTACAAATATTTGTAATATTAAATATACTGACTAGGATGATTGGGTGTCTACAGTACTTTGGGCTTACCGGACAAGTTATAAGCCCCTCAACAAAAATACACCTTTCAATCTGCTGTTCAGAACTGAAGCAGTTCTTTCGATTGAATTCTTGGTGCCATCTCTTAGCATTGCATGTGTTGGACAATTAGACGATGAATCATCATTGAAAGGGTGTTTGGATGCTTTGTTACGTTTGGATGAAGCATGTTTCCCTGCTCATTGGAGTCAATAAGTGGAGAAACACAAACAAAAGGCATGACATGATCGCCACCTTAAGTACAAGACATTTACCCCCGAAATGAAAGTTTTGTTCTTTGACTCCAAGTTCACGTGCTACTCTGGGAAATTATGTGTTCACTGGGATGGTACTTTTGTTGTTCATAACATTCATCCTACTAGTGCTTGTCGTTTACAAAGATTAGATGGCCAATTTCTTCCTGGGCACTACAATGGTAGCCAACTAAGGCCATATTTCTCTGCTTCAAGTTTTTAGTTTCATTTGTATCAATAAGGCATTTGCCATTAGTTTAGGATTTCATATTTTCAATAAAGCGTTGTCATAGTTGCGTGTCGCTTTATTTTATATTACGTTCTTTTTATCAATTAGTACCTATGATTTCATGGAGGACCACGATGCACATTTAGTGTGGGGTAAGGGGGTGTTACATATGTTGGGAAATGGTCGATAGGGATGCACATTCAAGCAAAGAGGTATGAAGATAGAGATTCCTGCCAATGGTATGAATAGTCACAGGGTTTTATAGTTGTCATGCACTTTTAAAAAAAATGTGGGACAAGATGTGCCATTAATATAAAGGGATGGTGGTTATGATAAGCATGTCAACATCATGTCACGATGATACCATTAAACACATTGATTACAAGAAGTGATAGTCGAAGAAAGGAGAGCATTAAAATGCATTGATTACAAGAAGTGATGGTTGAAGAGAGGGGGATAAGTAAATACAAATTACCCCCTCGGGTCTATAAAAAGACATTTAGGGGCTCATTCTAAACTTTACCTTTGCTTTGAATGTGGTTTTCTAGAGCCGAAGAGCGAATAAATGAGTTCAGGTGATTCCAAGATAAGTGCAGAGTATCAATTTTCTATTAATTGATTATTAAAAAGGATCTTGTTTAAGTGATCAAGCTTGTTTCTACAAGGTTCTTAGGTTCAATATTGGACAATAGAGCAACATTCTCTTGATTTATGTTACTTATCAGTCTTCTCCTTGTTTGCATACTTGCATCCTTATTGCCAATGATTTGTGATTCAGGATGATCTCTTTGAATCTGTCTTGATGGGACTTTTGAGCCTTTGTCTTTCTTCAACTTCTTCTTCCTCCTCATCAACCTCTATAGTTTCCTCTTCATTCTTGAAATCCATATTCTCGAATGTGATTTCCTTGTCTCATCAATCTTCACATTGGTGCTTTCCACTATCTTCTACAACCTCTTGTTATAATATCTATAGGCTGAGCTTACTGATGAGTACCCTAAGAATATACCTTCATTAGACCTAGAATCAAGCTTATCTAAGTCATCCTCATATCTTTTGATGAAACATTTACTTCCAAACACTTTAAAATGTTCCACATTAGTAGCTATGTCTTTTCACAGTTTATAAGGGGTCTTGTTGCCATTAGTCTTTATCTGTCCTCTATTCAAAAAGTAGACTAAGATACTTACTACCTCTCTCCAATACCCATTTGATAATCTAAACTCATTTAGCTTAGTTCTTGCCATCTATTTGATTGTCCTATTCTCTCTTTCCACTACCCCATTTTGTTGAGGTGTCATGGCTGCTAAGAACCGTCTCCTTATCCCCTGGACATCATAGAAATCATCAAACTCATTAGACCAAAACTCTCCTCCTCTGCCAGATCTTAGGCCCTTGATATTCTCATTCTTCTCATTCTTAACAAGGGCCTTGAATGCCTTGAACTTGTCAAGAGCTTCTAACTTTTATTTCAAGAATGCTACCCAAGTCATTCTTGTGTAGTCATGTATGAGTACCTTGAACTAGTTATCTCCTTGAATGCTTTTGATTCTTGTAGACCCACATAGATCAATATGTATTAAATCCAAAGGTCTTGTAGTAGATTACTCCTTGAACTTGAACCTTCTTCCAGTTTGATTACCATGTTGACATGCCTTGCAAAGTATGTTTGTAGGTTTGGTGATCTTATGCATGTTCTTCATAGACTTCTTAGTGCTTATCTTGACCAGATTGTCAAAGTTTAGGTTATCTAAGCTTATGTGTTATAGCCAACTTTCATCTATCTTGCTCATAAATCATCTCTTCTTGATCTTATTCAAGACATATAGATTGTTCTCAGTCCTATTAGCATTGACAATTAGCCTTCCTGATTTAGCTCTCCTTATCTCACACCCTCTGTCATGAAAGGTTAGTGTGTGTCCTTGGTTACACATTTGAATTACACTAAACATGTTATGTTTCAGACCTTCCACACACAACACATTTTATGTATTGGTTTTCCCATTTTCCAAACTCAAGATACCCTTGCCAACTATATTAGCAGTTGTGTTGTCTCCAAATCTCATTGTTCTTGCAACATTATTCTTCAATGAGATGAACTTGTTTTTTTCTCTTGTCATGTGGCTTGAGCAACCACTATATATATACCATTTCATGCCTTCATCTTGAATTTGAAAGGCAGTTTGAGCTAGCATATATTCTTATTTAGTCTCTTGCTCTTCTTTAGCAAATAATCCATCTTGATTCTTGGGCTCAATATGATCAGTGTTAACTTGTTTTGGCTTCTATACCAATGTTTGACCCTTCTCATGCACTTTAGGAGCTTCATATATCTTGTTGAATCTTGAGGGCCTTCTAACTCTATTGGGACAAAATCTTGCAATGTGTCCCATATTATGACAACTGTAGCAAACAACATTTTTGTAATTACCTTTTGACTGATCACTCCTTTTCCCATGGTCCCATGATAAATTATCCCTTATTGCATTAGGTTGTCTAACTGGTCTTTTCATGTTGGTACTCTTGACTTGTTTTGACTTCTCATGCTTTTTCTCAAACTTGCTCATCTTGTCTATGAGTTGTTCATGCTCAACATTCAAGGAATCTAGCTCTGTCTTCAATTGATCATACTAAACTTCATTTGATCTAAATTTTGTATTGACACCTAACCGATTCCTGAGATCTTTGATGGTCTTCTCATTGCTTTTGGATTCTTTAACCATGTCTCTCTTCAAGATACATATCTATTCCTTAAGATCCTTGACCAAAGATCTCAACTCATGCTTATTATTCTTTTTATGCTTCAAATCAACTAGGGCACTTATGATCTCAACTTCAATGTCTACTTCAACTTCTCCTTCTTCACCGTCATAGTGGACTTCTTCATCATATATGTTGTCTTCTTCCTTTTGATCACTAGACATCTTGTGCTTCTTAGAATCACCTTCAAGCTGTTAGGCTTGATTCAAAGGACCAATCTCTGATACCAATTGTTGGAAGCACAATGAATGAGGGGGGTTAAATTAGTTTTCAAAATATTCATTCAATTCCACTTAACATTCATGATCCATTCATACAAACATATAGATCAATCAAAGCATAAGAAACCATACCTATGAAATACAAGAACACATCACATATGTGGGAAACCTCAAGGGGAATAAAACCCACTGATCTCTATAAATGGACTACAGTCCTATAAGAAAAAACCAAATTTAATGAAGCATCAACTCCATATGGAGCACCAACCCTAACTAGCCAATCACTCATTTGACTAGGCTTTAACAAACACTTACTTGCAAGGAGGCACCAACCCCCTAGATGAATCAGTATCAACTTAGACACCTAAGTGATTTGATCACCTTCGGAACACTATGTTTCTCAACTAATAGATGATGACCACCTCTTCAGCTCTTCACACTCTTATTCCTCTCAAATTGCCTTTTAGGTCTCTTTGTTCAACTAAGTCTTTTCAAAAGTGATTAAGTCATATGACCTTGACTTTCATACTCAGAACTCTTGTTAGGTATTCATGATAGTTCCTCTACTCTATTATGATGGTCTACAAGACCTCCTTCTGCTCAGGGATCTTTCATTTAATTTGCTCCTCAATTTAATCCACTTCCTTACCAATTAGGTCTAAAAGGCCTTGTTCTTATAAAAGCCTCTTGCTCATACACCTCTTGGTATTCAACACACACTTGCCCACTTATATTTTCCAAACAATATGCCTTAGGACATGTTAAAATAAAGAATCAATCATTAAATTAGGTCAGACATACCTAAAATAGACCAAATCCTTCTTTAGGTTTCATGGAGACCTAATTCCATTAGGCCTACTTTAGGACACGTTACCTTATGACCCCTTTGAACACTCTACACCTCTATGCATGGCACAAACTTCTCATACAACAATAAAATAGGCCTTAGCCATCATACTCTGATCACCATGACACTTTTTAGGTCCAACCACCACTTGAAACACTCCATTAGCACTATTCACATTAGGCCTTTGGATATAGAGAAAAGTCTGTCTTGAACAACTGAAGATAACACATAATTTAACCACACAACCATGACAATAAATCACTTAAAAAAACCTCCATGACCTCAACAATATCAACATATTCATTAGACACTTCAACTCAAGGCATAGAGCCTTAAAAACATCTTCGCAACTCACTCACTCAGAATTGCCAATTTTATTCAAAGACCAGTCATGGTGACTCAGACCTCCAACACATGTATAGACAATTTCAATGTCTTCTTATGCATGTAGATGATCATATGATATCATTAGACCATTCTCAGATAAAAATATCATATGATCAAATGGCAAATATTGGTCTTTCATACCAATCTCATGACATTATATGTCATTGTCTTATCTGAACTAGACAGGTCAACTTGTGAGCAAATTTTTCACCATATACATTGACATCCAAGATTCCTACCAAACATGAACATGAATTAAAAGTCTTGAAAAACATCTCCATGCAATTGGTTTCATCATTCTATCATGAAAACACATCCCAATTCATCTTCTCATTATTGCTTAGGCTTTTCATTGTTTGCACCATTTGACTTATTAGCGATTGGCTAACTTGGATGACCAATTTAGCACAATTGAGGAATAAAACTTGTCCATAAACCTTCATGGACATGAAACATGAGTCTCTACCTTCTTCCTCCATCCATTTGCTTACTATGTCCAATGCAACTTTTGACTTCTACAATAACTTCTTAAAAAACAAGCATGTAACTCAACATTTTCTCTCTCCTCTCTCTAACCAATACCACCTGGAGGTCCTTGGGAGAGTCCAATACAAGATACAATAGCTTACTTGAGAAATTCAATCCATCCTGAGCACTTTTGAGCAACATGTTCAACATCGGGTCTTTATTAGGGTTCTAAGAGGGTTTAAGGATTGTTCATAAAGCATAGTCTCTCAATGCAAAGCTAATGCCTAGAATTTTGAGGTAGGACCCCTCCCCATCTACCATGAACTACTTAGGTTACCATGCAAAGGTGTGATGAGCTAATGAGCACAAGAAAATCCTTCTCGGGTTGAGAACCCTTTATTCTGAGCACTCGAGAGACCTCCAAAAAACTTTTTATGCCTTGTCCTTCACACTATGACCTCAAACTGCATGAACAAACTTGAAACAACATACCTCACCTCTGAAAATGCTTATATGAGTTCAAACACCTTAAAATATGATCATGACCCTTCATTAGGCCACACTCTCTCTTTTTGCTCTCTAGATCTTGACCTGCAATCCACATTAGGCCTTAAAAATGACCTTCATGCCTCTTTCCATGCACTCTCCACGTCACTCACATACTCAAGCAATCTCTCTCATGTTTAATTATTACCATACATCCTTCACATGCCTTGACAACAGATCATGATACCTCATTAGGCCAGATAGGGTCTAGGAGTGGTCTAGATGCAGACCTAGATTTAAGGTCCTGCCCCTATAGACTCAGCTTGAGACTCTCGTTAGTGTTCCAATGCCTCACATACATGCTCAAACAATCTCATAAAACCACTCATGCCTATGTGTACTCATATTCACCAAACCACCATGCTCATACATTTTCACAAGGTCTCTTCATGTCATGAATAGGCTCATAACTAAGCTTCTTATGCAATTTGACAACAAAGACTTGCTACCTATTCAACCATAAGGTATTAGTTGCCTTCAAATTTTCTTTTATGACAACATGCTTCAATGACAACACTCCATCAATGCCCCTTGTCACATCAACACACTACCAACTAGACACATTCTCTCAATGACATCAACCTCACGCAAGATGCACCTTTGAAATCAATGACAATACTCAACACGGTGCTGGAATCAAACCCTTGATTATGAGGGGCTAACCTTTAGATGTAGTACATGCTTTGAAATTGGTCATTTGGCCACTTCTTTCCATAGCTCCAAGTGTAACGTGGATTCTTCTTGGTGGAAGGATGCAAGTGATGATCATCTTATAGTTTTTCCAGACAACACTCCTGCTAAGCCATTAAGAAAAGTTATAGAAAATAATCAGGGGGCTGATTTTAAAGCTCGTATGCCTCATGTTATGACTCTATCTTCGATGTCTAAGGCGCTAATCACTAAGGATGTTAGGACACCTGGGATTTTCAATGTGGATTTAACTAGTGGGAAGGTTGCTTTTGGAGGTCCCCCGGTTGATATGTGTACACCTTTTGGTGTAGATTTAGGGAATTCATGTAACCAAGAAGACGAGACAGTAGTGAAGAAGAAGAAAAAGGGCATTTCATCCCTGATCCTTCCTCCATGATTCTCTGCTCTCATCCTAGAAAAGGCAAGGGAGAGACAATTTTGTTGGATAGTTTATATCCTGATCTATTATGTAGTATGTTTGTCATGTTGCATCCATGTTTGACATGGGGTTCTTTACCTTATAGTAGATGGTTTGCATTCTTTTGATTTTGATGTAATCTCTTTTTCTTTTTTATTATAGGGCACAAGACCCACCAACCATAGTGTCTATATATACATATAGATTATGCATTTTACAATATTGACGATTATTAATTATATCATATTATTATATATATTTATAATATGCGATATATTATTTTTAAAATATATTATATGCTATACATACTATTATTTAATAATCATGTATTATTATATAATACAATTATATTAATATTATTACTATTTATAATATTATCATATAATTGGTATATTAATATATACCATTACTAACAAATGATTAAAGGGGGAAAATCCAGATCTTTTCGAGTAATATTTGCATTTGTTGAGGCCAACAAAACTTGATTCATATGGCATCACCCTCCTTTGCCAAATTGGGCCTTGATTTTTTGAAGGATAACCATTTATGTAGATGTCTCAGTCGCAATGCTTCCAACTGGATCGACAACACAATGCGATTAAACATTTGCATATCTAGCTCCATGGAGGCTTCTCCCTCTCACCCATCTCGCACCCCAAGAGGTAGGTTATCTATCTATTCAACTAGTCGTTTCTCCCATCAATTTTCCTATTTTGTTTTAGTTTCCATTCTCCACTTGCCCCCCCCAATTCATGCTTCCATCCTTGGGTCATCGCCCCTCCTTCCCTAACTCCATTCCTCATGGTCGCCACTCATTTTCCATTCCCTCCTTTGGCCTTCCTAGCTTTACGTCGATCCCCCTCACCTCTCCCCCTCCCCCCTGGGCTTCTCCCCTTTAAACCCCTTGGCCCTACACTACTTGATTCAACGTTTCTCTTGTCCCTTCACATTGAAGACTTTCTCATTCTTCATGAAGCAACAACACTTGTAAAAATAACCATTATTTACAAATTCGTCAATATTTGGCCTTTAGTTCCAAATCTTAAAGATTAATTTTCTTTGCTTGGGGAGAATTTGGTTTAGTAGCAATAATGATTCTCCAAAAATGCTTCTTTCAAGTTTCATTTAAAGACGAGACCTTGTGCAAGGAAGCTTTGGGTTCAGGGCGATGGTTTTTCAAAAGTTTAGGGTGTTGCATTTGGGCTTGGGAGCCCCTCTTTGATACCACTGATAAATCCAATATTATTTCACGTCTGGATTTCCCTAAATGGTCTCCCCTCAATCTACTAAAAGCAGGCTATTCTAGAAATAATCTCCTAAAAAATGACACCTTCAACTCTTTGGACAATGGGGAACATCTGGCAGCCACTTACATCAATATCTATGTGTTGGCCACCATTTTGAAACCCCTCCTGGGCCACGTTTTGTTATGCTCTTCTCTTGATTATGGTAGCAATCCATTGATTTTAAAGGCTTATCTTTCAGGTTCTACTGCTTCCACTTCATCAGTTACATTGGAAAAAATTGTTATGGGTTGCCCCCTTCCCCCTTGTACCCCCGTCTCACATGTTGCTCCTTGGGATTTTCCCCTTGCCTTTCCCTTGGTGTCTCTTGTTCTCTACCATGGGTGTCCTTTCTTTCCTCTCTCTTATCCCCCTTGTTTGTCTCCTACTTACCCTTTGCCTCCCCTCCTCCCTTGTTGATTTCCATCTCCCCCTCTCCACCTTTGCACCCCCTCACCCCACACCCCCAAAGATCATTCTCCTCATCCCCTTCATCTCCGTCTCCCCCTTCTCCACCTTCCTCCTACCTTGCCCTGTGCTCTCCAGTAAACTATTTGTTTGATCTGAATGACAAGTATCTTTTTGTTTGTTCAATCAATCTTGGCATTCCTCGATCCTCCAGCGTATTGAAGAGCTCCAATGTTAAGAACATAAGCATTAGGGGCAAGAAATCCCTTCTCAACCAATGAAAGGAATCCCAAGAAGAACAAGGTAATAATTATTAAAAATCCATCAATGTATACTTTTCAAGGCAGAGGGAGAAGGGCCCTCCATTTTCTCAATGAGATGCATCATCTGGAACGTTAGGGAACTCAACTCCCCTAATAAAAAGAGGTTGATGAAGAGACAACTTCAACTTCAAGGTATTGATTTATTTTTTCTGCAAGAAATGAAAATGGTAGAAGTTGATTTATCTCAAATGGTTAGCTCAATGTGGTCTCATTGGAAATCAATTGGAACTAATGCAATAGGGGTCTCATAAGGTTTAGGTATTTCATAGAACTCCAATAAACTCTCAATTATCAATATCCAAAGTAGTAGAAAATGGATATCTTGTGATATCAAATTGTACAGTGAAGCAATTTAGTTTACAACCATTAATGTTTATGGCCCCAACCACATTATTCTAAAAAAGAAAACTTGGGAAGGAATCCACTCCTTAGATCTCAACAACCATAAATTTTCAAGAGTCCTCCTTTGGGGTGGGACTTCAATTCTAACTGATCAAGACCAAATGGGAGATATTTATAGGGTAACCCAGTCACAACGTGACTTAATGGACTTTGTCTCCAAAAATGTCCTAATGGACCTTCCACTCAAGGAAGGTCTCTTCATTTGGATGAACCAAAGAACTGGATTCAACAACACAGTAGAATGTCTTGATAGTTTCTTAGTCTCAGATGCATCGTTAGAAACTCCTTGGATCTTAGAAGCTTGCATCCTCAAAATCTTAGGGTCTGATCACTACCTGGTAAATCTCTCCATATCCCTTCACTCTCCCCCACCTAAGAACCCCTTCAAATTTGAAATGATGTGGCTAAAAGATGCCTCTTTTCTAAGAAAGGTCAAACAGTGGTGGCATGAATATTCTTAACCTCGTGACATTAAAACGTTTAACTTTATGTTAAAGCTAAAATACCCGAGGAAAGTGATTAGAGAATGGAAGCACATCAGTTTCAAAAATATCTTCATTGTCAAACATTAACCAGATGTATATATTAAAGTCATCAATGAGAAAATCCAATCAGAGAATTGCTTTGACTCAATCTTGGAGGAAAAGGATATCCTACAAGAGCTTGATGACATCTACACAAAGGAAGATATTTTCTGGCACCAGAAATACAGAGAATTGTGGTTATTAAATGAAGATAACACCAAGTTCTTCCATAGATCTATTATTAGATGAAGACAAATGAATAAAATCACAAAAATCCATAGTCAAGACAACACTCTCCTTGCAACCCCAAGTGAAATCAGATTTGGAAGCCATCTCTTTCTTTCAATATCTTCTCACATGACAGCCTAATGTAGCAATTCAACCACAATCAACACTTCTAGACTCCATTCCAAAGTTAATCTCTCAAGAACATAATATTTACCTCTTAGCCCCTTTCATGAACGATGAAGTGTGGACAATAGTCTTCAACAGGGTTGGAAACAAGTCTCCTAGACCTGATGGATTCCCAATGATTTTTCTACCAAACCTTCTTCGAGACTATCTGCAAAGAGTTTACAATAATGGGACAACAAGTTAGACAATCACACAAAATCATCAAAAAAATGAACTGCACCTTCTTAGCGCTCATTCCCAAGTGGATAACACTCAATCCTTTTCGAACTACAGGCATATTTCACTATGTAACACAATCTAAAAGATTGTGGGGAAACTATATCAGAGACTCTAAACTCTCCTACTTTTAATCTCCCTAGAGTAGACAACCTTTGTCAAACATAGACAAATTTGCGATGGAGCAGTCTTGGCCCATGAAGCTATTCACTCCTTATCAATTTGAAAGGAGAAAGGGATGATTGTCAAACTAGACATCAAAAAGGATTTTGACAATGTCCACTAGACCTTCCGCCTTAAAAATAGTAAACTGATTCGGCTTCTTCGAAAAATGTTGCTCAATCATTCAAAATTCCATCTCAATAGCTCTCTTCTTAATTATTGTGAATAGATCCCCATTTGGTTTCTTCCCCTCAACAAGATGTATAATACAAGGCAATCCCCTTTCACCCTTTCTCTATTCCCTTCTCATGGAAGTCCTCAGTACAACACTTACATTAGGAGTATTGGCCTCTAGGATCTTTGGATTAATGATAGCTGAAGCCACCCAACGAATCTCACATCAATTGTTTGCCAATGCACACTTCTTCTAGGGAAAGCAAGCTGAAGATAAATTAACTCCTCCAAAATGATTCTCCATGATTACTCAATTTCCCTGGGGCAGATGATAAATGAGAATAAATCACTGGTATTCTTCTTCAATATAACTCAAAGGTTACAAAACAAACTAGCCAAAAAATGGGGATTCCCAATTGGGAAACTTCTTAGGAAGTATCTAGGAATTAATCTCTTCCTAGAGATTGGTAAGAAAGTTCTTTAGAAACAAGTCATGACTAAAGTGGATGGGCGCACTTCATCATGGAAAGGAAGGCGGCTATTCCTTGTAAGAAGACTCACTATTGAGATCAATGCGCCAAGCTCTCCCCACATACCTCATGTCCATAATTAAAATCCCAATCAACATAAGCAACTTGCTTTAACAAAAAAATGATTTTTTTTAATGGCAAGGTTTGACGCAAGATCGCAGAATCCCCCTCCTAGGTTGGTCCAAAGTCCAAAATATGTGAAGGGAGGGGGTCTGTTAGACCTCCAATCACATTACAAGGCTCTAGGAGCCAAAATTTTCTAGAGAGCCTATGGCATTGATGAACAACTGACTCAACAAAGCCTAGTCATATTTTCTCAAATGAAAATATTCCAAGTGGGTCCCACATCTAGGACTTCATTGCATCTTGTCACAACTTTATGCACGATAAACTATCACAGGGCATTGGAGATGGGGAATTTGCACGATTTTGGGAAGATTATTGAAACAACAACATTGTCTTTCATCTTTAGCAAAACACTCGAGAGATCCACAAACTAGCAAAGAAATAATAGGGTTATAAACTTGCACATTACCTATTAAAAGTTGGTGTCGATTCATTCTCATTCTAAGTGTGGAAAAATTGGTTTTCTGTCAAAGGGCCAATAGACCAAGCAACATTGATGGCAAATCTAACCAAGGGCCTAAAGATCTTACCCTCTGACCAACCAAACAAGCTAATTTGGGCTCCATCTATCATTGAAGAATACACAGTCAAATAAGGTTACTCATAGTTAATCTTGATGTCTGCACCCAAGGATGCAAGTTGGCCATCTCAAAAAATCTGGACAAAATGGAATCTTCCAAAGGTTGGAGCATTTTGTTGGTAGGCACTACAAGGTAAGATATTAACTTATGACAAGCTATAATGTAGAGGTTTTCAAGGCCCAAGCCATTGTATATTGTGCAAGGCAAAATCTAAGTTAGCGAACCATCTTCTCCTTCACTGTCCTTGGAAGGGTTTGGTATTGGCTCCTTGGCAAGTTCTCTCTTAATTGGGCCTTTCCACCTTCAAAAGTTTTGGTAGAAATGTGTTCGGCTCTTTCCAACTCCAAATTTAACTTTCTCCCTCTCTAGTCAGCAACCTTGGTTATGGTAATTTGGAGCATTTGGCTTGAGAGAAACCATAAAATCTTCCAAGATGAAGCTCTCTCTTGGCCACACTTCATCTCAATATTGGAAGTCAAATTGTCTGAATGCTTCTGATCCAAATTAAACAACAACAAATTCTCTCTACACCTATGTGAGATCATATATCTTTAGAATTGGAACATCCTTTTCTCCAACCTCGTTCAAGGGATAAGAATGAACTCATATCTCCACTAAGAAACTAGATGGTTTCCCCCAAGCTTACTCTAAGTGAAACTAAACTTTGACAAAGTTGATAAACGAAACCCAAGGCAAGCAAGCGCTGGATGCATCCTACGAGACTACTCATGTTCCTTTCTTGCAGCGTCCACCTCGTAGATACCATAAGCCACCAACAACCAAGCCAAATGCTTGACGATCTCATTGGGCCTTCAAATGGCACTCTCCAATGTTTCTAGAAAGTATAAATCGAAGGAGACTCATATAGTTATAACAACAGTGAAGGAAGGCTTCTCCAATTAGACGTTGAGCTCAATCTGGAAACCAATACTCTCTCTGCTCCCAAAATTCAATGAAACCAAAATTGATCATTGTTTTAGAGAGGCTAACCAAGTTGTTGACATCATAACAAATATGGAGGTGCACTTAGAAACTTTCAATCTTATTGAAAGCAATGATATATGAAATTTTGATGGTCTTAACAATCATTTGGAAATGGATAGTATAAACTCTCCCACGCTTAGAGAGAACAAGGGTCAAATTAGTTACTCATGATAGTTATGACAATCCTCCTCACATGCTTGAATGAGACAGACTCTACATGTAATAATTATAGTTATTTCTTTGTTCTCTTCACCTCTAATGCAAAAACAAACTCATTCCACTGAAAACTATGTCATTCCTCTCATAAACATGTCAACACCCCCTTACCTTGTTCTTCAACCCCTGCCAAAATTCAAAGATATTTACAATAGTTTTGAAGGTGATATCATTCTCAAAAGATTGATCTTTCAAGCTCTATCGTTCTCTAAGGTAATAGTTGACCCTCATTTCACAAAAGGCACATTGAGCGACGACCTAATCACTGTTTTTGCCCCAATTCTGTTAGCATTTAACACATTTCAATTCACCATGAGCCAGGCATTTGGAAAAGAACAAACATACAAGAAATTTTTTTTGAAGGCAATATGAGAGCTCTACCAATCGGGAAGATAGGAAAAGACAGACCCATTGAGCTTTTGAAGATGGATGACAATCGACCTAGAGAGAGTTTTAAACACCAACACAAGAACCAAATATATCAAAAAGAAAGGTGAGGACGTCACTTCCTCCACAATTCTCTCTCGTTTTGAACCCATTGAAACAAAGCTAGACCAAACACCAGTTATTTACTACGTGCTCTCAACTCAACATCGACTGAAGGCATCCAAGGAAGTAAGAATGGGGGGCTTCGCTTTGATTTATATCTTGTTGTGAAATAAGTCACTTAAAGTTGGACTTAGAAATATGCATCCAAATTTGTTGCACCTATTGCTTTGAAATATGGAACTATTATAGAATTATTGCTACAATTGTACAAACATTCATGCTCAATGATTATCACCAAAATTGAACTTTGCTTTAGAAAGCCAATCATTGATTCATCGTGGGTGGATGAGGATCACAAGCTCTACATGCAAGCTAACAAAGCAAATCAAATTGCGGACTGAAGCTTCAAGTGGTATGTTTATTTACAATGTGCAATAGAGAGTGGAAGCATTTGAATATAAACTAAATTCAAAGTTTAAACAAAATCTCTGGAGTTCCATTAAAAAAAAACATTTTTTTTGGGGTATCAAATAAAACACGTCATAGTCATCACATGTATTCATGAGAATTTGTATAATTGTGGCTTTATCTATATGTGGATTTGTTGCTTTAATGGCAACTAAGAATTATAACCATCCACATGTTTTAATCATGCATCTTTGTGTCCACATTTTTCATCTTTACATTTGTCGCGGCCACGTGGTGAAATCTTGTGTAACATGTCCTCACCAAACTCCAAGTCTTCGTTCTCTCTTGCCTTTATCGCATCCACTTGGAGTGATGTATGTGGCAGCCTTTCGTTGCTTCGAGGTCTTGTATTCAATGTTTCCCAACTCTCAAATGACTTCTTTCATAGTCTACAAATTTGTTGAAACTTTAAATCTTCATTTCATATTTCTTTTATGTTTGTGCCTTCTCTACATAGAATACATAAACACACCTATGATCACACTCAAAAACTTTAATAAATTGTAGATATTACTTTTAATAAAGTTTTTACAAGAAAAGAAAACATGTGGCAATCATTGTGGGGCCACTAAGTCAAACACACATGTGATCACATTCAAAAACTTTAATAAATCAACATATTTCTTTTAATAAAGCTTTTACATGAGAAGAAAACATGTGGCAATCATTGTAGGGCCACAGAGTCAAACACACCAGTGATCACATTCAAAAACTTTAATAAATCGTACATATTTCTTTTAATAAAGTTTTTACATGAGAAGAAATTATGTGGCAATCATTGTGGGGCCATAGAGTCATATAGTCTCTTTTGTTCTTTTGGTGGTCTCAATAAACTTTGCGGATTTGTTGAAACTTTAGTATCCACTTTATCTTCATACGCATCCATTTTCTTCTACATATTCATATAATCACAATATCAAAGAGTCACAAAATTTTCCAAATGTCCATTGCCTTTCACCTTTACCATATCCACTCAAAGTGACATGTGATAATCTGAGTTGTCTCATACTCTGAGTCATAGAGTGCCTCAAGATTTCAAACAAGTTTATATCAAATCTGCAAAATCATTGAATTATTATCTCCACTTTATATCTTATTTTACATCTATAATATTCATCTTCACATTTGTTGCGACAACATGTTAAATTTACGTATAACGTGCCCTCACTAAATTTCAAGTCTTCATCCTCTCTAGTGTTGCATCGCAGTGTTTTAGTATCTCAAAGTTTCACTTTATAAACACATCTACAATCACATTCATAAACATTAATATATTATTTTTAATAAAAATGTGACACGAGAAAAGAACACGTGGAAATCATTGTTGGACACAAAATGACCATCACAAAATGTCTCTTAAGGTGGCCTCAAAGTTGATCACATGCCCCCGCTTTCTCCTACATATACCCTCACTTTACCAAAACATCATGTCACACTTCTCTTAAAGTGACCTCCAAATCGATCACATGCATCCACTTTCTCCTACATATACCCTCACTTTACCAAAACATCATGTCACACCCCTTGCGACATGACACTTTACCAAAACATCAAATCACACCCCTCACCACAAACAAATCTATTGTACTACTAAAGATGTCACGATTTATTTTAGATGTCTTGAAGGCCTTCTAATTTCTTTGTCACGAGGGGGCCTATAATATGCTCGCTAGGGGGTTTTTAATATGCTCCGCCAACGCCAATAGCCCTTAGATACTCAAATAGCCTAGAGAGCCTTTTAAGGTATGCTTTAGACCAGAGGTGAGAACCTTCAGTGCTTGCCCTAGAGATCTATATAGCTGAGGGGTAGTGCTTGCCCTAGAGATCTATATAGCTGAGGGGTAGAGCCCTCCGGCATCTCTTCCCAGCCACCGGTTCGCCATTGATTGATCATAGCCAATCGGTTAGGTCCAGCGTCCATCTATATAGTAGGGAGGGAGGCATTCATTCCATAGATGGATTGGTTAAACAAAGAAAATACCCATTATTACATGGAACAACAGTTCGGTGAAAGATAGATCGTAAACCCTGATTTCTTGAGCGAAGCCATTTTAATTAAAGAAAATCTATATAAAAGCTTTAGCCTACCTACTATTTCGAACCATTAAATTTGTCACAATCCAAAATGTTTTTTTTTTCCAATAAAAATGCAGATGATTTTTAATAGGTTTCCAGGCACAATTATTGATCCATTTAATTTCTTCCATCCCAATCCATATTTTCCAACTCTGACTGAGAATGAATGAATGAAGGATTTTAATAACGTTCACGAGACCACGACAGTCTATGGGACCTATCAATCGTGCACATCTTCTTCAAAACGAGACCATAGCCACAAAACGTTTCCTAAGTTGCATGAACTTTCTTCTTGAGATCTTCCCTTCTATTGTGAAGTTTGATCACGAGGTTCGCTGTATTACCTAGCCTTGTTGCTTCAAACAGGGTGTCCAGGTTGGCGATTTTTAAATTTTCACCATAACTGTATCGGATGTCTTTGTATGCCTCGCACTCCAAGAAGAAGTGTCGTTCCGTCTCCACCATGCCTTTGTTGCAAAAGAGGCATATTCTCTCCTCCCAATCCTCTTTGGGAGTTAGCCATCTACCCGTTTCACACCTAAGATGATGAGAGCTCATCCTAAGTTGGGCAATCAACATTTTCGCTTTCCTCTTAATGTCTGCTCCTATATAGAGTTTTTTTTCAAAATCCCCTATGGGGTTGAATTCTTTGAGGTAGTATTCGTTTTTACGGCCCATTTGTTTTGTCCACATGATGCCTTTGAATTTTCTTCTCACATATTTTTTAATTTCTTCATTAGTATTTGGGCACTCCTGCATGCTAATATCCCACCTCTTTACCCATTTGTCATTTTGCTTCTTCCAAGTGTTATTTCTTTTAGTTAGCTCTTCCTCCATTATTTGTCTAGGCCACCTGTGCTTCTTCATGTTTTGAATCTTCTTGAGGTAGCTTAGTAACCGTATCATCGCCGATGCCTCTAGGGGGAAGGACCCCGTTTCAGCAAGTAGGATATCATACGGCACCGAATTCTTGACTTTGAGATTGCTTATGATGAAGTGTTTTTGGATTCTCTCTATCTGTTTCCATTTCTGATCTGACATGCTGCTGCCCCAAATTTCACACCCATAAAGAATCACTGGGATGACCAACAAATCGAAGAGTGTTCTCCTAGTCTTACAATCCTATAACTCCGCAGTCTTGCACCTATTTTGAAGAGAGTACAATGCTTTCCATCCTCGAATTCTTTTTGCTCTACACGTTTCCCAACTGAGCTTGTGATGAAAATCAAGCCCGAGGTACTTGTACTCTTCGACTATCTCTAACGGGCTGCCTTCAAAGGTAAAGGGATATTGTTTCTTTTTTCTTTTCAAAAAGAAAATCATTACTTTGGTCTTGCTTGTGTTCACCTGCATTCCAACCTCTTGGCAAAAAGTTTCAAGTGTTCTCAAATGTTCCCTCACGCTGCTGGCTGTTCTGGCAATTAAAATGAGGTCATTCGCATAAAGAAGCAATTTTATAGCATCTTTAGCTAGTTGAATCCCCTCCCCACTATCCTTATTTAACCATTCTTCTAATTTATCAATGTACAATCCAAATAAAGTTGGTGAAAGTGGGCAACCGTGTTTGACCCCTATATCGCTGTCAAAACACTCTGACATTCCATCACTAGTTCTGATTTTAGCGTTTACTTGCTCATATAATCTATGGACAGCAGCTCTGAGCTCATTCGGAACCCCCAGCTCCATCCTATTCCAAAGTTTGTTACGAGGGACCGTGTCAAAGGCTTTTTTGAAGTCGACAAAGCAACAAAAGGCCTCATCTCCCTGAGTGTTCCATATTTTTTCAATCAAGAACCTAAGTGTAGCTCCATGATCAATAGTAGAGTACTTCGGTCTAAATCCAGCTTGGCCCTTAGCTCTTTTTCCTTCATTTTCTGCCCACATGCTGATTCTGCGCTCTATCATGCTTCCGAAGAGTTTACCAAGGAGGGGATTAACCATGATAGGATGATAATTTGACGGGTTATTGGTATCCCCGCTTTTGAAGATAGAGATAACCACACTAGTCGTCCACTCTTTCGAGAAGCCCTCTTGGATGGCCCTATTGAAAATGTGTTTGATATGAGGTGCCAATACATCAGCACCCCACTTTAAGTACTCCGCTTGCAGCGCATCAATATACTGAGCTTTCCCACTTGCTAATTGTTTTATGCCTTGAATGATGTCTTCGGTGTTGAAGAGTTTTGTATTCGCATAGATTATTGGGGGTCTAGATTTATCTTGGTCCCTCTCATATAGTAGCTTCGCATACTCAAGCCATTGGTTTCTGGTGATATTGTTTTCTGTTTGTTTCTTCTTTTGACGTAGCTCTTTCCAAAATATTTTAGGGTTATTTTTTTCGAGGGCAATCAGCTCTATTCCTCTACTGTTTACATACTTCTCTTTCTTCTTCTGTAGCATCTTTACGTACTCCTTATGCTCTTTGTCCATACCTCTCTTTCGCAGATTTCTTTTTGCTATCTTGCATTCCTCATCCAACCATGGGTTTGTCGGGAAAGTATTTCTTATTCCTCTCTTGGGTCTAGCTCTGTTACAACCATTTAAAGCCTTGTGTATTAGGGGAATCAATATGTTCTCTCTGAGAGACTGGTTCTTTATGTTGTTTTTTTTTCGTGATCTCTAAGCAATTGTTTGGTTGCGGCTCTAAAGATTTATTGATTCTCATGATTTAGAAGGATTTTACCTTGGGGAGTGTCCTTCTTTTGGCCAAAGTGGGCTTGGTCTCCCTATTGTTTTTTTATGAGAATGTGAACTTTAATATGAATTGGATTATGGTCTGATTTCAGCGCTAATATATTGTCTCCAATCATAACCTCCATCAATCTCGATGTGTAGCTCTGCGAACAAATGACATCATCTACTACACTTTGGCCATTGTACGTTTTGCACGTGATTTTTCCTAATTCAGGGCATGCTCTTATACCGTTGCAGATGACCATGTTGTAAGAACTACAAAGCCCTAAGAGTTCAGCGCCGAAGTGTGACACTGCACTTTTGCTATCTTGTGAGACCCTGTCCCAAAGTTGGTTGTTTTCTTCCTCTAACCATAGGGGGTTATCTTTCTCTATGTTGTTTTTCAGATTGAGAGCTTGATTGTTTGCGGTTCTTGCATTAAAGTCTCCAATTATTACTATTTCTCCCATGTTACTAAAAACATAAATGTATTTTTTTAGCGCTGCAAATGGATCTTCACGATCTAGATTCTTTTTCTTATAAAATTTTGATTCCTTTGGAGCAAAGTAGCATGCTGCCATCCTTGTTGTGACTTGGTTTTCTGTAATTTTAAGCCATATGAACTGCTTGTTTGGATCTTCTTTCTCCACTTTTACGAAATTGTTTCATTCCTCTTTAATTAAAACTGCCACTCCATGTCTTTTGCCACTATCAGTGCTTTCATTCCATACTAACGTCTTTTTATACCCTTCAAAATCTGGAATCCTACACCCATCGTGTTCATGGGTCTCAATAAGGATGATGACATCATTTCCTTCTGCTATGGGCCCCAATCCAAGGCCTCTTCTCCATGGATATCCTCTGCAGTTCCAACTTACCACTGTTAGATACCCCTGGGGGGCCCTGATTTCCTATTTCTTATGTGACATTTTGTCACCTATTTGAGCTTTGTCGTTTTGTAGCCAAGCCCATCTTCCTGCATCCCTTGCCACCTTTACTTTTTCCCACTCTTTCCTCCTTTCTTCCTATTGTATTATAGTGAGGTCCTCATCAATGTAAATTTGCGTGCCTTTAAGGGATCTTTTATTCCTTAGTACCCTGTTTTTGTCCTCTATGTTCTTGAAGGTGATTCTCACATGTCTGTTTTTGCCTTCTATCCATCTTCCTATCCTATTTGCTTGTTGTATGACCCCTGTCCATTGAATTTGATCGTTAAGAAAGTCTCTTGCCAACTCTTTCGTGATTCCTTCTCGCCATAGTCTTTTAGTCCTTTTATAATGATATTGACAGCTCTGTCGTTTCTGTCTCTCTCTTCCTTTATCTGGTTTCAGCCCTGTTTTTCTATGAGTTCTCTGTGTCTGAAAGTCCTTTCACCACTTGAGACCAGGATTTAGCCTCATCTATTTGTTCTCTTAACTGTTTTCTCTTATCTCCACGCTGGCCATCGTTGATTGGATCTCTTTTAAGTGGCAGTCCTTGCTTCCTTCCACCCCTTGTATCTTATCTTCCTCTTATGTTTTCCTTTGTTCTAGTCGCTGCCTTATTTCTCTCAGCGCTAGCTCACCTCTTGCCATAGAATGTTGAAGCTTATTTACCTGCTCTTTAAGCATCTTATTTTCCCTGATTAGTATCCTCTTAGCTTCTATTACTTCATTCCACTTGTTATCCTCGACTTGGCTTTTTTTCTCGAAGCACTGGTGTCTTTTTTTCAAGATCATTAGCTCGCTGACATACAATTCTGATGACCACGTTAGTGGTGTTGTATTAGGATTATAGGTATCGTTGTGATTATGACTACCTTCAATTCTAACTTCAGAACCTGTTGGTCGATTTATGTCTACAGTTTTCTTGGTGTCTTCTTTTAATCGGGACAATGGGTTCCCCTTCCTTTTTCCTTTATCTTGTTCAGTTTGCTCTTCTCGTGTTTGTTGATTTCCTATTGTGTTTTCCAGGGTCTTGATTGCACTTCTGAGATAGATGGTTGTGAAATTTCCCTTTCTTGCAAGTTTTCGGATCCTATTTTTTCTGCGCCTTAATATCCTGTTGTATTGCTTCGCATTTACATAGATGCATTGCTCGCTTGTTCTTAAAGTGTTGGGGTGTGGATGCCCTACCGCGTAAGCCCAAGCATTCCTAAGTGCCCCTACTTGATAAAAAATGTTGGAATAGAAGAGGTTTCCAGAAGGGGTCAGTGAAGAAGTGCAACGAGGAATTAAATGGTATAATACACCCCCTTTCGTTTAACTTCTCCATCACAAGCCTCTGGGTGTCTCTATTTTCCCAAATTTGTATTACCCATTGGGTTTCCTGAGTCTGTCAAAGCAATATTATACCCTATGATCTCTATCATACGGCTCCACCCTTGTTTTAAAGCTTAGCTTTTCTGAGAAAGGTTCCACCACAACCTGCGAATATTTCTCTTTACAAATTGATTGCAATTTTCTTTGCTCAAAATTTTGTCCCCTTTTTCAACCCCTTTTTCGAAGAACCAAAAAAAAAAAAGAGTGCTTAGGCGGCATAAATCACCTCGTTTGCATCTGTAGTGTGCGAGAGCGGCAGAAGGTGCCGACAGAGCATGGAGCGGGGGATTTACAGCGCAAGTCCCGTTTTTGATGTCCCATCGAAAGTTTTAACCGCTACTGCATTAAGTAGGAAATATTTGAGCGGTAATTTTCGCCGACATTACATGCCGAGTCGCTGTTTCAGTGTATCTTTGTTTCAGTCTTTCTTCTTTGTGATACTTCCTGCTGCCACTGCGTGCTTTCTGGTTTCTGCTTTATGTAGGCTAAATATCCGCTTCCTTGTTCTTATCCACCCTCCAGGTTGTATGGCAGAGCAATCCGCGCAGGCGTGTTCAGAAATTACAGGCACCCAGAACGCTCCGAGGCCGCAATGCTAGTCAAGCCAACCTTTGCTTGGTACCCTTTTACTTACCGTAACAATTGTTTGCAGAGGTCACAGGTTCGAGCTTCCTGCAGTGCGTCACCGCCAGAGGAAAAGAGGACAGTTCTGTTTCGGATATTGACGTGTGAACGGCGATTGTATTCCGATGGCAGCTGCTGAATCGGAAAGAGGCAGATCTGCTAGTCCCTGCGGTCGCTTCTTTCGGAAAGGCAGAAAACTTACCCGTGATAAGAACTGTTATTATAACACAAAGGCAGGAAACTTACCATAACAATTGTTTGCAGAGGTCACAGGTTCGAGCTTCCCGCAGTGCGTCACCGCCAGTGGCCCCCATATTTCCATGTATGAAAATGGGAAGACGACCGAACTAAATATCAACAGAACAGAGACAGAGCAACATTTTATTAAACCCTAAGCAAAAAAAGTAGGTCTAAAATAAAACTAAGATCTGACACTAGCATAGCCATGGTTCTTCTTCTTAAACCCTAAAAAATATTCCAACTCGAAATCAGAAGAAATATTCGTCAATAATATTGCATATCTCGTCTGAAAAAAAGCCACATATTGACGTCGGAAAAACTTGCTTTTTAACCGCCAAATATAAACGGGAGACGACAAAGGCTTGGCCATGAGGAAATATTTTCTTCATAAGAAAACAGAGTCTCATGGCCATGTTTTTATCTCTTCCTATTTAAATCTAACCAGAAGTAAATTTTCACGGCTAAATCTTTATCCTTAACTTTTATTCAGTTTTCTTATTGATAACGGTAAAATGTAGTCCTTTCAAAACCTTACCTTTTACCCTTGATTAAAAAAATTGAACAGTTGTGTAAGAAAAATAACAGAAAATGGTAGGATCTAACTTTTAATCGAACAAAACCTCCATATTTTTCATTTCTGTTCATCCTGCACTGCATCTTTGCTCTTCCAGCAAAGCTCGAATGGCCTCCGGCACAAAATAATACTGAAAAAAAAAATGAGCGACATTTTTTTCTGTATATTTATGACGTGAAGCCATCCGAACTTCAATGGATGAAACCAGAGATGGAGTAGATCTGAAGGAAAGAGTTAGATCAGGCAGAGAATAGGTTTTGAAGAAACTTTACAAACCAGACCATTTTAAAGGCATTTTTCTGACGAAAACGCGTAGGGCCATGAGGGCACCACGTGATCTGATTATATTAAAGTGGACTGGATTAACCTGCCATTCATTTTGTAAGGGATAAAAAAGATTTTGGAAGGAACGCTAAATACAAAAATTGATACCCCTCTATGTTTTGCTAAGATCTTTTTGGGCACGTTTTGGCATTTCCTTGGCTTTAGGGTTTTGATGGATCAATAATTCTTGAAGGTTGTTCTCAATGACCCAATTTACCAATTTTTGTTTTTTTTCCACAAGTTGTTGGGGTTAGGGTTTATTATAACTTTAATACGAAAATATATTAGTGAGGTATTATGAATAGGGAAATCATTATGAATAATAATTAATTAATTATTTAATCAAATATGTAAAGAAATAGGAGTAATGTCATTTAAATTTGAATTTTATATTGAATTTGGATTTAAAAAAGTGCATCCAATTTTGTTGTACTTATTGTTTTGAAATATATAACTAATCTAGAATTATTGTTACGACTATACAAATATTCATAATCAATGATTATTGATTGTAAAATGATTTGTCCAACCTATTTGTAACTTTTTCTCTTTTGATCTCGTCCTAATTTTACATTATATGACATGTGCAATTCTAAAATGAAGAAGGATTTTTTTTTGGATATGCATTAGGGTTTGGGCAGATAGAGTCAACTAACCAACCCTACAAAGATAATAGAGATGTCGATAAATATAAATTGCATAACTTCAAAAAGTGCTTCAAAAGTGCTCCACAATAGAATGTTAACTAGGTAATAAAAATTGCCTAAGTGGGCTTAGTGATCAAATGAACCTAATCACTTGTTTATATATAGGTGAATTGAATTCAAGTTTTGGAGAGATTCGCGTGCATGCCAACTTCAACACTAGAAACGGTAAATGTATTAAAGGTGGATGACCCCATCTAGCCTAAAACAAGATATAAAGCAAGGTGCTAAGACTTTACAAATGAGTTTGAAATGTGACAAGGAAACTTAAAAATAGCTTGAGTGGATAGCATGGACGGATATGTGAAAAAATGTTTTAGGCCATAGAAGTTGGCTTAATGGTTAAATAATGTCTAATTTTGACTAATCACATATACTCAAACAAATGCATTAAACATATATAAAATAGCACTAGATAAATGCCAAGGGGCCACTTATAGGTGTTTACATTTGTAGACACCTAATTTTGGTACAAGTCATGTTTTTGTCGTATCTTTTTTATATCTCATCACAATTGGTTTATTTGTATGCGTTTGTATCTTTTTGGATACTTTCCCTTCATGTTAGACCTTTCATAGTCTTGAGTCCTCTGCATTTCCTCATAAACACCTCAGATCTACTAGTTATCTACATAAAGATCCATTCAATCATCCAAACAATCCAAATTGATATTTGTTTATGAGTCTTTTCCTATCATGACCATAATCAACAGTTGTCGATTATGGTCTAACCATAATCGATGATGATTGGTAGCACCCAACTCGTCAGTAACAACAACTAGTGATTTCACCACACTTTTCAATTATGAAGTGGCTGTTACTAATTGTTATTACGTTTCAACCAATGCTTCATCTTCCTTTACTTGAAAATAATGTACACTTCCATTTTTTGTAGACAGACATAGAAGAATAAAGTTCAGAAACATACAAACACTAGACATCTGAACTTTCTAACATTATACAAAACTTAGCATAATATAATCTTGCTATTACATTTGTACATTTGATGTCATCTCTTTCTTTATCTCCTTGTTATTTAAATGTAATGCACTTTCATAGTCTCTGTTATTCATAAATTCGCTTCCATTCATAATCCTCTTAAATCCATTTAAGTAGGTTATCCACGAGGTCTCCTCATGCACCCTAGATTAGTGGTATTAGAGCATACACTTCAAAACATTTCTAAGTGGTATCATGGTGTATTGAAATTTCATTTATGTTTGTATGCCCACTCATATGAGGTCTGATTACAGGAAGTTAGGGTTCGAGATTCGTAACCCTTCATCATATCTTCCTTCATGTACTCAAATGGGTGACATATATTCGATGGTGCAACTTTAGAAATGTTTCATAAAATGATAGTGGATGCATTTCAAAGACAACGAGAAGATTTGGAAGAACTTTGTGCATATAAACAAGCATATTTAATCACTTCTCACTACTTCTTAAGCAATAGACTCCTTCCAACACATCTCATTCTTATCAGTCATTTGGTGGTCAAACTCCAAACAAGGTACAAGTTAATCTAGGCATCCCTACTTTTGAAGGCAAAATAGATGCAAATGTGCTAAATAATTGGATTAACCTTATATGTTCATATTAGACTATTAATCAATTCTCTGCAAGAGAAAATATTACATTTGCTCTTTTGAAAGTTTCTTTATCAATAAATAAATGGTTGGAAATTTATTGCAGTTCACATGAGAATCGTGAAGATGAAGTTAACTTAGACACATCTATAGACAAATGAAATGGTTTTGTAGAAGCAATCAAAAAACTTATTATCCTATTAGAAACTATGATGACTAGTACATCAATTTCTCTCAGTTGTGCCAAGGCAAGGAACAATTTGTGTATAAATACATAGGGACCTTTCATACATTGGTGTCCAAACTCGAGATTTAGGATTCAAAACAAAATATTGTTTTGAAATATAGGTTAGGCTAGAGACCACATATCTAGTCAGATATGGATTTCTTAAAAAATTATTCAGTCAGAGAAGCCTACAAATTTGCTTACAAGTTTGAAGCAAGGGCTAATGCTAAAACTAAGACAAAATATTCTAAGTCTTAGACTAAGCAATAGTATAAATATTCCAAGCATAATTTTAAATCTGGGAATAGTGCTAAGCACTCTCCATAGATGAAGTAAAAATCATCAAATGACTAGACTAAGTAGTCCAAGATTGGCAAGTAGTGTTCAGTTCAAAAATCCAACAATTATTCCAATGAAGAATGTCGTACTAGGAAGATTCTACTTGCACAACTTGAAGAAATAGGTACAAACACAACATCATTGGAGAAAGGTAAGCGAATCATAGATTCCAAGCCTATCGTCATAGTGGGTACCACAAATATTTCTACTGCCCCTGTGAAAATAGATGAAGCAAAAAGATTGTTTTATTCTCAAATGTGGATCAATGCTCAACCAATACATTTCATTGTTGACAATGAAAGTCAAAATAACCTGATTTTTCCTTAATCACTTCATAGATTGAACTTGCCACTGATGCTTCTATTGGATGGTTTAATGCGGGATACAAAAAACACATCGCTCAATAGTATCAATTGATACACAACTCCAATCCTTTTAAAGATACATTCCTTTGTGAGGTCACTCTATTAAAGGTATTTGACACTTTATTTGGTCAACCATATCTTTACCATTGACATGGACTATATAAGGCAAATCCTAGAAATCCTAACATAAATTTTGGTGATAAGAGATAACACATACCCGACGTAGTCCTTAAGTTATCACTCATTAGTGCCAAGCATTATGAACATATAGTCACATCTAGTAAGAAGTTTGGGATTTTGATGGTAAGATCTAAATGTATGAAAGTCTTTGCATCACTAATTAATACTGAAATTTGTCTAGTAGTAGTAATAGAAGCCTCAAAGTTGAACCCCGAGTTGGAAGAATACAAGGATATTTTTTAGCTACCCAAAAAAGTACCAATACTATGCGATGAAGCACACCATTGATTTGATACATGGAATACCTCTACATAATGCCTATTTATACCACATAGAAGTTATGGAGAATAAGGAAATCTAGCAATCAATCCATAAACTTGTGGATAAAGGACATATAAGGTCCAACTCATCGCCTTGCAATAATCCCATTGTGCTTGTGCCAAAAAAAGCCAACACATGGAATTTACACATTGATTGCAGATCTCTCAACAAGATCATAAGGAAGAATCACTATCCTCTTCCAAGGATTGAATACTTTTTGGAATAGCTCTGCAGCACAAAATCTTCACCAAAATCGATCTTAAGATTGAGTATAATTAGATTTTTGTTGAACCTACATATGCATTGAAGACAACCTTCAAGACCAAATTGTTAGGTTGTGGAGCTAAAAGCTTCACTGATGCAAACAAGAGAGGAGGTTGCTGAAGGTTGCTGAGTTGCAGAGAAGCTGGGGTCGGTCTGATCAGCCGACGTCAGCAGGATAGCAGAGAGAAGCAACCGACGTCGGTCATATATCGGCCGACGTCGGTCACCTCCAGGCAGACAGGGACCGACATCGGTCGCCTGTGTGGTTCGACTGCGAGTTAATTACGGGCAGTTGGTTGACGAACCAAGTGTTTGCATGATGAGTGCTAATTTTAGACTCATAGCTGCGGATCTAATTATTGTAATTAGATGTCTAATTATTGTTTGGATGAGATCTATATAATAGACTCATGGTTGTATTGGAAAAGTGTTCTAGTTTGAGTTGAGCAAAGTTTGCTCCTTCTGTGTGTGAAGTGAGTAAGGGTGTTCCTCCTAGTTCCCTATCAGTGCCAAGCTTGGTACTGGTTGGAGAATCATAAGGACTTGGTGAGGCAAGGACAAGGGTTCTTCAGGGTGTAGAGTGATCTACATGGTAAGTAAGATCGTTGATCTGCAGGTGTATGTGTGTGCAAGGTCAAGGTTCACAGGTGTGCAGAACCGTGTTTGATTTGCAGGTGTGCAAGATCATATAGACATCAACACAATAGGGAGCAGTATCAGGCAGGATCTACTTGGAGTACAGGTGTGTACTCGGATAGAGCAGAGAGGAAGGCAAGGGAGTTCCTTCCATAAGTATGGTCTGTTGAAGTGCAGGTTATTGCAGGTTCATGGGAGATCTACTTGAAGTACCTTGAGTACTTGTGGAGTGCGTGGAGCACAGGAGGTGAACACCAACTCTGTATTTGAGTTGGGTGTTGGGACCTGAGAGGGAGAGCTTTGGGGAGAAGATTTACTGTTCACTTGAGGTGTGGAAAACCTCTGTAAGGTGGTGGAGAAGAAGTGGCATCTTCTTTATTGTATTCTTTTCTGTATAAAGTGTTAATACAATTTGTGTATTGTCTCTCATATCATGTGTTATTCTGAATTCTAGTTACTTGGTGAATCTGGTTAATTTTCGCATATTAAGTTGCTTGGTTTGGTAATCAAATTGTGTGCTTCCGATTTATTTCCCAACAAGTGGTATCAGAGCTAAGGTTGCAGGAAGTAGGGTTGTGTTTGGTTACATGTCACTCTCAGGGGTTTCTGATTGAGTGGGAGTAGAGCAACGGCAGATCAAAGTAAGCTAAGGATGGAGGAGTTGAAAAGCACAGATGGTCACTCACGGTCCGATGGAAAGAAATAGCAGGTAAAAGAAAATTGTTGGTTGGTAGTAGATCAGCATGAAGGAACTGAAGATACAGATATAACAGGTGTTGTTGCACAGGATGTGTTTGCAGGTTTCTTGGATAAAGTTGAATCTTGGATAAAAGATTCGGTTGCCTCTTTCCATACAGTTCCAGGTAGAGGAGCTGGTAAGCCTTGCCAAAGAATTGGCAAAGGGGAAGTGAAGCTGAAATTGCAGGCGGCCAACACACAAGTGTTGATGAAGGTCATGCAGGTCCCAGGTTTGGAGATATGGCTAATTTTTTCAGAAAGATTGGGTGATGAGAGATGCACAAGAACTCTCACAGCGGATGCACTTGAATTAGCTGGTGGTAAGAAAACAGGTACCCTTTATCTACTTGTTTATATTACTGATTCTTCTTCTGTTGCAGAGACGTGGCTTCGTAGGCTTGGCCACATGAGCAGGAAGGAGATGCATGTTCTTAAGCGAAAGACAGATATATTTGACAGGCTTAAGAACTGGAAAGCCTTGGTGTTCTTGGAGGAGATGGCAGACAGAGTTCAGTGGATGAGGCTGGATACATCTGAGCAGGGCAGTTTGGACATGGAGATTGATTCAAAAGAGCTCACGGATAAAAAGTCATCACTCACAGGCGAACACAGATATCGATGTCGGTCAAGAGGAACCGGCGTCGAACAGACAGGTGCCGATGTCGGTCATGTGCAGACCGAAGCCGACAGTGTCGGGCAAAGTAAGACCGACGTCGGTCGGGGGACCGACGTCGGCAGTATGTAAGACCGATGTCGGTCAGAGGACCGACGTCGGTAGAAGGGACACCGTAGGATCAGTAGTCAGGGACAGACGCATGGGAACCGACGTCGGTCGGATGCAGACTGTGGGGTGACCAAGGTCGGTCACTGTAACAGATTTTGGGTGGACAGCTAGTTGTCAAGGAGTCTCAAACACCCATACGGAGGACTGAAGACGTAAGTAGGCCCTCAAATTCGTTGTTCCTCTTCTTTATACTTGTTGCTGGTTATAGAGCAGGAAGGATCCAGGAAACAGGTGAGAGCTTGGCATGGCTGAGGATGTGATTCCTTGGAGGAGAACCAAACATGTGTGTTTTGGTAGGGTTGCCAACAGGTATGAAAGCACAGAGACGAATGGATTCCTTAGTAGAAGAATAGAGAGAACGGATACATGAGACGGAAGACCAGGCATATGGTCTTGAGGAGCTGCAGGACAGTGGTACAGGTTTTGACAGGTGGAGGACGAAGCATGGCTTCAGTCAATGTCAGGGTAACTACTGTGGTTTGTCTTACCAGGTGGATGATGAGTCGCGACATCATTCTGTTGCTGTATGTGGATGGTATATTTGCTAGCAGGGTTAGTACATACAGGGTTTTGCTGAGCTAAGGGTAAGATTAGTTTCAGTGGCATGTCATGAGGAGTTTGGAGCAGCGGAATTCTTTGACATGGGAGGCATGGAGATCACAGGTAGATTTTGTCTCCAGTGGGAGCTGATGTGAATCAGGTGTTGGCGAGGTTCGGGACGTAGAGCTGGAGCACACTAAGGGCTGGACATGTACAGTGTCCGAAATCACATGAGGTCTGGTATAGACCTGAGTATTCCCATGCAGTGGGAGCTGTCAGAGAGTTAGGAGCCAATTTGAGGAAGTGAGCTCTCAGGTATTTGAGAGGGACCAGCAGCAGGTATACATGCAGGGTCAGGACTTCACTACATGTGTTTGTAGGTTCGGATGTGGCAGGGTACTCGAATGACAGGTGGTACACCACGGGATGTGTGGTGGGTTGTCTTCAGGGGGGAGCTTGAAGAGGAATACAAACCAGAAAATAGATTAGATGGGGTACAGGTACAGGTACAGTGCAGCATCTCCAAGTGGGAGATTGTTAGGTTGTGGAGCTAAAAGCTTCACTGATGCAAACAGGAGAGGAGGTTGCTGAAGGTTGATGAGTTGCAGAGAAGCTGGGGTCGATCTGATCAGTCGATGTTGGCAGGATAGCAGAGAGAAGCAACCGACGTCGGTCATATATCGGCCGACGTCGGTCACCTCCAGGTAGACAGGGACCGACGTCGGTTGCCTGTGTGGTTCGACTGCGAGTTAATTACGGGCAGTTGGTTGACGAACCAAGTGTTTGCATGATGAGTGCTAATTTTAGACTCATAGCTGCGGATCTAATTATTGTAATTAGATGTCTAATTATTGTTTGGATGAGATCTATATAATAGACTCATGGTTGTATTGGAAAAGTGTTCTAATTTGAGTTGAGCAAAGTTTGCTCCTTCTGTGTGTGAAGTGAGTAAGGGTGTTCCTCCTAGTTCCCTATCAGTGCCAAGCTTGGTACTGGTTGGAGAATCATAAGGACTCGGTGAGGCAAGGACAAGGGTTCTTTAGGGTGTAGAGTGATCTACATGGTAAGTAAGATCGTTGATCTGCAGGTGTATGTGTGTGCAAGGTCAAGGTTCACAGGTGTGCAGAACCGTGTTTGATTTGCAAGTGTGCAAGATCATATAGACAACAACACAATAGGGAGCAGTATCAGGCAATCTACTTGGAGTACAGGTGTGTACTCGGATAGAGCAGAGAGGAAGGCAAGGGAGTTCCTTCCATAAGTATGGTCTGTTGATGCAGGTTATTGCCATGAGAGATACTTGAAGTCTTGAGTACTTGTGGAGTACGTGGAGTACTTGTGGAGTGCGTGGAGCACATGAACACCAACTCTGTAAGTTGGGTGTTGGGACCTGAGAGGGAGAACTTTGGGGAGAAGATTTACACTTGAGGTGTGGGAAACCTCTGTAATGTGGTGGAGAAGAAGTGGCCATTGTATTCATAAAGTGTTAATACAATTTGTGTATTGATATCATGTGTTATTCTAATTCTAGTTACTTGGTGAATCTGGTTAATTTCCACATATTAAGTTGCTTGGTTTGGTAATCAAATTGTGTGCTCGGTTTATTTCCTAAGGTTTGTTTTAATGGTTAATCATTCCCTTCAATTTGACCAATGCACTACCTACATTCATGTGGATGATGAATGACATTCTTAGGCCATAAACTACTTCGTTTATTTTAGTCTACCTTGATGATATCCTAATCTTCAAAGATGCATGGGAAACATATGCACCATTAGATCAAGTTCTTGAGACTCTGTGGAAACATAAATTGTATGAAAACATGGAGAAATATTCATTTTCTATGTGGGAGATACAATATCTGGGATACATAGTAGACACACAAGGAGTGCATGTGGACCCAAACAATATTTAAGTCATCTAAGAATGGCCACAACTAAATAATCTGATAGAAATTTGCAACTTTTGGGGATTACAAAATTCTACATGAGGTTATTACTTGGTTTTTCTCATGTGACTTGGACCCTAAACCAATTTACCAAAAGCAAGGATAAATTAAAGTTCATATAAGAAGTTGCACAATATAAAACATCTGAATAATTGAAATGCAAACTTTATGCCACACCAATGCTTGTTTTACTAGATCTTCACCAACTATTTGAGCTCGTGGTAAATACCTTTGACTTAGCACTTGGAGAGTTCCTCACTCAGCATGGTCATCTAGTTGCTTACCATAGTCAAACATTCACCACACCAGTAAGAAACCACCCAACATATGATCTTGAGATTTAAGATATTGTTCAAGCATGTAAGCATTAGAATCATGATATATTGGGCAACAAGACTATGATATACATAGATCGCATACCACTTCAATTATTGTAGATTTAAAACAAGTTACAAGAAAAATGACATTAAAAATGGTCTTATTATCTTCAATAGTTCCATATAAACCTCAAGCATATGAAGGGAAGTGCCAATCCTATCATAGATTGTCTAAGCCATCCACTAGTTCAAGCTCTCCTTTATGTACTTGATGAATGAGAACATGAATTTAGCACATGGTCATAATTGTATCCATCTGACATATATTTTATAGATATATATATATATAAGAGTTTTTGGAATGTCCCCATTTTTGATCTAGACCCTTGTGGGACCCTTAGCCCATTCTTGTTTCTAATGGCTAAGGGTAGAGGAAGGAAAGGGAGCATTGTGGGCCACTTGTGAGGAGTTAATAATAGAAAATGTACTTTATAATTCTAATTTTGAGTTGAGTTATGAAAAAGCACCTTATGTTTCTATTTCACTTAAGTGATGGGGTTTAAGAGGATCTTTTAATATCATAAAAAGAAAGGTAATTCTTCCCTCCAATTTTGGGCACTACACTTGGAGGAGTGGTATATAAAGGCAAATAAGGATTCATTTGAAGGGTATGTTGAATATTGATTTGTAAAATTAAATCAAGTATGTCAAGCTTAGTTTCCACCTCTTGAGGATGAAAACCTTCAAAAAACGTCATAGGTTTGGGGATGAAAACCTCCATTCCTTATACTCGAAAAACTCTATTCAAGAGTTGTTAGTGAGCTTCAAATTGTATGTGTTCATGCAAGTGGATCTATAAAAGTGTTTTGAAATACCACCTACTTTTGGAAATTTTAGTGAACCTAGGGTTTGAGGAGGAAAAGTATGGAAACTAGTGTTTTCAAAAATTTAGAGTAAGTTTTGGTGGCCTTCTCATGGAAGTAAACTTTTGATATTATTTGTATTTGATAGTCACTAATTTTGTGGTCAATTTGAGCTATTATTTACATCATAATTCCAAGTGTTGAGGGAGTTATGATTTTTTTAAGTTTCAACATGTTTATAGGAAATAATAATTATTGTGGGCAACAAATTGTTTGGAAAAGGTTGATTTGTTGGTTTATATCTTGGGCGATTTGTGTTGGAGTGATTTTGTAGGGATTTTAGGGTCATTCAATGCTCTAAATATTCAAAAATTATTTTTGCAATTTTGGTACTTGGGCGACTTGTTTGGCAAGCTCCAGAAGGTGATTGGGTGAGAGAAAACCAATAGAAAATTTCTAGATTTATTTCTTCTATTTTATTGAGGTGTGGTGAACCACTTAGAGAGTATTTGGAGGTGTTTTAAGGGTTGGAAATTATAGATGTACCTTCAAAGAAAATTCATAATATTTTTGTGAGGTATTTTCAGCTATTCGTCATATTATTTGACCTCAAAAAAGATCTCAATTCTCTAAATAATTTCCAGCTTCTTGTGGATTTATTTGTATGATCTTTAACTTGAATATCATACATTTTCCTAGCTAGGGTTTGGATGGTTATAGATTTTTAGATTTTAGTTTGGTGGTTTGATTGGCTAGGGTTGTTGGAAAACCCTCTTTTTTGGTTGTCATCCTAATTTGAGGACATTACAATGGTATCAAAGCCAATTTCTTGGCCAACTGTGGGATGGAGAGGCATATGCCAAATAGTGACATGCATGGGGCTAGGTTGGAGAGGCTTAAAAATTCAAGCCCAAGGTCGAATGATGGGAACTATGGCTACCTTCCTTCAAACAGTGAAGGACATGAAAGGGGACCAACCCCTTGAAATGGAGGAACAACCCTTTGTACATTGGGATTTGATAGAGTACTATGATGAGTACTTGACATGCAAACCTCAACTCAGAAAGTTAATGAGATTCAATGAGTTTGTGGCACAAAATCATGGTAGAGCAAGGTCTACGAGGAGACAAAACAACCAAGAGGTTATTTGAGATGATTTGGGAGAGATTGTACTCCCTACCTTTGATGGGGATCCTAGCACTTCGGTTAGGGCATGGGTGGACAAGGTTATTGAGTACCTTGATTTGAGGCCTAGAGGTGAAAAAGAAGCTCTAATATTCATCATCCAATGTTTGGAAGGGGCTACCCATGATTGGTGGCATCTTAGGTGAAGGACACAAGGGCATGACCTCATTCAAACATATGAGGAATTAGGTGAGAATCTCATTAAACAATTTGATAAGAAGAAGATGGAGCCTCCAAAATCAAAAATCATGAGGATACCTAAGAGGGACTCTCAATTACATGAGGGGCAGCTATTAAAACACCATAAATTTTAATTTTTGCTGAAATAAAGAGGGTTGCAAATGATGGACCCACATGAAGAAATACTAAGTACATTAGGGCAACCTAATAACCCAAATTTTGAAATTTAAAAAGAATATTTTGATGAAGCCAAAGAAACCAAAATATTCATGGATGACCCCATGAAGAGATATGTAGTGAACGATATTATTGATTCTAATAATTGTTCATTCTTGTGGCATGACTCGATAATTGATGAAAGAGTTTGGAAAGAATAATTGCTAATCATAAGTGAGGAGGAAGTGCAAGCCTTGACAAGTTTAGATAGCACAAAAGGGCTTCTTGATAGATCAATGCAAAATGAGATGAGAGAATGCTTGAAGGAAGGTGAAGCATATGTGGATCATCCATTACTTGAAATGGATATGGGAGAAGATCAAGATTCCAACTTGTTTTGGATTACAAAAGACACTCCATTGTTTGAAATGGATAAAGAGGGAAGACCAAGGTCACAAGGAAGGATGTACCTCATGATTCTATAAAGTGATAATTGTATCAAAAGGGTGTTATCAAACACCAATGTTTTTCTTAGCTTGTTTGTTTCATGTGTAGGATTAAATTTGAGATCTCTTACGAAGGTGAATGCAAAGAAGGAATTGGGTTCCCTACAAGGGCAACCAATTGGAAGAGTGGAAAATGGAGACATGGATGAAGACTTAAGAACTACCATAGATTGGGCAAGACCCCAAATCATGAGCAACCTTGGACAAAGGAATGAGGTAAAGGAAATTTCACTTTTTCATTTTTCAAAAGAGTCTGAAAATCATTGGTAACATTTTAGGCCTTTGGACCCCCAAAAATGATGCATGTTTGGCACATGGTAGCTAACTAGAGGGGATGAAAATGTTGTTGAAAAGTATGAATATGTGGCCTCAAAGAATATTAATTTATGCCTCCTATTATAGCCTCCTAGTGTGCATAATAAAATTGATTTTAGAGGTAACTTGTCACTCATAATAAAGAAGGATTTGGTTATTTATGCTTCTAATTTTTGTCAATCAAAATTTTTGCCTCTATCACGACTCCCTTATTGGGAAGAAGTAACTAATTTTTATTCGCTCTCATAGTTGTTACATACTTTTGATTGTGAGCTAAAAGATAAATCAATTTTAGAGCTAAGAATTGATATTGATGCACACCTACAACCGTTATATAATTCTGATTTTTTGTCATTAGGAAAATTAGATTTTTGGCTTCTCTTACAACCCTGTTGTTAGGGAAAGTTGACTGATTTTCATGCAGACTTAAAGCCACTCCTTGAGTCTGAAAATGACTCCTTGAAGGGTCACAGGGGGAATAAGGGAAGAGGAAAACATGTGAGTATGGTACAACAATATTTACCATTACCTTTTGTGCATTCATTTGATGTTTTTCACTCACATAACAATCAAGAGAAAGGGTAGCCCCAAAATTGCCTTGGGCAAGACCCTATTCCCCATTGGAAAGGTAGGATTGAGTATGACATGAAAGGCATAAGATTCTTTTTGGTTGGTGAAAAGGCCCAAAGAGGGAGTAGCTAGTTATAAGGTGTGTTTTTTATGGAAAATTGGTTTTCCTTCTCTCCAAAAAGTTTTGAATTTATTTTGATACATTCATGTTCCTTACTCCATGCAAAGAACATCATATCTTGCATGTGGCAACCAAGGAAGAAAGCCAAAAAAAATGGTATGAAGTCTGATTTTTGTTACTCAAAAAATTTTGAGTCAAAGGGGCAATCCCAACCACTTAACGTGATCACAAAATTGTACTTTTCAAACATGTTACAGTTCCTAAAAAGAAGGGTATATGCTTGGTTGAATTCTGAAATTGATCATTCAAATTTTTTTGAGTTGGAATGGCAAGTACAACTTTATGAGGATATAAGTCTAAATTTTCTTGGTAAATCCCAACTCTTAACATATTCTAGAAACACTCATGGATGGATGTACTCATGGCATGACAAAGAATGGGAAGGTAGGGAAAAAGTATACAACACTATTTTTTATTCAAAATAGAACTTTGGTTTGATGCATATGAAGTCCGTCAAATGCACAAATGGATTGATATAGAGAGGCCAATTAAGGGCCATATGGCACACATGATGGGACAATTCCCAAGGATAATGCATCCATATGACACTTTCCTCCAATGTACATTTTCAATAGAGTTCATTATTTTTTCATCTTGGGAGATCTTCCATGGAAAATAGGAGCCACTCAAGGTTCATTGGGGGAGAGCCACTGGGGTATGCAAGCAATAAATGAGGTGCAAGGGAACTTTTCCAACAAGAGCAACAAGGTAACAACTCATGTATGTATTTTTCTTACCTCATTTGGCTACATATTGACCTTCTTAAAGATATAAGTGAAAGGAGTTTGTTCATCCACCACTTGGTATTGAAAGGGGTGGTTGATTGGGAGCATATGGAGCCTTTGGAAGGCTATGAGGACACTTCTAGCATGTGGGGGAAACCCCCAAAGCACAGGTACAATAGTATGAAGGAACCAATTGAAGGTTTTTTTTCCTTGGGATGGAATTCCCAGTGGACATTGAATCATAAGGTATGTTGGGACACCTCTTTGGATATTGCAATTGCTTGAGGATAAGTAATTTTGAGTGGGGAGGACTGTAATGTCCCCATTTTTGATCTAGACCCTCGTGGGACCCTTAACCCATTCTTGTTTCCAATGGCTAAGGGTAGAGGAAGGAAAGAGATCATTGTTTGCCACTTGTGAGGAGTTAATAATAGAAAAGGTACTTTATAATTCTAATTTTGAGTTGAGTTATGAAAAAACACCTTATGTTTCTATTTCACTTAAGTGGTGGGGTTTATAGGTCTCGAGCAATTAAGGCCTAAAGTGAAATCAAGAGGATCTTTTAATATTTTAAAAATAAAGGTAACTCTTCCCTTCAATTTTGGGCACTACACTTGGAGGAGTGGTATATAAAGGAAAGTAAGGATTCATTTGAAGGGTATGCTAAATATTTATTTGGAAAATTGAATCAAGTATGTCAAGCTTGGTTTCCACCTCTTGAGGATGAAAACCTTCAAGAAGGGTCATAGGTTTGGGGATGAAAACATCCATTTCTTCTACTTGGGCAACTCTATTCAAGAGTTGTAAGTGAGATTCAAATTTCATGTGTTCATGCAAGTGGATCTACAAAGGTGTTTTGAAACACCACCTACTTTTGGAAATTTGAGTGAACCTAAGGTTTGAAGAGGAAAATTTTGGAAACTAGGGTTTTCTATAATTTTAGAGCAAGTTTTGGTGGCCTTCCCATGGAAGAATTTTTTTGATATTATTTTTATTTGATAGTAACTAATTTTGTGGTCAGTTTGAACTCTTATTTGCATCATAATTCCAAGTATTGAGGGAGTTATGAATTTCTGAAGTTTTAGCTTGTTTGTAAGAAATAATAATTATTGTGGGTAACGAATTTTTGGGAAAGTTCTGATTTACAGGTTTCTATCTTGGGTGATTTGTGTTGAAATGATTTTGTAGGGTTTTTAGGGTCATTCAATGCCATAGAATATTCATAAATTATTTTCATAATTTTGGCACTTGGGTGACTTGTTTGGCAAGCTTCGGAAGGTGATCAGGTGAGAGAAAACCAAAAGAAAAGTTCTAGATTTGTTTCTTCTATTTTACTGAGGTGTGGTAAACCACTTTGAGATTATTTGGAGACATTTCAAGGGTTGGAAAGTACAATTTTACCTTCAAGAAAAATTTAGAATATTTTTGTGAGGTATTTTCAGGTATTTGTCTTATATAGTGACCCATAAAAAGGTACTCAATTCTCTAAATAATTTTCAGCTTCTTGTGGATTTATTTGGATGATATTTAGCTTGACTATCATACATTTTCCCAGCTAAGGTATGGCTAGTTATAGATATTCAGATTTCGTTTTGGTTCTTTGATTGGCTAGGGTTTTGGAAAACCCTCTTTTTTAGTTGTCATCCCAATTTGGGGACATTACAATTTTATTATGGTAATTCAGTTCTAGATTTCTATTGTAGGATTGAGTTTTATATCATATTGGGTGCTTGTGCATTCTATATAATGTATATGGACAAAAACTAATATGGGAGGCTCATTTTAGCATGGTTTTTTGACATTTTTGAGTTATAAATATTCCTATGGTGTTGTAGAAGTACTTCTTTTGGTCATATTTTAGGACTGATGTATCTATTTATATCAAGTCTTGTACTGTATGTGATGACCAAGCTGGTCAACAAGAAGTAAGGCTTGTACACACCTCTTCTAGTTCCAATAGGACCATGGGAATCCATTTCCATGGATTTTATCTCAGGTTATCTTGCTACCACGCACGGTAATGATTCCATTTATGTAGTAGTTGATAGATTCTCAAATATGGAAATTATAATACCTTTTAAGAAATCAAATATCAGCTATAGAAACAACTCAATTGTATTTTAAATATGCTTAGATCCACTTTGGAATCCTATAAACTTTCATGTATGATAGAGATATGATGTTATTTAGATATTTACAAAAAGTGCTTTGGTTTATGCTAGACAAAAAGTTGTATTGCTTTTCATCCACAGATTGATTGACATACAAAAGTGGTAAATAGGATGATAGTGCACCTTTTGAGAGTGTAAAATTCTAAAAAACAACACACTTCGGATGAAATCCCACCTTTCATTCATCACAACTACAATAGATCTTTACACAACTCTATCACACGTAACTTATTTTAGGTTTGCTTAGGTTTCTAATGTTTGGCACCCATTGACATAACTTATCTTATTTTGCCTTCAATAATAACAACTCCTTTAGCTCAAAAGGAAGTTTTCAAAGTTGTTCAATTCATCAAGCACATTTGGCATATTCAACAAGTGCAAAGCATTTTGTAACATGTTAATTCAAAATACAATTAATGCCATGAAAAATATTGGACACCACACACCTTCTAGGTTGGTGATAGAGTTAGGTTCTCTATAGAAGTAAATAATGATAAGACCTTACCACAAGCTTCATTCACTTCAGTACATAACCTACAACATCACCAACCAAGTAGGAGATAACACTTTCAAGCTTAATCTTCCATATTACCTTGGGTTACATCTAATCTTTAATGCATAAATCTCGTACCATTAATTCCCACTCATGTTGGATACTTCTAATATTTTATAAACTCTTTAACAAACATAGATCAATCTAGATTACAACATCCCAACAAAATTAGATCAAGTCATTAACACTCAGGTCAAAAGGACACATTGACAAGATACCCCTCTTTTCCAAATCATCAAAGCAGGTTCAATGCCTTCCCAAGGAAAATGGTTTATATAAGTGCAGGTTACCAATTTGTTTCCACATCTTCTTCTGAAACTATATGCAATGGGGATTATTGCTCTTCAAGGAAGGGCGACTAATCCACGAGGATCTAGGTCACTAGATCTTACTGGAGATTATTGTTGTTGCACATCCTTGCTTACAATGATGTAAACATATTAGGTTGTTGGTTTCACACCTACATGCCAATTTGTTTGATCTAATTCCACTCCTACATTATCACACAACCCTTGTAGTGTTAATAATGTAGCACCCAACTCATTATTAATGACAACTAGTGACGTCACCACACTTTTCAATTATGAAGTGGTTTTACTAACTGTTATAACAATTCAATCGTAACTTCATCTTCCTTCATTGTATAGTAATGTACACTTTCATTCTTTGTAGAGAGACATATAAAAATGAATTTAGGAATCATAAAGACACCATACATCTGAATTCTTAAATATTGTATAAAAATAAAATCTTGCTGTTACATTTATCCATTGGTTGTCATCTCTTTCTTGCTTCCTTGTTCTTTTAATGCATTTCACTTTCATATTATATATTATTCATAAATTCACTTCCATTCATAACCCTCTTAGTTTTGTTTAAGTAGGTTGTCCAATGGGTCACCTCTTGGGCCTCGAATCAACCCCCATTTGTATTTGCATATCAAATTTGAAAATAATAAAACGATCTTAACTTGTTACTCATTTCAACATTTAGTTTATTTCCAGTCAGCATTTATTTAAGTCAATTCAGAAATTAAAAAAAATAAGTCCATCTGTTTGCATTTTCATTCATTAGATCATTTCATTTGTGCACTCTAGATCATAAATTATAAAACAAAATTTCAGTTGTGCATTCCCTAACAATTTAGCTAGTTTTCAGCCTTGCATACCATTCATAAAATTAGAAAAATGTTTTTTCAGCTATAAATTTCAAACCATCTAATTAGCTCTATTTTCATTCATAGAATAGATCAAAATGAATTCAACATTTTTACAATTTCCAACATTCAACCCAATTTTCATTCCCTAACAATTTATCTAGTTTTCAGCCTTGCATACCATTCATAAAATGAGAAAAATATTTTTTAATTGTAAATTTCAAACCATGTGGTTAGCTCTATTTTCATTCATAAAATAGATCAAAAGGAATTCAACATTTTTCCAATTTTCAACATTCAACCAAATTTTCATTTGCATGCATTGAAAGCATTTAATCATTAAATTTCCAGCACTTAGTTGCATTTGCATGTATAAATCAATTTGAAAAAAATACAAAAAGACTCTAGTTGTGCATTTACAACATTTAATTAGTTTTTTTTCATTTGTTTAACATCTTGAAAAATCGTAAAAAGAGGTTAATTCATATATTTCTAGCATTGTCTTTTCCTTCAATTCATTAACAAAGTAATAATTGTTTTTTGCCTCGTGCAAATCATCCTTTTATAGCAAACACACTCAAATATTAGTTAGGTTTTCATGATGTGTGTGATTTGAAAAATAGTCTTTTGGATTCATCATGTTTGTAGAAACGTTATCTGACATTTTGAGTATTAAATCTATTCATCTTTAAGGAGAAAGGAAAGATGCAAAAATTATATCATGGAAAAAATAGCTCCTCAAAATACAATTAATAATGGCCAAACTAATGCAATTGTATGTTGTCAGCCACCTTAAGGAAAAATTTGAAAGAGAAAGGTGTTAGTTATGTAAGGAAAGGAAAAGTCCAAACAATAGGTAGAATAGTTTATGGGGTATAACTGAATAAAAAGGCTATTCATCCTTATTCACATGTATATCTTCTCATTTATTAATATGGTTTAAGATTGGTTTCCATGAATTAATGATACTGAGTCCATTATCTTTATTATGTCTTTTTTTTTAATTTCGATACTTTCTCTTATTTTTTGTCTCCAATAATCTTCTTTTTTAACAATTTATCTCACTTCATTAAAGTTCAATTGGTGTTTAGTATTGAGGGAGTGTTTAGCTAGAATGGAAATATCAACCCAATATCTATTGGTGTCTCTAGAATGTTATTTTAGCCTCATCTGCAAAGATCTGCTAGTTTCACCAATGTAGGGTCTACCACATGAACACAAAACCAAGTATATACCTTTTTGATTTTTTTAATTAATCACATCCTTAACATGATTGAGGGATGCTCAAAGGGTATTAAGCAACTTGAAAGCAATTTGTATACCCATTTTTTAAATAATTCTCATTAACTTATCTAAGATTCCATTTACATATGGAATGGATATCATTTGAGTATTTTGGTCATCATCATTACAATTTTATCTTAGGTTCTCCACCCTTTAAAAAACTTTCTCAATTTCATGTTTATTATACCCATTAGTTGATAGGTTTAGTGAGGTGATATTTTTCATGCTTAAAGTGTTCCAAATTAGAGATTTTGATGGTCCTTATTGCTAACAAATCAAGGACTGCAGCCTTTTGGTGAGGGTGATGGTGGGAATTTCTTATAGGTAGAGATCTATATGATTCATTTTTATATATTCTCCATGGGACAAGGTTTCATCTAGTTTCTTTGAAAAAATGACATATATGAAGGGGATTTTATTATTCTCTTCTTTCTGCATTGTGAATTGAATGTTTTTCATCTTCCCATTTAAATGATTGATAAATTTGTCGAGTTCATCATCACCATACAACCACTTAGCATTGGTATAATCAACAAATATATCCCACCATCCTAGTTTTAAAGGATATGACTCTAAAGATCTTTATTAAAAGTGTTCCATAAACAATTTGGCTATAATTTTCACAACTTTCCTTTCTATTTGAATATGAGCACACATAATGTACTTTAAATGTTAGATATCGTTCTTACAAACATGATGAATCTAGAAGACTATTTTTCAAAACGTTCAAAATCATCATTTGAATATTTTATTTCACAAGACATTAGTTCATAAAACATTATTTAGCCAAATCATTTACACAAAACATTTAGGAAAATAAAAAATAAGATTTCAACGTAAACATCACTTGACACATTTGTTTCGACATCATTAGATGAGGCTCTTTGAATGAGTGCATCTACATAGGATAAGAGCATTCCCATATTTAACAACTCCCATTCTAGCATAAATCAAACAAATCAACATCGACTCTGAGCTCCAACTAAAAGTCTTTTGCTCAAATCGACTTCCAAATTTAATTATTAGCCAATTATAGGATTTGGATGAATAAACAAGACTATTTTAAGCATAACTAGCCTAAAAATCCTGCCAAAAATGTAACCTTCACATTTTATTTGATTCTTTGTCCTTAGGTCTACTCTTGTCTAATTTAATTCACTTTGTGATGACATTACCTAGATGAGTCCAACCTGATCAAGTCAGTCAAATTATGAAAGTAATCTAACCTAGCTTCTACCCATTTAGAGAAATCAATATTGACCAAATGTTGCATTACCTAGTTCTCTTAGAGTCAATTTATTCAATGGCCTTTTTTACTAGCCAATTCACTTCCCTAAATGAACACTTCAAAACAATTAAGTTGTATTGGTATATAAGAGAGCACCCATTGAGATGAATAATTCATAATCCTATTAGGGTAGTTTAGCCAATCCAACAGGCTCATCCTATTCAACAATCTCAACCTAACCAACTCATTCAGCTAGATCGCTAGTTTACACTAACCTAATCATTCATTTTCAGCCATCTTAGCCCAATCTTGGGGCATTGAGTATGCAAGGTTTTCTAATAAAATTTTATGCATATAAAACCTGCCAAATGAAACATTACCAAGAATTGGAAATGTTTGAACCACTCCCATTCTTGTGTTTTGGATGATGATTAAACCATTATTTTATGTAGACCAATGATTTCAAATCCTTTAGGGTAGTTCTATAATCATCACCTATAGAATTTGGTAGTTACATAAATGTCAGTATGGTAACACAACCACCACCTAAAAATATCAATGGTTGTATAGCTTAACTTCCTCAATTTCAAAGGCTGCAAGTTACTGAATTCATCAGTACAAGAATGTCTGGACCATCCCAACATTAATTCTACCATTGTAACTTAACTGTAAAGTTAAATTTACATGAAAAAATGATGTGACACCACTATTCAAATTATGAAGTGTCTTAGTGATGTGTTTTCATGTGTTGAAGTGTCTTGATGATGCAGTTCCACTTGGTGAGGTGTCATGGTGGTTACTATTTGCCACTATTCCAAAATGACACTATTCTAGATTGTCACTTTTACTATTTTGGATTGCCTATGTGGATGGGGAACAATTTTCATGTGGGGACAAGTAAATCATGATAAAAAATAAGATCAAACAAATCTTTAGTGGATTATGAAGGTGGGGGATAAATGTTACTATGCAAAAAGTAAAATCTCCACTCACTTTTTAACTTAACTTGAAGTGGGATGCCAACTTTCACATGGGGAGGTTTGTCCTTAGCGATAATTACCCCAAGTGGGATATGGGGCATAATTATCCATGTCATCCACTTTACTTTCCTTGTCTTTATCCCTCATGGTGGAGGTGGACACATTTTCCCTTGAATAGTAGTTTTTGTTTTAGTTTTTCCTTTAAAAGGATGATAATCCTTATTGTAATTTCATAGTGGTTCATGTTGTTTCCCTTAGAAAGTTAAGCAAGAAAATATATTGTAATTTGAAGGATTGTAACGTGGTACTAGTGTGAGGATATTGTAATTTCATTTCCATTTGATGAATGCAAGCATATGTTGTGAGAAAAGTCCTTGTGTTAATCTTTTGCATCTTCTTCTTTCTCCATTTTGAAGAATTTAGCTAAGGATTTCTTGAGAGAGTTTTTTCCTCCACATCAAATGGTATTAGAGCCACATCAAGTGGTATCAGATCCACATCATGTGTTATCAGAGCATGTAGAATGCTAGGGAGTATTTGTGTTTGATTTCATTTTGTAGATATGGCAAGAAGACAAGTAAGAGGAGGATTGGTTCAAAAGAACAAAGATATACATGAGATGAGGAGAGAAATGGCACATGTAGCCACAATGTTCAACAAATTGGGGAGAAGGAAAAGAGATGAAGACACAGAAGGAGAGATTATTCATGATGAAGAGCATGAAGAAAAATTGCTGCAAAGGGAAGAACCACTATCAATAGAGAAGAGAATGATCAGAGCATTGAAGGGAAGAAATGATGGAGTCAAAATTGAAGTTCCTGATATGGGGGAATTTTACAACTAGAGGATCTGGTTGATTGGCTTAATAGCATGGAGAACTATGTTAGAAGAAAAGAAGGTGAGATTTTCATGTGCCAAGTTGAAGGGTCATGCCATAATCCGGTGGGATCATTTGCAAAAGGAGAGGTAAAGAAAGAACAAGCAAAGAATTAATACATGGAGAAGAATCTTAGAGATAATTTCCTTCCATTAGATTACTCCCAGTCCTTATATAGAATATTTTAAAATTTGAAGCAGATGGAGAAGAGTGCACAAGAGCACATAGATGAATTCTAAAAGCTATCCATGAGAGTGGAGTATAAAGAAATAGATGAGAAAATGGCTGCAAGGTATGTGAATGGTTTGAAATATTATATTCAAGATGAGATTAGCATGCATAGAGTAATGAGTATGGAAGAGACTTATCAATTAGCCTTGAAAGTAGAAGAGAAACAGACTAGACAAGCTTCCATAAGGACATTTGGTCGAAGGAAAGGACAATCCATGCTAATGAGAGGAAGAGGTGGTTTCAACCCCACTAGAGGTAGATTTAACCCTGTAAGGGGAGAATCATCACATGCTACATAAAAGAGAGAAGATGATATACAAGCCTTCCAATATCATCGAAGAAGAAGAGGATTCCAAAGAGGACGTGGATATGGAGGTACATGAAGTTAGTTTCCTAACCAATCCAAAGCTATTATCTGTTACATTTGGGGAGAAGGACACAAGGCCAATGAATGCCTTCAAAGGCAAGAAAGAAGACAAGAGTACCATCCAAGGGTGAAGTTGGTTGAAGCTAAAACTTAAGATCAAACTACTGAAGCTAGAATAGTAGATGTGGGAGAGAACCTAATGATGAGGAGAACCATGATAGCTCCAAGGCAAGAACTGGAGCAAAATAAAGGAGGCAATGTATGGTTGACGACCAATATTTTTTGAACAAGGTACACTTTGGGTGGTAAGGTATGCAATGTAATAATTGATGGAGGTAGTTGTGAAAATATGGTTTCAAAAGAAATGGTAGAAAAATTAGGATTTCATTATGACAAACATCCTAGTCCTTATGAAATTTCATGGTTTAAGAAAGGGAATGAAGTCATGGTTGATAAAATATGTTTGGTGATGTTTGCCATAGGAAAAATTTATAGATATGAATTATGGTGTGATGTTTTGCCCATGGATGCATGCCATGTTTTGCTAGGGAGGCCATGGAAATTTGATAAGAAGGTCATCCATGATGGAGCCAAAAATATTAAAAATTTCATAAATATGGTACAAAGGTGGTATTGTTGCCTCTTAAGGAAGAGCTAAAAGAGGAAAATTTGTAGCCTTTAAAGAATTTTCTAATGACATGAAAATTATTGGTTATTATTATGTACTAATTTCAAGGAATGAAGGTGAAGATGTGATGCAGATTCCAGAAGAAGTAATAAAAGTTTTGAAAGCATATGCAAATGTCATACCTAATGAGATACCATATGGTTTACCACCAAAGAGGGACATTCAACATCAAATTTATTTGATCTTAGGATCATCTCTACCTAATCAAGCAACATACAAAATGAGCCCGATAAAGCATGCATAATTGAACAAGTAAGTTACTGAGTTGATAAGGAATGACATATTAAGGGAGAGCATGAGTCCATGTTCAACACCAACACTATTGAGTCTAAAGAAGGATGGAGAATGTGTGTGGATATTAAAGCCATCAAAAATATTACTATTCAGTATAGATTTCTTATAGCTTGGTTAGATGACATAATGGATGTTCTTGCAGGAGTAAAGTATTTCAAAAAGATTGATCTAAGGAGTGGCTACTACCAGATCTAGATTCAATAAGGAGATGAATAGAAGACAAAATTAAAGACTAGAGATGGACTATATGAGTGGTTGGTGATGCCGTTCAGGTTGTCTAATGCACCTAGCACATTCATGAGAGTGATGAACATAATGCTATGAGATTACATTGGTAAGTTTGTGGTGGTTTATTTTAATGATATTTTGATATTCAATAAAGCTAAAGAGGAACATTTGGAACATTTGAGAATGGTGTTAGAATTGTTGAGAATGGAGAAAATCTATGTGAATTTGAAGAAGTGCAAGTTTATGCAAGAAAGTTTGGTATTTTTGGGATTTTTAATTTCAGAAGATGGTGTTAGAATGGATGAAGAGAAGGTGAAGTTAATTATTAAGTGGCCTATTCCCAAGAGCATCACATAGGTAAGAAGTTTCCATGTTTTGGAAACTTTTTATACAAAATTCATTAAGAATTTTAGTAGTATTATTGCACCAATAATGGATTGCATAAAAGGAAAGGAGTTATGTGAACAAGAGAAGAAACAATGAGTTTGAGTTGTTAAAAAGAAAGATTACAAAAATTCATATTTTAACCTTCCTTTATTTTGACAAAGTGTTTGAAGTGGATTTTGATGCTTCACATGTGGGAATTGGAGCTATGTTAAGCCAAGAAGGGAAGCCCATAGTATATTTTAGTGAAAACTTGAATGAGGCAAGAAAGAAATATTCTACCTATGATGTTGAGTTTTATGCAATTGTTCAGGCATTGAGATATTGGAGACATTACTTGGTCTCTAAGGAGTTTATTTTGTACCCCGACCATGAGGCTTTGAAGTATGTGAATACCCAAAGTAAAAGTAGGCATTGCAAGTGGGTATATTTCTTGTAGGGATATAATTTTATGTTGAAACATAAATTAGGAAAGTAGAATCAGGTAGCTTATGTTTTGTACAAAAAGTTTGGGTTGATAACTACTTTGGTAAGTGAAGTAGTTGGGTTTGGGTTTATTAAGGAGCTGTATGATACTGATCCATATTTTGGTGAGATATTTGAGCAATGTAGGAATCCATTAACCAAAGATGCAAGTATTATTCAGGATGAGTATCTTATTCAAGATGGTTACCTCTTCAAGGGGAGAGAGCTATGCATTCCAGTTAGGTCTTTGAGAGAAAAAATTGTAAGAGAGTTGCATAATGGAGGTTTAGTTGGCCATTTTGACAAATATAAGATCATAGCTTTGGTAGAGGATAAGTAATTTTGGCCAAAGATGAAAAGAGATGTGGCAATATATGTTTAAAGATCAGAATACGTCAAGTAGCTAAGGGACATGCACAAAATACAGGATTGTACATGCCATTACCTGTCCCAAGAGAACCATGGGTAGATTTGTGCATGAATTTTGTATTGGGGTTACCATACACACATAGAGGTAATGATTATATTTTTATTGTTGTAGACATATTTTCCAAAATGGTTTATTTTATTGCATGCAAGAAAAACTAGTGATGCCACTATAGTTGCATAATTGTTCTTTAGAGATGTTATGAGATTGTATGGTATTCCCAAGACCATTACTTCAGATATGGCTACTAAGTTTTTGAGTCATTTTTGGAGTACTTTGAGGAAGAAGTTGGATACAAATTTATAGTTCATTAGTGTGTATCATCCACAAATAGATGGATAAATAGAAGTTGTAAATAGAAGCTTAGGAAATTTGTTGAGATGCATTATTGGAGAGAAGCCTAAGCAGTGGGACTTGGATTTCCACAAGCTAAATTTTCCTATAACAGTTTAGTGAATATATCAATAGGAAAATCACCATTTCAGGTGGTTTATGGGAAAAATCCAATGGGAATTTTGGATTTGGTACAATTACCAATTACAAAAAGAGTGAGTGCTGATGCTGAGACTTTTGTAGAGCATATACATCAATTAAAAGTAGAAGTGAGAAGGAGGTTAAAAATGAGTAATGAGAAGTACAAGATTGCTGTTGATGTTAAGAAGAGATCAAAGTCTTTTGAGAAGGGATATTTAGTGATGGTGTATTTGAGAAAAGAAAGATTTCCTAAAAGAACCTACAATAAGCTAAAATGCAAAAAAATTGGGCCTTGTAAAATTGTGAAGAAGATTAGTGACAATGTCTATGAGTTAAGCTTGCCAGAAGAATTTGATGTTTCTCAAATATTCAATGTTTTAGATTTGTATGATTTCCATGGAGAAGAAGATGAAGGGAAGGATGAAGAAGACATCAACTGGTAGCAATAGATTCCAAAGAAGAATAGGGAAAGGATAGTATGAATTGTAGATATGAATATTGTGCACGCAAGGCAATGGAGCTACAATAAGTACTTGGTACAATGGGAAGGATTGCCACTGAAAGAAAACACTTGGATCACAGAGTGGGAGCTGAAAAAGATGGACAAAGAAAAATGGTAGAGTTATCATCAGAGCAACTCGCAGGAGCTGAGTTGACTTCAACCAAAAGAGGATGATGTGGCACCACTATTAAAATTATGGATTGTCTTAGTGATGTTTTTTCATCTGTTAAAGTGTTTAGATGATGTGCTTCAACTTGGTGAGGTGTCATGGTGGTTACTATTTACCACTATTCCAAAATGACACTATTCCAGATTGTCAATTTTACTATTTTAGATAGCACGATAAAAAAGAATATCAAACAAATATTTAGTGGATTATTAAGGTGCGGGGCAAATTTTACAATGCAAAAAGTAAAATCTCCACTCACTTTTTAACTTATCTTGATGTGGGATGCCAACTTTCACATGGGGAGTTTTGTCCTTAGTGATAATTACCCAAAGTGGGATATGGGGTGCAATTATCCTTGCCATCCACTTTACTTTCCTTATCTTTATCCCTCATGGTGGAGGTGGACGCATTTTCCCTTGAACAATAGTTTTTGTCTTAGTTTTTCCTTTAAAAGGATGATAATCCTTATTGTAATTTCATAGTGGTTCATGTTGTTTCCCTTAGAAAGTTAAGTAAGCAAAGATATTGTAATTTGAAGGATTGCAACATGGTAATAGTGTGAGGATATTGTAATTTCATTTCCATTTGATGAATGCGAGCATATGTTGTGAGAAAAGTCCTTGTGTTAATGTTTTGCATCTTCTTCTTTCTCCATTTTCAAAAAATTTAGCTAAGGATTTCTTGAGAGAATTTTTTCATCCACATCAAAAAACTTAAATAAGTATCTTACATAGAATTACATAATTACGTATTGTGGCAATGAACTATATGACATTTATAGTAAACCAAATCCATATTTTGGATCACTTAGTAGGTTCAGGTTACACTGAGATATGTTTACTTGGTACGCCTATGATACTTAAGAGTTATGATGACATTACATGTACACCCCTTGGTGGTATTAATTTATTAGTTGTAGTTAGTCCTCAAATCCTATTAGTTTAGTTTGTGTAGTATTGAATACTGGTGAAATATAAATATATTGATTGGATGCCCATTGCTTAATTTGACAAGAGAGATACCATCCATGATACATCATTGTGTAAATTTTTTTCATTAAAATTAAGTACATAACATTCACATAAAAACATGTGAGATATCTATACAACCTTAGAGACCGCATGTGTGATCATCTAGATTACTTCTTATGGAGAGAATCATTCAATCTCATATGATATCTTCTATAGTTTCACTACCTATCCTTATGGTTCCTATTACAATTGTATTTTTGACATCATCTCCCAAATTTAAGGCTTCTAAAATTTCACCTTCAATACCTACAATACCTATTCATCCACATCCTCAGATTGGGTTATAAACTCTTGTAATAGATCATATCCAAACGTTTGAGCTAACTATCATTTCAAAATGGCATATTCCTATGCATGCTTTTAAAGAGTTTTTAGCAAATCCTCAAGCACACCATCAATGTATCTCTCATTGGGATGATGATTTAAGTTATTACACATCTCATGAATATATATGTAGTATTTTGAGTGATGTATCTGACTCCCCTAATTTAGGATTTCACTTTATAGAGGAGATCATTGGTTATATATGCTAGGCTATCTCTTTCACTTCATCAATATATAAATATTGTATTATATTTGCTCACTATACGTAGCTTCTTTCATCCTTATGTTGTACCTTTCATGTGATTTCCTCCTTTGAGTTTGATTTCATGCCTTATGTTTCTTCTAGATTTGACACTTTGTCCCTTACCTTCTATTTGCATATAAAATATTCTAACCCCTTGGCTTATGTTGCATTGGCCTTTATTCCTTAATTTTTGATCCCATTCTGATAACTTAAATAGATTTCTCGATGATGACAAAACATATATCAATACATTTCATCCTAATATGCATTGATTTATGAGGGAAGTTGTTGGCTTCTTAGTATATTCCTATTCTTATTATTATTGGATTGTGCCCCTTGGCTTGTAGAATGTGTTTGTTTCTTAATTATACCCCTTAGCTTCTATTTTTTCTTGATTTAGCTTCTTCTTACGTGTGCTCCTTGGCCTTCTTTTTTTAGATCAAGTTACTTATTTTCTAACAAATATAAAATATAAAACATTAAAAAATGCCAAAATAAAAAACTTCTTTTCTTTTATCTTTTTCAATTGATACATATCATGTTTATTTACCTATATGAAAAGGTTTTATATATACATGTTTACTCACATGCTTCTCATGCTATTTTTTATGTCGGTGAGATGTAACATATACAAGGTTGATATGATCATGAAATTTTAGATGATATGTGGCTATTTTCATGCCCATGTCCTCGATGAGAATCATTTCATTAGTGGTATGCCTTATGTTAGAGGGATTTTATACAATGAATTTTATGGTTATATCTTTCTTGATTTCCATTTATCATATAGATTTATTTTTTTTGGTCCATACCTTGATTTTCCATTAGGGGGTTGTAACCTTAATTATCTCATCAAACTAATTACTATATATATCTTGCACATACGTAGCATTGATTGGGGTATAAATTTGTTCTCCATCAATGAGAATACACATACCTATCAATATTTACAAGATATTATCTATTCTATGTGGTTTCAAAGGGACATTATTTTTTATATTTATCTTACTACTAAGCTTTACATGAAAATAATTTATGATCTTTAAAAACATGTATTTGTAATAGTTTTCAAGGATTTTAACATGTTTTGGCTATATTATGTAATGACACATAGTTTATTTAACTCTTTATTTTGAGATTAGTGATTGTAGAAGCAAGTTTTATAATCCATCACCTCAAAAGGGAGGCATTTATTTAGATATTTTCAATATTGAGAATCATTGAATGAAACTGAGTAAAAGATTGAATAAAATTGAAAGAAATTGATAAAAAATATTAAGAAATACAAGTGGAATTGAACATAATTAAGTGAAATGAAGGAAACATATATGGATAGACAACGTGTATCAACTTCTTTAATAAAGAATAATACTTGAATTGTTATGACTTACTCTAAAATTTTTAATCATTATAAGAGCATTATATGAGTGTGAGATGCTTTATTTTTCACTAAATACAACAACATGGTTCAAGTACTATTAGGTTTATTCATTCCTACAATCATATATTTTTTTTCAACATTTATTTACATTTTTATATTTGTTATGACATGATATGGCATTGAATACTTGCTAGCAATTGGCAATGCTTACAAGTATTCTAGATTTTCCAAGAGATGAAAATGCATGTGGGTGGAGTCCTTCTCAGGCATCATCTGATTCATCAATCCTTCTCTAGGTAATTCAAGCTGTGTGATCAAATATTTTTTTAACTTTGACATGATCATCAATTCATGTCACATTGCACACCAAAGTAGGGGCAATATGTAGACACATAATTTTGGTAGAAAACCCTTTTCCATTGTGTCTTTTCCCTAATTTTTTCACACTTCATCCACTTATGAATAATTGGCTATTTTTAGAAAATTTATAGCCCACACTAGCCCCACTTTGACCTTTGAGTTTTATAGATATCTTCAACTTTTGATCATGTTTATCCATTTTCAGCTTTCTGGTCTTAGTCACCCATTTTCTAAACATTTTGCCTTCATATGTGAGCATATTTTCTTCTTGATTAGAGTTGCCAAATCTATCCTAAAAGGATTCTATGACTTGCTAAAATTTGTCCTCTATGTTTTTGTGGGTCCTTCCCACCTTAGCTTGATTTACTACACTGTGAAAATAACTTGTTCCAATTTTCTATGGTCATCCTTCACCTATCTTATCCTAGAGATATTTACATACTATATAAATCATTCATATCCATTTTACTAAGTATTAAATGATATGGTCAAGTCATTTAAGTGTATAAAAATCACAAGGGATCCTTAATTATTAATGTTAGAGCCTTCATCAATTTAATATTTTGTCACACTTGTAATGGAGCTTGCACCTTGATAATTCAATCATGTTCAAGTCTTGTGACATCATCAACTTGTACCAAAAATGGTTAAGGCTAATGCTCATATATATGCATTACAATTCACTAAGGAGAGGAGGTGAAAATCTCACTTAAAATTCCACTCGCATGCATGATAAATACATTGATTATGATTCTGAGCATGTAGGATATGTAACTACAACTCTTCAAGGGGTATCTCAAATCAACTAAATTTTCACACACTTCTACTTGCTACTATTTTCAAGGGTTATGTAAAGAAGTGGAAAGAGGAAAGTTTAAAAGGTTATTCCTAATATTTATGTATTGTAATCACAAAACACTGTACAACATCTAACATCACACCTATATAAAAAATCTATAATACAAAACATTTCAAAGTACATATTTGGTGGCTAAGGACTTATTCGATCATTATAGGTTGTACTAGTTTATGATTATATAACACCTTAGTCTTGTACACTTAGTAAAATCAGACTTTGGTTATTCCACTCAGTTATATACCTTTCCAATTTTTTTAAGTCTCACATCTACTCTATATTAATTCTAGGGTTTTCTTAGTGGCAAATATTCATTAATTCACAAATATTCCATTTTCTAAAATCTAAATTTGGATTTTTTTTTTGAACCCAAAAAGATCACTAGATCACCAAAAAATTTAGGTTGTAAATACGATTTAGAGGTCAGCTTGCCTACCATTGATAATTAATTCCAAAATTTTGACTATAAATCATTATGTCATCAAAGGACATTATACATTACTTTTCCAACATATATTATATGCCATATATCTAATATATTCCATAGATAATCGAGATTAGAAATTCAACCCAACCCTAAATAACTACATGGACTTGACATTAGGGTGGCGACCATAAGGCCCAAATAATAAACATAATCGAAAGGTGTACACAAGTTTTAGATGACATTCATTATGGATATATAATGACCAAGTAGACCAAATGATGCCCATAAGGACTGATCACCATCCACAGGGTTTGGATGATGACCAAACATAGTAGACACAATCTACAGGTTCTAGATATTATCCACAAGGTTTGAATGCTGACCAAATAGGTTAGACAACATCGATAGGGTCTGGACATTGTCTACAGGATCTAGATTGTGACCAAATAGACTAGACAATGTCTACAGTGTCTAGATGATGCCCAAGTAGACTAGGCAATGTCCATAGGATTTGGATGCCATCCACGGGCTCTAGATAGTGATTAGACCCTGTAGACATTGTACATAAGATCTAGATTTTGTCCACGTGGTCTAGACAGTAACCAGATAAACTGGATGGCATCCATAGGGCCTAAATGACATCAAAAGGGCTAGGTAACAACCAAAATTACTTGGTAGAGCTTGGCATCTATAGGGACTCTGAATAATGGCCACATGGAAAGGATGATCGACTGCATAGTATCGAAGTGGAAGGTTGCAACTTATCTTTCAAAAAAAGTTTACAATTTCATATGGTGATAATGGTATGATATTAGGCCAATTATCAATGATAAAGAGCATATTATCTTATTTTGGCAACCAACAAGATCACCCAAGAAAATTAAACCTACACCCACTCAAAATATAAGTACTAAATGATTTATAGATTTTATTTATTTATTTGTAATAACTATTATTTAACATTTAAAGGATAATAGAAAAATATTTATGCATGTAGATCCCTCCACTGAGTGTGGTTTTCCAAAATAAATATTTAATCACAATATTATTTCACCATTTGATCATATTTTTAATGATGACATGCCACCAATTGAAGACATTCATGAATATGGAATGGCTATAGTGAAGGACAAACCAAATGATATAATACAAACATTAAAATAAACTTCTAGACCTCATAAAATAACAACTTCTATTGCAAACAACATCTTACATTGAGAAAGGAGGAACAATTATAACTCAAATAAATTAATTTATTCAGTCTAATCAACATGCCAAACATATACATTTCTCAATGATCTACCACATTCTCAAAAAAGGTAGACCTATATCTGACTTTTCAGATTATAAAACTCTATTTCAACATAATGGAATTCCTAAAATTCCATAATCACATTAGTCAGATGGTAGTGATTGGGACATGTAAAAATGTCTTGTGATGATTTAGGAGTATTTCAAAGAAAAAATTAAAAATTCAAGCTTTATATCAATGTCCATTGATGAGTTCACAACAGTTGACAACACAACATGTGTTTGTATCCATGTTTACACTTTTGAGAACAATTTAAGGTGATGCAGGTGCATCTCCAAAAATATTTAATTGTGATCAATAAATTGATTTTAGGAGTATTAGGGAGTTTGTTTAGTCTCAATAAGTCCTTATTTGGATAATAGAAGTGTGTTTGGAGAGTTTCCATCCAAATTGTCAAATTTGATTTTTCAAATCTTTCTTAGTGTAGAATATGAATAAATGTCACGTTTTTAATGTTCATTGAATTGTATAAGAAATGTTAGGTCTGATGAGTATGTGTACAACATCATTTAATTCCTCTAGACCTTCTATAGGTCAAAATTTATCTTTATGTTTTAAATAGCTAATGTCATCAACAAAACCTACATATAAGGTCAATTTTACTAAGTTGAACTTGGAGAGTGAGAGGATATCTAAGTTGGTTTTAATAATTAATAATATTATAATAGACCTTAACAATATGATAATCATCATCCTTTGTAGATAAGAACCATATAGAAGACATTTCCAAGCATAAAAGGCATATTTCATTGTTTAAAGATGGATGACAGTCATAGTTTATTAGAATTTGGATAATACACAAGTGTTTGAGTCCTTTTATTATTAATAAAGGGGTGTTGTTTGTATTTTATGTATTCATGTCTATTTATCATTAATGAGAATAATTTGATCATTTTTTTGAGCATTTATGCTCCTTTCGAGTATTTTAAACTCAGAAAGTCTCTTGCTTTATTGTTTGCAACATTTTTTATTCATTAAAAGCACGTAAATGTTTGTGTATGATATCGAACTAAGGATTTGAAATGTGTATAGAGGTTTTTAAGAACCTAATCCAAGTTTTAGAAGTAAAAAAGAGTAATATCTATGAACAATCATTAAATTTCTCTAAAGTTCTTGTAGGTTTTCAAAACCCTAATTATAGGGTTGTCTTCACAAAAGGGCTAATATTTCTTGTTTTAGCCATTGAAACTTCACCAAAAATTGTGAATAGTTATAAAGGTGATCATAGAACATTATTAATTTATTTTTTAACCTGAAACTAATGTACAGTCACATTTATTGTAGACTGAGTTGGTCATACCCCTATAATTATGTGTTTCTTGGAGAGTAATAGGAGGAAATAAACTAAATCTTTCAATTTTGAGTCTTTTAGAGTGACATAAAGATTAGAACACATTATATATAGTTACATAATCCTCCTAAATTGGTTATATATCCTTGAATATGAGTATTTTTTTTTTATTTTGACGTATTTGTACCAATTAGGCCTAAAACACCAAAATAGAGATTTAAGGTTTTTTGTGTGAAATATTTTGAGTGAGAAGCCAAAATATTGAATAAAAATTGAATCATCTTTAAATCACCTAAATACACTTGTATGAGGTTTTGAGAATATATAGATAGGTATATTTTATAATTTGACCTACAAGATCTCAGTTAGGCCTAGTGGCATAAAAGAGAGTCTGAGATACTTTATAGATAATATTAGAAAACCAATATCTGAGATTGGTTTTCTTTATCTAAGTGGGTGTAATATTTATCAATCAATCTATTAGAGACTATATAATATAATTTAGGTCAAAAACACCTTAAAAGTGTATTTGAAGATTCTTATATAAGGTAGACCTTCAAGAAGGAATTAAGCTACTTGAGACTGATTTTGGTCTAGTTTACCATCAATTGTGATACAAGAGTATAATAAATATTTATATGAGTTATATCATTGTCTTTGTGAGTTTTTGATCTAAAAGAGTAAATATTTTCTTATTGCAATGCTATATTCAAAAAGTCAAGTAGTAACCCAAAGTGAAAATTGTGATCTCTTAAGAAAGGATTTCATCAGTCCGATTGAGTTCTAGAAGAATCATTTGTTGTTTATCATCAATTGTGGTATTAGAGAACAAAGATTGTGCACAATCAAAGGATCGTAAGATTGATCAAGGAAAATAAAGAAGAATTTTGATAGAATGGTATCAAGAGAAAGAGGTAAATAATGGAGACCACCTACACAAGCTATCTTGCTTAGAGAAATTAGGGATCCGAATGTAATAGTACAAGCCATGGAATTGGCATAAAAGAGAGGTGTAGATGTTAGTGATGTCAGTGATAAAGAGGATGAAGGAAATCTAAAAGAATAAGTATTTATATAGATATAAGGAGAACTAGCATAAGAAAGGATTATTAAAGCAATCATGGGAGTAAGCTCTAAGCCTAAATTGGAACTACCAATGTATAATAGAATCTTGAATGTAGAGAACCTAATTGATTGGATGAGTAATTTGATGACAAGAATGTGGATGAAGACAAGAGTGTCAATTTTGCAATGATAAGGCTGAAAGGACATGCATCTTTATGGTGGGATGGTATCCAATAAGAAAAGAGGAGAAAAGGAAAGCCAAAAATCAAAAGTTGAGACCAGATTATTATAAAATTAAAAGGTAAGTTCATTCCTAAAGACTATCAAACTATTATCTTTAGGAAATTTTAAACCTTAAAATAAAATGATATGTCTGTAAAATATTATACTAAGGAATTTTATAGATTGTACATAAAGGTAGGTCATGTAGAGGAAGACTTATAGAAATTTGCCAAGTATGTGAATGGTTTGAAGTTTGTTATACAAGATGAAATTGATTTGCTTGTTCTTAATTTAGTTGAGGAAGCGTACCAATATGCCTTTAAAGTAGAAGATAAGATATCAAGGAGGCATTTTCAACATGCAAGAGGAAGAAGTAGATCTCTTAGAGGTAGAAGGGAACATGAAAGTAGAAATCCATTTCAAGAAGATGAAATCAATCCAAAGAGGCAACAATCTACTGCAAGAGGAAGTTATTCCTTTATAGGTAAGAGGCCATTTGATAGACATAGGGGTAGAAGTAGTGGTTTCATTGGTAGATGTTTTAAATGTGGAAAGTTTGGACATAAATAATAAGAGTGTCTTGATCATCCATCTTCTAGTCAAGGAAGTGTTCATGTTACTCAAAGCAATCAAGAGGAGGATATTGCATCAATTGTTTATGAGGATGCACTAGAAAGAAAGACACTTTTTCATTGTTTAGAAGTTTGGACCTACTAAGGATATCATGGATCGAACTCAAAGAAAGACACTTTTTAGAATTACATGAAAGACAAATGTAAAATGCTACAAGTTCATCATTGAAAATGGTAGTATAGAAAATATTGTGTCTACTGAGATGTAAATAATTTAAATTTGAAAATGATAAGTCAACCTACCCCAGATAGATTTTATTGGCTATAAATAAATCATCAAATTCTTATAAATGAATGATGTAAGGTATAATTCCAAATAATAAATTATCAAGATGAAGTCTTGTGTTATTTAATACCTATGAATGTGTGCCACATTCTCTTAGGTAGACCCTTGTATTATGACAAAAAGGCCATACATGATGGGTAGAGAAACATTTATAGTTTTGAGTAAGATGGGTAAAGCATACACTCTTACCATTGAAATATGAGCATGCAACTGATAGAGATCATTCCAAGGTGTTGATTACAAATAAAAAGGAGTTTTTATAGTAGTTCAAGGAGGATGAGGTAAGCATTGAGTCAGTTGACTAGTCAAAGATAACCCCTACAGTTAGTGAAGAACCTGGTTTGCTTTCAAAAACTCATATTTTGTCAATAAAACAAATGGAAAGTTGTTTAATGGATTGTTTAATGATGTGTCTTTGATAATAAGTATTGAATATCTTGAAAGGTTCATTGAGAAGGTCATTTTCTTGAAGGAAATTTCCCTAAAGGGAAATAGGATCAATAGACTATCGAATTAATAGCAGACTGAAGGAAGAAATGGAGTTTTCTTGAGAGACAACAATGAAAAAGTTGATGATATTGAAATAAATCAAGGTTGTAAGCAAGATATGGATAAAATCAATATCAATGAGAAGGAAGTAAATAGGGAACAAGAGGTTTTGAAGAGGGAAGAACATCAAGAAGCAATCTAATTTCAAGTTGATTCTATGGAGAATGAATCAGTCCTTGAAATTCAAGAAGATAAGGAACTTCAAAGTTTCAATAAAGTAGATATTTTTCTTAACTTATTTTCTTCTTGCATTTTGAAAAAATATTTATTGAGAACACAGACTACCCATTTTGGATTCACAATGATTGATCAATGTAAGTGTCTAAATGTGCCAACTAAAAATGGTGCTATTACAATACTATGTAAAAATTATATCCTAATACAGTCCTTTAGGAATATATTAGTGAATATTTTTGATTAAATGAACTTTACCAACCAATGATTTTGAGCTCTATGGAAGATGAAAGAGTCTTTAGTGCATTATCTTTTGTTAAATTGAAACTTTGTAATAGATTGGATAGAAATATAAACACATGTTTGAGATTGTATGTTTCACGTTATCCAGTGGATGCATTTCCCTGTGATATAGTACTTCAAATTTGGAATTCGCTCATTCAAAGAAGAGTAGTTATCAATACATAAAATCACATAGCTAATCCAGATATTGAGACTCTATATGCATCAGATACAGTACATTCAAAAGATAATTATGTAGAAAGGGATACTCAAAAATTATTTTAGTTACCTGAATTTTAGTATGTATGTTTCAACTTTCAATTTTGCAGTTGATTTTTTATATTATCATTTGTATCAAAAATCATGGAAACATTGATATTATGTCAATTCAAAGACTTCATAAATTATGTTATTGTATTATTTAAAAATATTTGTGTTATATAACAATTATTTAAAATTCAAGCTTTGTGAAACAATATATTTAGATTATATATATGAAAAATATTTATTTTACACCTCATTTTTGATATGAAGTGATTGTTTCATGTGGTTTTGAATATTATACATCAATGAATTATGATATTATCACTATACATCTAAGTAGTAAATTTATAATATAATAGAAAATTTGTCATAGATAAAATGCACAAAATAAAATAGAAACATAGACTTATATTTAAACTTGTAAGTTTAATTTACAATATAAACTATTCAATTTCAACATAACATATATAAAAAACATCATTTGTATATCCCAAAATCTATTTTCATTAAATAGAGATACAAGTATTGAATATATATCATTCCACATGAGGAATTCTAGTTTGATGTTCAGAAGCAGATGATGTTGCCTCAACTTCGTCTTTCCTTGAATCTGAATGTAAAACACCTTCTCAAATAAGATCCTCAGCTATAACATTACTATTTGCAAGGATTGTCCTTTCTTCATGTGTTTCATCTCTTGTCAATAGGATAGAGGGATCTGCATCTATTTTCTCCATTAGAATAACTTTTGGATCTATGTCATGCTCTCTGATGATCCTCCTCAGTGTATTATTCTATTTATTTGCTAGCACAAGTTTTTTCTTCCATATAATTACTACATTTAAGTTTTTTTTCACTTTTTCCAAATGAATATTAAGTACTTGTGCTTCATTATTTAAGTTGTTATATTTTGACTGTAATTTGGAAAATAAAGTGGGTCAAGTAAAAATTATAAAAGTGTGATAAAAAATGGATAAAAAACTAATTACTTACCAAATCTTTAGCTCTTTCTACATTTTCAAGGCAGCAAAGGTTTTGGTATCTTGCCCATTTTTTGTAGTAAGCCTATGCTTATGCATTCAAATTTTCCCAATCTGTTTATAATATCTAAAAAATTATCATTATAGAGATTTGCCATTGTAATGGATCTTGATTCAACTTGATTCACTAAGAGGTAAATTTTGGATTAATCATTTTGAACCAAAGAATATAAATAATATCTTTGTGAATGGCTATGATAATTCTCATTAATTCATTTTACCAAAGCCTTACCCTAAACTCCCACTATTTCCATACTTTTAAATCAGTTTGTACTATGTCATCTAACAAAGTGAAAGCATTATCTACAACAATTTATTCAATTGAAGGATGTCAATTCATCAAAAGATTATTCCCCATCATTTTGTGGCTTAGGTGGTACACTAGAATAACCACATCCAACTATTTTTTCAGGAGCCTAGAATTGAGATCCTTGAACAATATTATGTGCAATAAATCTGTCTGCAGGCATGGAATCAATACCCTCAAGGAAAGCACCATCAAGATAAATATTTTGAAAAAATTTCATGGTACCTATTACAGAAGAAACTCCACCCATATAAAAATTAGGGAACTCCAATGTTTTTATATGCATTATTCCCCTGCTACCTATTGGTATTGTTAAATTCTTCCCCCTAGTATGTACAGTGTGGTGGGCAGGGGTGGGAGTGTCATATTAATTCTTAACAAATGTTTCCCTACAATAGTAAATTCCATTACTAATCAATAAACAAACTTCATCAAAATTTAAACTAAGTTAAGCTGAAGGTTAGAGACATTAAACTAAGGAATCAGGATCCATACTTTGAGTTATTGATATGTTTTTTGATGGTGGACGCGTTGTAAGAGAAGGTGAAGCTTCAATTTATATCAAATACTCAAAAAATTAAAAATTTAAATTAGCATATTAAATTCCATGTAGTTTAAAAATAGCGTAATTGCAAACATGAATTCAAATACCTTGTATTGAAGGTAAATATTAAATAGGTTGATGGTAAATATTGCCAATGTTAGACACCACTTCAAAATTAAATTAAACATTAATGATTCCAAAAAAAATTGTTGTTACATCAAATTTCAATAAAATTTTAAAACTTGTATTTAGGCCTAAGGATGTGCCTAAGGGGCCTAGCCAACATGTAGTAGTAGGTGAGATATATCTCCACATATTTTTTTCCTTATCAATGGTATCACCACACCAAAATTTGTGTTATCACCCCTATCAAAATGAGAATCCTTGGATCCCTCGAAGGGATGGTATTTTTTTAGTGCAGCTTCTCTTCTTGATTGAGAAATAGATTATCTTCTCTATTACAAAGAAACATATAAAATTAATTTAAATTATAACAAGCTAATAACATGAGAATTTAATGACTTAGAACTAAATTTCAAACTTACTTTCAGCTCAGCAAGGGCCACAAAATTAGATTTCATTTTTTCATGTAAGATAGTTGGAACAATTGTTCCCTTGAGCTCATGATACACCTCGTAGTATAAACCCAAAATATATTTAAAACTAAAAATTGTATAATTTTCACTTTGAAAGGCATAATCCAAATTGCTTCGTATCTTATTAGAAACGAATTTATACCAAATAAACTATTTTTCTCCAAGAGAATGAATAATGTATGTTACATCCCAAAAGGGGATGTTTGTAAGTCTTCCTTATAAAACAATCCTTGCCTAGAAAAATTCAACGAGGGGTTTTAGATATGGGTTTATTGTATTTTGAACTAAAATACCCTTTCTCAAATGATTAGGGGTGACTGTAATTAAAGCAAAAAATTAATTACAATCTTTAATTAAGACATTTACTTTTGAATTTCATATATAAAACATTGAATATTAATTAATGAAAATAAGATTACCTACTGAGGTGGATGTATCTACATCCATGTTTTTTTCCAAATATATTTTGTCTTCATCAGATAAAATAACTTTTGTGGACACAAATTTAACATTTTTATGTGGTATCCTTAACAAGTGCATGATATCTAAAGGTGGGGTGCCAAAATTAAGAGTTTAAGAGTTGAAGGTAAAATCAAACTCTCCAAAATAAGGTTTGTAACTAGACATGAGAATGTTCAACAAATTCATGTTTATCTCATACTAGGGTATGTAAATGAGGTCTCTTAATATTTGTCGATCCAGTCAGTGTAAGTGTTATCATTTTCTATAAGCCTCAATATTTTGGGGCAAATAAGATTTTTGTAGACAAATTTATAGATGGGGGTAGAAGATACAAGTTTGGAATCCATTTATGAGATTGATAATAGAGGATGAGGTTTAGGATAGAGGATGAGATCAAGGTTTGAACTAAACATATGAGAGAAATGAGTAAATATAAGGGGTTAAGAATATATAGGCATTTTCCATGGATCTCGAATGTTGTCTAGAAGAGCTAAACACTGGAAAGATAGACTAGACATTGTCCACATGCTATGGATAATAACCACATGGTCTGGATGACATCCACATACTCTAGACGATGTCCACATGATCTAAATGGCACCTACAAGATCTAGATGGTGTCCATAAAGTTTGGATAGCCTCTACGGGTTTTGTATGATAACCACATGTGCTAGACAATGTCCACAAAGTTTAGATGCCATCCACAAATTTTGTACATTGTCCACACACTCTAAACATCATCTAGAAACACTAGATGCCATCCACAAAGATTGAACATCATCCAAAAACTCTAGACTGTTACATCTAAATTCTTCACAAGGAAAATGTGTTATAATATCCATGTATATCTATAGTTGACAAATTTAGATTTGGTTATTTTTATCTAAGTTGTGAAATAAATGTTGTTATGGGGTAGTAGGACATTACTTAGGTTACATGATCACCCTATTATAAGTTCATTGTAAGTAAATGTTTGCTTTATGATCATGTTGATTTATTATTTCAAGCTATATTTTATGATGAATATATATCATGACTATTATGGTCTAACTACCTATTTTATTGTGAGGTTGACATAGGAGAAATCAACCCTCAGAGTGTGAGAAAAGGATAGCATCATCGGAGAGGGTGATGTAGATCGAGATGTTAGAGGATGACAAAAAAATCGATTGGTACCCTACACATACCATAGTTGATAACACACATTAAAAATGCATACTAAAATGGGTAATCTATTGTCTTTATCCCTGCTTGCATTAAATAGTTGATTTCCATGGTTTACCAACATAATTTAATGATTTTAAAAGATTTATGCACGTGACTATTTAATGTTTTAGAGATGAGATTAGCATAATTACATTTGAAAATTTGGATCATTAATTGACAAAATTGACATTAGAATTTGTGATAATTTGAGATATCAATTAAATAATTAAATTATTGATTTTATCTATTTTTTGTTGAAAGAAATAAAAAGTAGTAAATTAACATGAAAGAAAAAAGAAAGAAAAATAGTAAAGAAAATAAAAAGAATATATATATATATATATATATATATATATATATAATAACAAAAAAAAAGAAAGTGATAAAAGATCTTTAAAGAATTAAATTTAATAGAAAAAATTAATAAAAATAATAAAATAAAACTAAGAGAAAATATTTAAAGCAAGGGCCACGCCTATTTTAGGAAGGAAAATCAATATTTATCATTAGAAAACTTGGAGAGAAAATAAAAAGAGGCAGATAAGGAAAGGGCATAGCGTAAAGAGAAAGGAGAAGATAAAAGAAATCAGCAAGCATTTGTAGGTAGGCAATGCTTTTCAGATTCTTTTCATGTAATTTTATTGATTCATGAAAATATAAATATATTTGTGTGATGTACCACTGGTAATAATTGATTAGATGTCGCCCTCTCCTAGCATATGTTACATATGGAAACTTATATCAGAGCAGAAAAAATGATATGGAAGTATAATAATATTATGCATTACCTTCTGATATATCATAAATAAACACATATTAAATTGTCCTTTAGATTATAAGGTATATATAATTTACCACATCTTATTATATTGGATTGATATTATATGATTAGATATCAATAAATTTAATATAGCGATGACTACATAAATATTTTATGAACATAATAAAAAAGGTGTAGTTATATGTAATACTGATGAACATATAATATGTAATGGTAGTTGTATGTAAGGCATTGCTACATCAGATTGTCATAGAAAGTATAGTAGCCTTATTCATAATCGTAGGTGTTTGGGGTGATTTATTTATGGAACGATACTGTTAATGAGTTGTTTCCTACTTTTAACCACTGCCATACTACCAAAATCATTGAGCTCAATATTTATTTGGTAATAATATTTTATATTAAATAGTGACTTAGTAATTATAGATAGTTTGTAAAATTGTATACCCGGTTATATATTGATATAGTGAGGAGTAAGTCGACTTATTTAAGTAGCTAGGATATGTACATAATCACTAATGACTTTCCTACATCTTGATACCTGGTTAATGGCATCAATTCTTTATGTAAGTCATTGCTTCCTATCAAGTTTTCAAACATAAGTTGATGCATATATAAATTTTAGATTTTACCTTGCTATGGCATCGCTAGACCCTAGCAGACAAATTAAATTGTTGTAGATACTTCATTTTTACTACATGCTTGTAATGTAGCTAAATCTTGACCTGCGATGACTCAGTGAAAAGTATGTTGTGAATCATTGGAAATTGGATTAAAATGTAATATCTAAGACAATCTTATAAATATGATGTGTAAAAGCAAAATGATTCGGTGAAAACCAACAGTCTTATATTATTACATGCAGTGACTATGGGAGACTGAATACCAATTATTGAAATTAGACTTATATTAAAAAATGAGATGTCAAAGTATAAATAAGAATAAATTAGAACATTATATTATAATTAATAATAATTTAAATTGCTCTGAGAGCTTTGTTAGAATAATTTAGAGCCTTGTTCTAAATTAGTGTGAAAAATAATGTCTTGCTAAAAATTACTAAAAATTAGTGTTTTAAATTATAACACTATGAAAATAAGACACCAAGTATGAGGTTTATGTGCGCCTAAAAATATATATATAATTGGCTTAAATAAGTTAATAGTTCATAAAGATAGGGATCCAAATGACAACCTAATGACACAGATTGATTAATGCATCAAAAAATATTAAATCCAAGGGAATGGGTCAAGACCTCAAATAAATGTTGGATTATGTATGAGTTTAGATACGAATTCATACTAAAACTTGAATGAACATTATAATTAATTATCAATATAAGTGGTCCTTTTGTATTTTATGTATATATATATTTGATAGTCAAATTAAAAGACCATAGTAAGAACTTACTGGAATCATAAGAATAGTATTTGTTAAGCTTATAGAATGTAAAATGTGGTCTTTCATTAATTTATGATAACCACAATATGCTAATTATATAACTTATGGATGTAAAACTGTATAAGCTATGTATTAATGAATATGGAAAAAGGATATAGGAATACTAATGCTTACTAGATTATTTTAGAATGAAGGGGTGTGCTCTTATAACTATAATTACTCAAGTGATTATAAATAATGTTTAATAGAGATTGTGTGTTATGTGCATACCAACACTATTATAAAGGATTTTGATGTTATGTTTTGACCCAGATGGCTAATAGGGATCATATTCATTCAAGTATAACAGAGATTATGAAATCTTTGACACTTTTAAAACCATATTTGTATATATGTACAAGCAATATTACCACCTAAGAAATATATGAGTTTTGGGAGGTTATAACATGTAAGGATTGGTTTTGGAAATTGAAAGTTGTGAAACTATACCAAATAGATCATAGGCTCCTAACTTAGCATTTAATGATAGATGCATAGTTATAACGTAGCATGTGTCTTCATTATCTAGGGATAAGTATGTGATTTGAGAACCTTAGTTAGAGTTATAAATACCTTAGGGGGATCTTGTTTTAAAGTATAAATGAATATTGGTATAATGTTTGCATAACATTTGTGTACTTATATATGGAGCATGTATAAGTAATCATATATAAGGATTATACATACAATTAAATGTATGGTTTGAATAAGTCTTAAGGTATCCGTGAGACTAAACTACAACCATATTAAAATAGCTTTTTAGAAAAATAGAATGAAATGTTTAAATGAATGTTATAATGGATTTATGAATTCTTTGTTTCTCTACAAATGATTTATTAGTTATTAGTTATATATTGAGTACTTATGTGCAGTATATGATTATGAGAATGTTAATATGTACATGTGTTTAGACTTACTTAACATATATTCATTTAGCATGATGTGTATTTATATGTTATGTTGCTTTGGAATGCTAGTGTGTAGTTTAATTCTAGGGTATACCCAGATGGTATAATCATGTACTTGCTTCCTTGTTATTATCTGCATGGATCATTTTATTCTTGAAATCATAAGTTGGGTTATTCATTTTTATGAAGTTGTGAACTATGATAGTATGAGATATCATAGATTACTATAGTATAAACATATGTTGTACTCAAATGGTACATATTATAATCATTATGTTTAGACTTATATCTACATTAGACTAATTTATTATATACATACTGATTATTTTTTTGAGTAACATGTTTTGTATCAATTGGTAAGACTTTATGTACGCATACATATAATCTTGAGAGTGTAGCATATACTAAGATGGATGCTATGTTATTATGTCCTATGGGAGCTGTGACTTGCTTCACTATACCTAATTATATGAATAAAAGCTTATGTTTCCATGTACTTAAGACTACTTTATGTGGTTGATTGTGAAAAACTAGTAGTTTTATCCTAGAATACTAGATTATGGTAATATAGGTTATCATAAGTTGTAGCATGTTTGGAAATAAATTGTGGCAGTTTAAATCTACAATTATGTGTATTTTACCCAGGTGGTATAGACTATAATCATTATTTCTAGTATGGGATAGAAATTAATGTAACATTCATTCATGTATTTGATGAAATAAATGTATATTTGATTACTCTTATGTTTAGCATGTTATATGATGTATTTTCTAGTAGGTTGTAAATTAAATGAATCTTGTGGTTGAATTGTATTTGACCAATATGCATTGTTGATATGGAGTAAGGAGTGAGATGGAATTCACTGGCTTACTAGTGTCACAATGACAGATGAAGGTAGTCTAATCAAATGGTGTGTATGAATTTGATTGATCTAGACTGTTATTCTTTATTATTTGTAAAACTTTAGAATAAACTATGTTTAGTGAGACATTATCATTTCATGAGAATGATTTACATGTTTGTGCAATATCTTGCAATAGAATAGTTTTCTATGATACACTACATGTTTAATTTAGAAATAATACAACACACATGTACTTACTTGTCTCTCTAGATTCCCATACCATCACTATCTACTCATCCATGAAGGGAGGGCTATTTCTTGATGGGAATAGTGTTGGGGATCATTGGTTAATGTAGAAAAGTGCTCGGATGATGCTCTCCCTCCCCATAGTAGTAATAATTATCGAGACAATACTTGAAATTTCTACAGATACTTGAGTTTAGGAACTATACTCCAGGATAGTGTTGTATCTTATATGTACATTATATTGTATCGTACTTATTATTTAATATTTTTATAAGAGTTATAATTACTTGTTATTGTATAATGATAGTGGTGGTTGTAGAATCATATCAACGATGGTTGAATTAATATAGTCACTTTCTATATCTAGTTTATGACGTGTTCTCTCATGATTTTAGAGATCAATGATATGTGATGTATTTTACTAACTACTATTATCACACCTTGAATATTGCTTATGGTCTTTGTAGATTCTCATGGTGTAATCCATTTTTGGTATATGTGTTTATTAAAAAAAATCACGTATCTCTATGTCTAACCTAGCAAAGTTATTACATGTGGTATCAAAGTTATGGCTCAAACTCTAGGACTTAATGATTTCATTAACATTTATGTATTTTTATGTTTACAAGTGTGAACCTAGTGATATGAATTATTACACTCGTATTTTGGATTAGTAGTGCTTTAGTGTGGAACCATGTTACACCATGATTGGATTTTTGGGACTTGATAGATCCTCAAGTACAGCTTGGTGAGTTTTATTAGCATAGTTCATGAGTTACGAACAAGAGATTTATACCATAGTTTCATCACTTAAATTACATACCTCAAGTATGATTACATGCTTTTTGGTAATCAAGTCACCTTCACCATTTGTGTTTTATGTTGAGAATGTTTTATAAGCACGAGATGTTTCTCACTTAAATATATGTGATTTAATTTTGTGTTTTATGTTCACTAATCCTATAAATGAAAAATATTATAAGACCATTTTTATTTAGTACCACCTAGGGTGGTGGGAATTTTATTACAGCAGAATGCTACTATCTTGGTTGGGAATTTCCTTTGCGTTTTGAGTCTATTTTTGGATTGACACCCTTAAGTTGTGTGGTTTAGGAAGAAGTGTCATCTCTCCTAGTTAGCTTAGAGGTTAGTTGTTATTTTTTCACTCTCCTTAACATCATTATAAGATACTAAGAGGATTCATATTTTCCTAATGTTGATTTAGTGTTCTCTTAAATAGGAACTTATTTTTGAAATATTGTTTAGCCATTTTCCCTTGAAGTTTGTGGGAGAATGTTTTATACTTCTTATTGAGAGAGAAGTTGTAGGATTAGATAGATTGATACATCTTGCAGTTAGTATTTTATTTCTTTTGGTTGTGGAAATACATGGTGATACTATACTTATAAATTTGGTAAGTGGGTAGTCTTTTGAAAACATTGAATTGTGGTGTTTTCTTTTTACCTTATGAGGGTACGTAGGAGATTTTGAGATGATAGTTCTCTACTTTTCAATTGTGACTCTTTAGGGTCACTACTTTATCTAAATTTTGAAATTTTACCATGAAGATTGGTAAACCTAGAATTATATATTAAATTATAGATTAAGAACTATAAGTTGATTATAATTATTACATTATTATTTACCCTTGATTATATTGATATTGTTATCTTTTCCTTAAAGCATATTGTTTGAAGAGTTATGTCTATACCTTTTATCAGAAGTGAGTAGGATAGAGGATGTGCGGAACATATTGTCAATCTAGGGGATAAGATAAACTTTTAAATTTTAACATTCTAGCTGAGCAAGTAGGGAGATATTGTCTCACTTGTGCCATTATGAGGTTGTAAGGATGGTGTGATCCTTAGCCTTTGTATGTCATGTTAATTTTAACATTATTCCTCTTAACCATGAATGTAATAGAATAAGTTAAGCTATGACATATGATACTAGTTATATATGGTTAGTGGTAACTTAATATGAAATTATTGTATGATATTTTTTGTATGTATGTTGATACATCTGGAATTATTCAGCATGTTTTATTATTTTATATGATCTATTAGTATGGGGTTGTGCTTTATTAAATCTCATACACATTTTGGAGATCATTAGGTCATGGATACCTGAGGGAAGAGTGGTGAATTAGGAACATGAGTTCTAAGCAATAGTATGGTATCTTATTTAACCTTATAATTGACTCGATTGTTACTGAGTTGGATTTGATAGATGGACTTATCAAATCTAGGATTTGATAGATAGAACTTATAAAATTTATTCATATGGCCATATGCATGTATACTAAGAAATGTTTAATCCTTAATTTTGTAGACATTGGAAATGTAGTATTTTCAATTCTTATCTTTTGGCATACTTGTCAAGAGCTCCGTGGAGTAGTGACAGTATTGGTATGTTATACTTATTAACAGCTATGTGAAGTAGTGATAGTATTAACTTATATACATCATTCTTAACAGGTTCCCTAATTATTTTTCTCCAAAATGAGAAAAACACTCTCTAAGCTAGATAGATGTGTAGAGAGAATGTAATATTTTATGGAACTCTCCCTGGTCATTTGTTTTGAATTGTATGATAGTCTTGTGTACTCTAAGGAAGTCAATGAAAATTTCACTGAGATATGTGAGACCCCTCAAGGTAATGAAAGTGTTCAATCCTATAGTATATAGGTTTATCTTGACGATTCTAGGCCCCAGGGTGGTCATGATAGAACCAATCAAAGTAAGCAATACTCACAACTATGTTTGCTTAATAAGGAGATATTGTAGAGCAGGGTCTTATGGGACTAGTACTCTAAGAATAATATAGCTTAAAGGAACTATGATGATTTTTGCAAGTAATTTTTCATTTATTTACTTAATTTGATATTGTATACCATGTTATTTTTTTATTAAATAATATCTTTAATTTAAAACTTATGTTTGAATAAGAGTCATTGAGGACGATGACTAGCTTTATGGAAGAAGGATGTTATATCTTGATTCTTCACTAAGCAAATATGCTAGAATATCTATAGTTGAAAATATATATATTTTGTTATTTTTAACTAAGTTGTGAGATAAATGTTGTTATGGAGCAGTTAGATATTTCTTAGGTTACATGATCACCCTGTTATGAGTTAGTTGTAAGTACTTGTTTGCTTTATGATCATGTTGATTTGTCATTTCAAGCTATATTTTATGATGAATATATATCATTACTATTATTTTCTAACTACCTTTTTTTTATGAGGTTGACTTAGGAAAACTTAGCCCTTAGAGTGTGATGGAGGGAGAGCATCATTGGAGAGGGTGACATAGATCAAGATGTCAGAAGATGATAGAGAAATTGACTAGTACCCTGTATACACCACAATAGATAACACATATTAGAAATGCATAATGAAATGGGTAATCTACTATGTTTATCCATGCTTACATTAAATAGCTAATTTTCATGGTTTACTAGCATAGTTTAATGGTTTTGCGAGATTTGTGTGTATGACCATTTAATGTTTTAGAGATGAGATTAGCATAATTGGATTTGAAAATCTAGATCATTAATTATCAAAATTGATATTAGAATTTGTGATAATTTTAGATATCAATTAAATAATTAAATTATTGATTTTCTCTAATTTTTGTGTAAAGAAATAAAAAGTTGTAAATTAACATGAAAACAAGAAAAACAATTAAGAAAGTAAAAAGATAATATATATATATATATATATATAACAAAGACAAAGAAAGCAATAAAAGATCTTTAAAGAATTAAATTTAATAAAAAAAATAAAATAAAACTAATAGAAAATCTTTAAAGCAAGGACCACACCTATTTTAGGAAGGAAAATCAATCTTTATCATTAGAAAAGTTAGAGAGAAAATAAAAAGAGGTAAATAAGGAAAGGGTATAGTGTAAGGAGAAAGGAGAAGACAAAATAAATCAACAAGCATTTGCAGGTAGGCAATGCTTTTCAAATTTTTTTTATGTAATATTATCGATTCATGAAAATGTAAATATATTTATGTGATGTGCAATTAGTAATAATTGATTAGATGTTGCCTTATCCTATCATATGTTACATATGTCAACTTATATTAGAGCATAAAAATTGATATGGAAGTATAATAATATTATATATTTCCTTCTAATATATCATAGATAAATACATATTAAATTGTTCTTTAGATTATAAGGTATATATAATTTACCACATCTTATTATATTAGATTGATATTATATGAATAGATATAATTTAATATACCAATGATTGCATAAATATTTTCTAAAGGACATAATAAAAAAGATGTAGTATGTAATACTAATGAATATATAATATGTAATGGTAGTTATATGTAAGGCATTGCTACATCAGATTTTTATGAAAAGTGCAATAGTCTTATTCATAGCCATAGGCATTTGGGGTGATTTATTTATGGAAGGATATTGTTAATGAATTGTTTCTTAATTTTAACCACTACCATACTACCAAAATTGTTGAGCTCAATATTTACTTGGTAATAATATTTTATATTGTACAATGACTTATTAATTTTAGATAATTTATATAATTTTATACCCAGTTGTATGTCAATGTATTGTAGAGTAAGTTGACTTATTCAAGTAGCCAGGATATGTACATAATAACTTATGTCTTTCCTATGTCCTACTACCTTATTAATAGTGTCCACTCCTTATGTAAGTTGTTGTTTCCTATCAAGTTTTCAGACATAAGTTGATGCACATATAAATTTTAGATTTTACCTTGCTATGGCATCGCTAGACCCTAGTAAGCAAATTAAATTGTTGTAGATACTTCCTTATTATTGCATGCTTGCAATGTAGCTAAATATTGACCTATAGCAACTCAGTGAAAATTATGTTATGAATCATTGGAAATTAGATTAAAATGTAATATCTAAGAAAATCTTATAAATATGTTGTGTAAAATCAAAATGATTTGGTGAATACCAACAGTCTTATATTATTACATGCAGTGACTATGGGAGACTGAATACCAATTATTGAAATTAGACTTATATTAAAAAATAAGATGCCAAAGTATAAATTAGAAAACTAAATTATAATTAATAATAATTTAAAATGCTATGAGAGCCTTGTTATAATAATTTAGAGCCTTGTTCTAAATTAGTGTGAAAAATAAAATGCCTTGCTAAAAATTACTATAAATTAGTGTTTTAAATTATAACACTAGGAAAATAAGATGCCAAGTATGAGGTTTATGTGCACCTTATATATATATATATATATATATATAAACTTAAATAATTTAATCGATCATAAAGATAGGGATCTAAATGGCAACCTAGTGACATAGGTTGATTAATGCATCGGAAAATATTAAATCCAGGTGAACGGGTCAAGACCTCAAATAAATTTTGGATTGTGTATGAGTTTAGATATGAGTTCATATTAAAACTTGAATGGACGTTATAATTAATGACCAATGAAAGTGGTCCTTTATATATATATATATATATATATATATATATATATATATATATATATATATATATATATATATATATAATATGATAGTCAAGTTAAAAGACCATAGTAATAACTTACCGGAATAGCTTATAGAATGTAAAATATGGTCTTTTGTTAATTTGTGATAACCATGGTATGATAATAATATAACTTATAGATCTAAAACTATATAAGCTACATATTAATGAATATAGAAAAAGAATATAGGAATAATATTGCTTATTAGCTTATACTAGAATGAATGGGTGTGCTCTAACTATAATTACTTGGGAAATTATAAACTATATTTAATGGAGATTGTGTCTTATGTGCATACCAACACTATTATAAAGGATCTTGATCTTATGTTTTGACCTAGATGGCTAATAGGAATCATATTCATTCAATTATAATAGAGATTATGAGATGTTTGATACTTTTAAAACAATAGTTGTATATATGTATAGGCAATATTACCACTTGAGAAATTTATGAGTTTTGGGAGGTTATAACATGTAAAGATTGGTTCCAAAAACTGAGAGTTGTGAAACTATACCAAATAGGTCCTATGATATTAAATTAGCATTTAATGATATATGCATATTTATAACTTAGCATGAGTCTCCATTATCTAAGGATAAATATGTGATTTGAGATCCTTAGTTTATAAATGCCTTAATGGGCTCTTGTTTTAAAGTATAAATGAACATTGGTATAATGTTTGCATAACATTTATGTACTTACATATGGAGCATGTACAAGTACTCATATATAAGGATTATACCTACAATTAAATGTATGGTTGAAATAAGTTTTAAGGTGTCCATGAGATTGAACTATAACCATATTAAAACAATCTTTTATAAAAATAGAACGAGATGTTTAAATGAATGTTATAAAGGGTTTATGAATTCTTTGTTTCTCTAAAAATGATTGATTAGTTGTTAATTATATATTGAGTACTTGTGTGTGGTACATGATTATGAGAATGTTAATATGTACAAGTTTTTATACTTACTTAGCATATATTGGTGGATCATGATGTGTGTTTATATGTTATATCTTGCTTTAAAATGTTATTAGGTAGTTTAATTCTAGGATATAATCATATGGTATAATCCTATACTTGCTTTCTTATTATTATTTGCATGGATCATTTGATTCTTGAAATCATAATTTGGGTTATGCACTTTTATAAAGTTGTGAACTATGATAGTATGGGATATCATAGAGTACTACAATATAAATGTGTTGTACCTAGATGGTACATATTATAATCATTATGTTTAGACTTATATCTACATTTGACTAATTTATTATATGTATGTTGGTTATTATTGTGACTAGCATATTTTGTATTAGTTGGTAATATTTTGTGTATGTATGTATACAATATTGAGAGTGTAGTGTATACTAAGATGGATGCTATGTTAGTATGTTATTATATTCTATGGAAACTGTGACTTGCTTCGCTATACCTAATTATATGAATAAAAGCTTATGTTTCCATATACTTAATACTACTTTATGTGATTGTGGAAAACTAGTAGTTTTATCTTAGAATACTAGACTATTGTAATATAGGTTATCATAGGTTGCAGTATGTTTGGAAATAAATTGTGGTAATTGAAATCTACAATTATGTGTATTTTACTTGGGTGGTATAGACTATAGTCATTATTTCTATTATGGGATAGAAATTAATGTAAGATTCATTCATACGTTTGATGCAATAAATGTATGATTGGTTAATCCTATGTTTAGCATGTTATATGATGTATTTGCTAGTAGAATGTAAATTAAATAAATCTTATGGTTGAATTGTATTTGAAAAATTTGCATTGTTGATACAGAGTAAGGAGTGAGTTGGACTTCACTATCTTTCTAGTGTCATAATGATAGATAAAAGCAGTCTAATCAAGTGGTGTGTATGAATTTAATTGATCTAGATTGTTATTATTTATTATTTGTAAAAATTTGGGCCAAAGTATGTTTAGTGATACATTATCATTTCATGAGTATGGTTTACATGTTTATGTGATATCTTTAAATAGAATGGTTTTTTATGATACACTGCATGTTTAATTTAGAAATCATACATCACACGAGTATGTTCTTATCTCTCTGGATTCTCGCACCACCACTATCTACTCATTCATGAAGGAAGGGACATTTCCTAATGGGATTAGTGTAGGGTATCATTAGTTTGTGGTTGGTATAGAAAAGTGTTTGGATTATTCTCTCCCTCTTTATAGTAGTATTACTTATCGAGATGACACTTGAGATTGCCACATATACTTGAATTCAGGATCTATGCTCCAGAAGAGCCATGTATCTTATATGTACAATGTATTGTATTATATATATTATTGAATATTTTTTTGAGATTTATAATTACTTGTTATTGACTCATATCAATAGTGGTTGAATTAATATAGTCACTTTCTATATCTATTTGATGAAATGTTCTCTCATGATTTTAAATATTGATGATATGTGATGTATTATGCTAGCTATTATTATCACACATTGAGTATTGCTTATAGTCTCTCTATATTACCATGGTGTAATCCATTTTTGGTATATGTGTTTAATTAAAAAAATCATGTATCTCTGTGTCTAACCTAGCAGGGTTGTTGCATAGATAGTGTCCACAAAGTCTAGATGTTATCCATAGGCTCTTAATAGTATTCATAGGATTTAGACGGCATCCATAGGCTCTAGATATCATCCATAGACTCTAGACATCATCTAAAAAATCTAGACACCATCCAAAGAGTCTAGACATCATCCACAGACTTTGGATGACATCCATATAGTCTGGACATCGTTCATAGACTCTAGACAACATCCACAGGCACTAGACAATATTTATAGACTGTAGAAGGTGCTCATAAAGTTTTTATGTCATCCATAGACTCTAGACATCATATATATATTCTATATGTCATCCATAGATTTTGAATGCCAGTTGTAGAGTTTAGAGGATACCCACAAACTCTACATAGTGTTTATAGACTCTAGATGGCATCCACAGAATCTAGATGTCATCCATAGACTCTAGCCATCATCAATAAAGTCTAAATTCTACCCATAAACTTTTCATGGCATACATAGAGTTTAGATATCCTCCATATGATATGGATGATGTTCACAAGATTTGACTACTCTTTAGAGACCATGAACCTTGTCTGCCAAATCTAAATACTATCTAGAGGGTGATGCATAGGATTCACCTTCCCAATGAAACTATTTTCCATTCAATTTGCCTCTATTTTGAAACTAAATTTTCAATATTTTCCAAAAAATTACATAGGGATTTTTCCTAGGGGCCCTTTAAAAAAACCCTAGTTCATGTCCCTTGGTATATATCTCTTAGTCCACTAGTCTTATGTTGATGACACAGACCTTTTATATTTATTAAAATGTTTAAATGTACTTATCTTCCATCTTTGTAATATTTGACCTTGTACCTACTTCCCTGTCCCTTGACACTTACATCTAGGATAGATAGTAATTTTGATGCTACTGACATGTCATGATGCAAGTGCCTAGTGCCTTAAATTCATATAGTTTGTAGATGAAAATTATCTTAATGGTTAGCCTAAGTGTTTTAATGCAATTTATTACTCAAAAAGGATTGATAAACATATAATATCAATCCTCATTAATTCTTCATCTAATTACACTTAGTAAAAGACCAAAGAGACCAAGGCAACTTATCAAAATCACTCTATCAAACTTTCAATTAAGTAAAGCTTCCATATTTCCATACTAGTCATAATTACAACACATTTATAGGTTTGAAGTACTAAAGGATCAGCCCAAGATCTTGATTAGCCAAGTTACAAGATACATCACTGTAGTACTTATTCTGCACATATTATATTATTCACACATAAGCCAACATGTAGGAAATAACTAAATGAATCTGAGGCCCTATTATAAAGTATTTGATATATAGGCATCACCCTATAATATTAGTGTATTTGGAGTCAGCTCAACACCATGTGCACACTAACCCATTTTTCCTAAGGTCACTATAGAGATGGAGAATTAGGGTTTTGTCATTTCATAAGGAGTGATAATACATAACCCAAATCTAAATACACTAGAGTGAAGGCAAAGAAAAAATCATAATCATTCAAGTGGACACATCATTTTCCAATATATATTTTATATAATACACTTGCATCAAACCCAAACAATAGTGTCGACACAACCGTCCCAATTCGACATTATTGTCCAAAGTTCTAGAAGTGTTAGATCTATAATCTAATGACTATTCTAAAATCTCCTTCTAGCCTAATTTTTTCATATTTCATATCTAAAATTATATTGGCATCATAACAAGCTAAGTACGTTACTTCTTTTTTATTTCCATATCTAGCCTAGTTACACTTTTCATATTTATACTATCTCAGCATAATAAATTTAGTGTATGTTTATAGCTGAGTTTAACATCTGATTGGCTTGTTATATATTTGATGATCACCCTTGTGCTATTTCATTTCTATAGACTCCTTTAATTAAATCTAGAGTTAACGATAAGATCACCTTAGATCTAAATCTTAGGGTTAAACATTTAGTAAAGTCGATTCATTTGAATACAAATTCTTCTAATTCCTAAGGTTTTAAACTAGTTAAGGTTTTAAATTGTTGTACTTTTTAATTTCCTATTTTTACTATTTTACATGCAACTAGGCATAGCCCTAGATTGGGAGGTGTGCCTATTAAACACATTGAGCTTCCCCTCCCACCATTTAAGATGTCTCAAACCAATGAGGGATCTCATACTTTGGATCATGATGATACCCATATTGATAATGAAAAACATATTGATATGGTTATCATAGAAGAAGATTATGACAATGAAAACCATGAAAACCATGAAAATGAGTAAATAGAGCATGATCAAATGCATGTAATTTCATTATTTTGTGATCATATTTGATAAAACCTTGAAGATCTTAATGAGATCTTAAAAATTATACCCAAAGTAAAAATTTCTAAAACTATAATGGAAACATCCCTCCCCTTAAACACATTACAACCAAATACAACTTGTGGGGGCATGGGTTATGTGTTTAAACCTTTGTTCCCTGAAACTACCATTTCTACATCTATCATGGGATTACCCATTGGTTCACACATTTACTAGTTTCAAGGCCTATTACTACTCAAATCATATTTCCATCCCCTTTAGTGACTACTCAAACTGCTAATCTAAATTCCATTGGGACTACCATTCAATCACTCCTTCAAGTTATAAAGACCTTGGAGTACAAAATTACAAGCATTGAACAAAATGTCATAAATTCCCCTCATGCTATAGATTTGAAAGATGTATTGCATAACTTGCTTGCAATTGAGATGTCTTTGAACCCTTTGCCAACATGATTTATTGCACCTAAGTTCACATTTTATGATGGCAAAGGTGATCCTAAAAAGCATCTTCAAATCTTTTATGCACCATGCCTTGACTATGCCTCCAATAATAAACTTTTGACCAAATTATTTTCAAGAAGCCTCAAGGACTATGCTTTGAGGTGGTTCTATAATTTACCTCTATAATCTATAAAAGCATTCAACCCTATTACAAACCAATTTTTAACACACTTTTCTATTAATATTTCTAAAAAGGTTTCCTATGCCCAAATTGCCAAAATAAAACAAGGAACCAATGAACCTATCAATGAATATGTCTTGAGATATAAGATAATGCTGGCCAAAATGACCAATCTTATGGTAGATAAGGAGTTGCAAGACATTTTAGCAAAGTTTTTTTGATCTGTTACATGACTCTATTATTTTTAACAAGTTCAAATATTTTTATGACTCATGACATGTTGTATGGGACCATGAAATAAAGCTTGTCATTAAATAAACTCAAGTATGTATCCAACACCCGATTGCATCTACATCTAGTAAAAAAATCACAATTAAATCAAGTTATAAGGTAAAACCTCCTAATCATAAAAAGGAAACACCCACCATATTTAACATGGTTTCATAATAGCCTAATCGACTTGTCTTATTCAATGCACCAAGGAGATAGTTATCCCATTTACCTGAGTCCCCAACTCCATTACTCCCAAGGTTACTAGAGTGTCAGCTTATATCTCTCCCTCATCTTATCAAGGTTGATATGTGTTAACCTCTAGCTAAAAGATATGATGCAACTGCTTATTGTGATTATCATTAAGGACCAAGACATTCTATAGTAGATGTTTTACCTTGAAGCACAAAATCTAAGATCTTATCAATGACTAAAAACTTATATTTGAGGATCCTCCAAAGGAATTAGGCCAAAAAATATTTAAAAATCCTTTTCAAAACCATTTTAAGAAGGAACTAAAAGTGTAAATGGCATATAATGCACATCCTCCTCCCTCACATTATGATCACCCACTTAATGGGTACCTCCTATGGTTTAGATACCCTTTATTACTTTCAATGATAGTGAGATTAAAGATGATGACTCTGATCTTCATTATTTATTAATGCAAGTATACATTGATAAACAACCCATATGAAGTGTTATGATTGATAATGGTGCAAGTGAGAAAATTTATACCATGAAATTACTTACACACTTGGGTTATACAAATAATGATTTACATCCTTATACCAGATCAATTAGAGAATTCAATGGGACCTCCCAAAAGGTTCTTGGCAAGATTGACTTTCTTTTACAGGTTGGTCCCGCACATGTGATTACTACCTTCTCCTTTATCTCTTCCATAGGCATATTTGATATGTTATTGGGAAGACCTTAGATACACACTCTTCAAGAAGTAATGTCTATAGTGCATGGGCATGTTAAATACATTCATGTTAATTGGTTAATCATAGTTTATGGAATCCCATATGAGCATCCTCTTGAATAAAAGAAACTTATACCCAGACAACTAGCTATCAAGCCTACTAAGGCTAATTCACCATAAAAGGGTAAGCAATAGGCAATCCCCTTTACTAATAATCTAGTACTTGAGTGACCATTACATTAGAGACATATAATGGATTCCATGGAATTCCCATCTTCTACTACACACCATGTTTATATATCTAGAGCACCTCCAAATGTACATATTATTGCTATGCCAAAGAAAGAAAGAAACACTTAATGATGGGTTTTAATAACCCCTATTCCCATTACTCTTACTAATATTGCATGACCATTAAGTCCTATTTTACATATGTAGAGCATCATTGATACCATAGTGATAGATATTTTGCCTATACATGATCCTTGACAGTATAAGGAGGATATTACACCAACTTCATCATGGGGAGACATATATGACCATCCATTAGATGACATCATAAGATGATATTTCCTCTTCAAATATTTCAAAAATACCAAAAAACTCAAAAATACTAAAACATTTTTGGCACCTATGTGTTAGTTTCATGTCAATGGATGGTATATTTAGTTACTTATACATATACACTTATGTGTCACACTTCTACTTGAGTGTGATATGGGCATACACATATACATGATCTAATCCTATTTTGGATGTTGGGATTTCCTCTATTCATGTCACATTGACATTAGGAGCATCCAATTCTTTGATCTTGATACACATAGGTTATATGATTTGATTATCACTCTACATTATCATATTTGAGCTTACATATGTACTTATACATGCCTTTATCCATGATTATATCTTACACATGGTAAGTTTTATGCTATACACTTGAATTTTTTTCCAAACATATTTGATCCATGGGCTATTATGATATGTTTATATTGGTTGCTTATGCTTTCCTTTATGCACTTTCTTGAGTGTCTTCCCTTTTTATTTTATTCCTTGTTCAAGCATTTGAATATGCTCCTTTGCCTGTGGCCCCCATGCCTGTGTATGATTTATTTGACATTTACATATGTCATGGTTTTTTTTTGGACACTTTAATATGTCATCCTTTTTTTATGGACATTTGACTAAGTCATGTCCCTTCATTTGTGTGGCATTTGAACATGCCCCTTATTTATGGTCTACTTGGAGCATTTCACTTCGAATTGATTTTAAGTGCTCTTATGTGTATGATTTTTTTATTGTTGATCTTGTACTATTACCATCTAGATATTGCCATGATGTTTATCATGCATCTTAGGCCTAAATTTGATCACATCGGTTCTATGAACTTTAATGATACATTTACCTAGACATGTTCCCTTTATATGTTATACGGTTACATTCATAGATTATATAGTTGTCTTATCCTTTTGAGGTAAGGTAAGTACCAATTTATATTCTTACCTCACCTCAAATGAGGACATATTAGTGGTGGAATTTCATATAGGCATGTTTTCCACACTTGGCATAGTTTTTAGATTCAGTGGGAGCATACTTTGGAAACACGTTCTCCACACTCATTCAGTATATGGTACTTATATCAATTTCTAGGTTCAATGGGAGGCATGCTTAGGAAACATTTTCTCAAAAATCAATCACTATATTATACTTATATTATTTTTTATATTTAGTGAGGGCATGTCATATGGTCATGGCTTATACATAGTCATAGCTCTCATATTTAGTGGGGGCATACTTTGGAAACATGTTATCCAAATTGGTATTTATATTATTTTTTAAATTTATCCATATATAGTCGGGGAATACTTTGAAAGCATGTTCTCCACACTTACACAGTTTTCTAAATTGGCTAAAGTACATAGTTATATGATTCATATTCACAGTTATGATAGAATTCTATACATTGGTACTATTATTATACATAGTTTTAGAATGAGACATATCCAAGGTGCGTATGCTATGAAATATCTACCTAATATTTAAAAATCAAAATTAGTTTCAAATTCTAAGACTCTTTTATGGATTGTTACTACATCATGAACTTTTTCGTACTGATAACCCATAGACTTTTACGGACTTTATTAAGACAATATACTATAGTATTTGGTTCAACTTTTGGTATGGTTGAGGTGATAAAATCACTCAATATTGCCAAGTTTTTAGGTTGGACTTGATTTTATCATCCATCCTCACCAAGTTATAAGTATCATTGGGTTGCACGATTGAGTAATCTTAACTGCCAGGTGGTAACTCACTTTTTCTCCAAATTTGGGTGCAAGTCTCTCTCTCTCTCTCTCTCTCTATATATATATATATATATATATATATATATATATATATATATATATATATATATATATATACACATATATATATATACATATATATATATATATATATATATATATATATCTTATTGGATATATGCACTTTAAATATTTTATCTATATTTGTCTTAATCTTGGTTTCATATACTTATAATGATACATCTTTGTCAAAATAACTTTCCAATAAGTAAAGTGGTTACATCGACACAAATGTGTACTCCTAAACCTTTCTCTTTCAATTTAAATATATTTTAAGTACTTTCAATCCAACATTATAAGCACTAATTTTATACTTTAACATGTTCCTAGTTATAGGTCAGTCACCAACAAATCACTTAAGTTGGGCACATGCAAAGACAAGGTGTGCATACATACCTAGGTATGCATTCATTTATTTTAAACTCTAAATTTCATTACTAAATTAAAAGGGTGGAAAATGTAGAAACTATTTTATGATTATATAGCACCTTGGTCTTGTACACTTAGAAGACTCAAACCTTGGTTATTCTTCTCAATTCTATACCTTTCATGCTTTCGTAAGTCTCACATATACTCTATATTTATACCCTTAAGCTTTTATATCTGAGTCTGATTAGTCTTATATTGATGACACAAACCTTATCTCTTTCCTAAAATTCTTAAAATTTACTTGTCTTCTACTTATTCAAGTTCTAAGTATGTACCTAATTCCTTGCTCCCTATACACTAACATCTAGGATAGATATTAGCATTGACATTACTATCCTATCTTGATGTAAGTGTTCAGTGCCCTAAATTCATCCAATTTACAAATGAAATGTATCATAATGGTCAGTGTAAGTGATTTAATGTAAGTTATTAATCTAAAAGGTTTGATATAAATACAAGATCAACTCTCATTCATTCATCACCTAACTACACCTAGCAAAAGATCAAAGAGACAAAGGTAACTTATCAAAAGTACTCTATCAAGCATCCAATTGATTAATATTCCATATTTCCATACCATTCATAGGTATAACACATCTACAAGTTTGAAGTACTAAAGGATCGACCCAAGAGCCTAATTTTCCAAGTTACAAGTTAGGTCATTATTGTACTTGTTTTTCACATATTGTATGATTCATATATAAGACAACATGTAGGGGATAAATACATGAGTTCGATTCCCTCTTATGGAGTATTGGATATGTAGGTATAACCCTCTAATAGCATGGTCTTTAGGGTTAGCTTGACACCGTGTGTCCATTAACCCATTTTCCCCAAGGTCATTATAGATATGAAAAACTAGGGTTTTGCCATTTCACAAGGAGTGACAATCCATGACCCGTATTTGAATACACCAGAGTGAAGGTAAATAAAAAACTAGAAGCATCCATGTGGTTGCATCCTTTTCCAATATATATTCTATACATGACACCTACATCAACCCAGACAATAACATCAATGTAAATATCGCAGGTTGATGTTATTGTCTAGAGCTCTGAAAGTGTCAGATCTATAATCTAACAACTCTTCCATAATATTCTTCTAGCCTAATTTTTGTTTGTTATAGGTCCATAATTATATTAGCATTATAACAAGCTAAGTACATTACTTTTTTATCATTTCCATATCTAGCATAGTTGTACTTTCCATATTTAGACTATCTCAACATAATAAATTTAGTGTATGCTTATATCCAAGTTTAACATCTAATTAGCCTACTATAAATCTGATTATCACCATTGTCCCATTTCATTTCCATATATACCTTTAATTAAATATAGGGTTAATGACAATATCACTTTATATTTACATTTTAGGGTTAGATGGATAATGAAACTAGGAAAGTGGTCAAGACATTATGAATGATATATATCATGACACCATAAAACATACCAAACACCTAAGTAAGATAATAATATAAGACATGTCAAATATATGATAATGCACTGAGAAAAACATAAAAAAATGGACTTAACCAAGCATGTAGAAGGCACATAAAAAGATTAAAGTCACATCAAGTACATATAAAACACACTAAAGACACATCAATCATGAGAAAATTCATGTCAGATATATGAGAAAAATGTAGTCTTAATTTAAAACAATAATCTAACATGTATTATGAAGGCATTGCAATGCACATACCAAGAATAAAGTCTAATATAATATAAATGAGAGATATATAGAAGCATATAAATTAGTATAAATTATGTGAATTATATAAAACACATTAAGTAGTTGAAGAAACTCAAAGAACATGAAAACACATGAAGAACATGAGAACACACTAGACACTTGAAAACATATCATGAAAATAAGGTATATTAAACCTCATAAAATACATATAACAGTGTAAACACCTAATTTGGTGCTTAATTTTGGTGGAATATGTATACATATAATGTTATTATCATGTTTTTGTATATATGAAACATTTTTTCAAACCTTCTACCTAATTTTGTTGTGTTGGTGCCAATATTGCCTTCTCTTATCACTAATCATTTCTAAATGTTTCCTTATATATCATTTTCTTGCCTGGGGATCCACACAGATTCCATTCAACTCATTTAGATCTCTATTTCATGGTATTTCTTGTCCTAACCACTTTTGAAACATAATAATAGTGAGAAAAGAGATCGTTAAATTGCATTAAAGGTTTTTTACAACTCAATGTTTTGAGCCAAAACTTGGCCAATCATCAGGAATAATGAAAAACTTTAGATAAAAATATACATAGCACCATAAATAATAAAAATCCAAGACAATAAAAAATGGTTCAACCAAGGTAGAAAAAGGGGGCAAATAATAATTAATTTTAATCTTTTAAGTGTTGAACAATAGGTCTCTAATTGGTGTTGAGTCTCCATATTTCATCCCGATTAATATTATTAGGATTTTTCTTGATTTTATTAGCCTCATGAATCCTTCTTTTTAATTAAAAATATTCTTTTGAAATGACATTAATTTTGTCCATGAAAACATTATGGCCAATGGTCTAAGAGTGCTCTACTATGGCATATTTGTGTATCTGATTGTGAGTGAGGTGTTCACAATGTTCCTTTAATCTAATGACATGTTTCACCCATATAGACCTTACCACAAATACATGGGATGGAGTAGATGCCTTTGAAGTAAATAAGATTATGAGGATCCTTAGCTTTTTCAAGCATATTTGCAATCATATTAAGTTGGGGGGAAATAACCTTAATATTATTTATCTTGAGAATCTTAGCTATGACATCAGGAGTTCCTTTAATGTAGGGAAAAGAGACTCTACCCATAATATCTTCTGTAAGGTGAGGAGAACTAAGGGGTTTTTGCATCACCCTTACAATGGTGTTATCATTATAACCATTTGATTTAAAAAATAAGGATAAGTAATCAAATTCCTGACTAAGATGACCAAGATCCAAAACTCTCACAACTCGAGTGACCAAAATATTGATAATGCTAATTTTTTATGTCAGATGATGGTGAGAATTTGCATGTAAATATCTATCTATGTGAGTTTTCTTATGAAAGACCCTATGGGATAAAGACCCATCATTACTCTTTATGATGAGGACATCTAAGAAATAAATATGGCTATTTCTTCAATCTCCATCATAAATTTGATGAGGTTTTACCTATTACTAAAAAATTCCAAGAAACACTTCAAACTTTGCTTACCATGAGACCAATTGGCTTTTTTGTCATCAACAAAACACTTCCATCACTTAGGTTTTAATGGAGTGGCAAAGAGGATTGAATTATCAAAAAAAATTCATGTATATATTAGCCATAACATGGGAGAGCAGGGACCCCATAACAACACCTTAAAATATTAATTGTTATTTACCCCCTAAAGAAGATATTATGGGTAGAGTCTCTTTTCCCTACATTAAAGGAACTATTGATGTCTTAGCTAAGATTCTCAAGAAAAAGAATATCAAGGTTACTTTTGCCCCACTTAATATGATTGTAAATATCCTTCACAAATATAAGGATCCTCATAATCATATTTACTTCAAAGGATTCTACTCCATCCCATGTAGTTGTGGTAAGGTCTATGTGGGTAAAACAAGTTGTTCTATTCACATTATATTAAAGGAACATTATTTGGACCTCACTTACAATCGGATACACAAATATACTATAGCAAAGCACTCTTAGACCACTAGCCATCATGTTTGCATGGATAAATTAATGCCATATCAAAATAATATTTTTACTTAAAAAGAAGGAATCGTGAGGTTATTAAAATTGATAAAAATCCTAATAATATTAACAAGGATGAATGATGTATATTCATCACCAATTAGAGACATATTATTTAGCATTTAAAAAATAAAAATTAATTATTATTTGCCCCCATTTTCTACCTTGGTCAACCCATTTATTGTTGGCTGGGCTTTTTCTTATTTATGGTGATAATTATGTGTCTCTTTATCTCAAGTTTTTTTATTACTCTTGATGATGGGCCAAGCTTTGGCTTGAAATGTTGAGTTGTACAAAATCTTTAACATAATTTTATGATCTTTTTTCTCATTGTTCACTACGTAAATCATGAATTTTCTCATTATAATAGTGTTATGACCACTTTTGAGACATTTTGATAATGGTTGTATTGTTTATATACATATATATATATATATATATATATATATATATATATATATATATATAGTCCCTTCTCCCCCATGATCACCATTTTTTTATTGTGCCTAATTGTTAGTTTTCATGTTTTAATGTGGTCATCTTGTGTGTTAATAATGTTTTAGTTTTTATTCAAAAACTTTATATATACACAATAAACCCAATATATTTACAATGATGAATTGATCATATCTTATGCTTACAAGGATGATATATATATATATATATATATATCACATCTATTTATTTCATTTTTTTATACTTATTTTAAAATAATACTATTGCATTAGTTAAAGAGCATATAAATCTCTTCCTAGTCGCATCTTGCATCTCATATCATAGGAATAAGGGATGTGAGTATCATATACACATGTATGTTATGAGATAGTGACACTAGAGTATAATGACATTAAAAATGATAAAACTTTTTACATGATATATATTTAACATGTAACATTTCAAAATATTAATTCATATTTTTCCTAATGGCTAAAATCAGTAGAAATCCTAAATGAAATGATTTGAAAAGTAATGACCAAAAACATTGACAAAGATGAACACACCTAAATAAAATATTTTTATAATGAGAGTCCAATAATGGTCTAAAAGTGATATCTCAACTATGTTTGAAATATAGAGTGTTAACTATGTAGGAATATATTCAATGCCTTCTTTATTGCTATAGAATATGCCCTAGGCAGATTTGGATGCCAAACAAGCTCATGTATTATAACCAACAAATCTATTTTATTGTGTAGAATTCATACTATGATCTATTATAGATTCATATTTTTCTTATTTAGGTACAGATTTATATGTCATAAAATCTTGTGTCTTCTCTCTCCTAACTTCAAAGGAAAAAAAACTCTAATTTGATGTGTTTTTAATCTCTTGTCCTAGTTCACCATAAACAAAAAATGAAGAATAATAAAAATATGTTATGCATTTCTAAACCATAAAGGATTTATAGTTACATATCCAACATATTTGGAATTAAATCTAGTGTATTTCTAGTGCTATGTAAATGGAATCTCAAGAAAAGCTTCAGCCTCCTATTCTCAGGATGTGATGATACAACTACATGAAAATTTACCTAAACCCTCTTTCGGTAAAATTGGATGACATCAAAATAGCTTGAATAATGTGTAAGTACCAAGGTGGAATACATTATCTCAAGCGTATCAATAAATATGGTCAATCAAGGCTCTAACTTGAGTTGTGTAGAAGTATTCACAGTTTGAATGATAGTTGATAAATGAATATCAAATACTTGGTATATATCATGATATCTATGACATGACACATGGTATAACCAACCACGTAAAATACTAATAAGTTATATCTAAGGTGTGGGAAATCATACTAAGGTATAAGGACCCAAAAAACACATGGGACAAATTGGTGGTACACTTATAGCTACCAAATCTATCCTTGGATAGAAAGATATCAATGATGGGTGCAATAAACTTGAAAGATAGATAAATGAGGCAAAAAAGATAAAATATATTTATGTTGAATACATCTAGAGGTAAAAACTAGAGGGAGAGTAGTTTGGGGTAGGAAATGTCATAAAAATATTAAACTATACACAAGTGGACCAAGTGGTCAAAAATGGGTAAAATGACACTACACAAACTGGGTCTTGTACTAAAGTTAGGTGTCCACATAATTTCCCTTATTTGATGTGTGTATGTGAATGAATTCATGGGTGTATCATAATTTCAAAATACTAAATTATATCACGTACATTGACTTACCTAAGGATGGATGGATGAATCAAATGATGCTCTAGATAGGCTCCATTCATATGGATTTATTGTATCTTAGAAAGTCTGATGTACATGAAATAAATGGCCAATTGGTTTTAATGTTAATTCAATGAAAAATTTAGTAACTTTGAAAAAATATAATTGAAAAATGACTCACTTATTTGTATTTGATTTAATGTCGCCTTAACTTGAAAACCAAACTATATTCTGATTAGAATTTTTTAGACAAGTTCAATGCATAGAAAGTATGTCTCTAGAATTTTTAAGAGTTCATTTAACTTTTTGATCAAGTAAGTAGTTAAATGGACCATTTTGGTACTCTAGGTTCCTTTTAATTCACTCAAGTTTTTTCTCAACACATTTTTTCTCAATCTTGAAATATTTGTATATATGCCCCACTTTTGAGATGAGGGATAGAAAAATTGTGATGCAATCAATCATATAAATATAAAGATTTAAATTAATCATGTCTTATAAAATATATGTAGCTAAATATTTTTAAATGGTTGAAAACTTGTGTAAGTCACATGTATGTAACCATCATAAATTATCATCATGTATATCTCAATTGTAAGGTGTGTATCCTCATATGAGGATGAAATATATGGGGTAAAATAACATGCCCCAATGAATGTTCCTTATGCATAAATTATATAATATATTAATAACCCCAAAGATATATGGAAGGGTATAATACCCCCAACTAGAAAAATAAGATAGGGAAAATCATATTCCCCTAAAGTCGTAAATGTGCCCCTATTAGGTCTAGATAAAGAAATGAATCACACAAAGAATAGTATGCCCCAATAGATGCATGATAAATACCATGAAAACTTAAGAAAAAATTATATTAATATCTTAAATATTAATTTTTAATGTAAACACCATGTCACCTATTATATTATATACATGATATAGATCATTGCAACAATCATACAATATTGCATATTATATAACATTAAACGCATTTAATTATGTAGCTACAAATAAGAAGTCATCACATAAGTACATATGCTCAAAATACATGATGACACAACATAACATGGCAACTAGAGGAATCTCTATAAATAATACTAAACTAGACATTACAACAACATGCACAAGAAAAATATATTTAGAGATAGTAGATGTAGAATTGAAATAGTATACTTTAACATATTTGCATTCATAAGTTTGATCTCAATATTTCATAGTACATAGAAAATATCATTAAAATATTCATATGTATTTAACATGAACATGTCTTTAAAATGGGAGAGAAAAATATTTGAGAATATACTTTGAAGCTCACTATAATGGATGATATGTGACAGTTTCATAATAATGGTTCTAAATTCAAACATGTAGCTATGAAAATATTCATTATGTCCTTGTTTGATTTGAAAATTTATAGAAAATATGAACTTTTGACTAATGTTTATAAAAAAAAATTGATAATAATATGATGGCCAAATCATTGAATCCATGCATACAACCCACATGTAGGGTTTAGAACTAATTTAAGGTATATCGAATGAAACTCCTAGGGAATATCTTGATCATAAGTAAATCATCATGGTGAAAACCAAGACAAGATGTAAAATAATCCCTTGTATGATGTGAACAATTCCCATTTCCACTATATAATGTAAATATAGACACTTAAAACAAAGGAAGAAAAGCGTGTGAACAAGAAATTTTGTAGCTAATGGTTCATTTAGTGTATCATTAATTGAAACCACATGGTTACATTTGATCAAGATTTACATAATTGTACTTAAGTTGTAATTTCACATCATCAAGTTGATGTTGCACTATTAGATCAATAGATGTACTAACACTTGTTTATGATTAGCATTGGTATGTTTTTATATAGGAATTGACGTATTTCTAGGATTAACATTAGTTGAAACAAAGGCATGATCATTATTTTGACTATGTCCAAGACTAGGGGATGTAATATAAAAATGTGATCATGGAGGCACATTGTTCATTGGATTGATAGTAGGAGGAATCATGGAAACCTTATTTTGTATATGAATAGAAGTATTTACCTGAGAAAGTTGTTTAACACTAGGGGGAGGCACTAAAAAATCAATAGTAATGTGAGTACTAGCCTCATCACCTAATGTATATATAAAGCCTCCAAGAGGCATAATAATATCATCTAAAGGATCTAGAGGACCAAGTTGAGGAAATGATTTCTTATTCATAATTTATCTTTATTTGGATTTAAACTCATAAAATAAAAATTCTAAATATTTAGGATGGTTTATGATCATAGCCTTAAAATTAACAATGGTGAAAACTCTATGTGAAATAATCTTATCAACAAAATTAGGTCAATCATTATTTTTTTAGTCACAAACATTATCTAAAGGAGTACTATAGATCATTATGTATGGAACGAATGGATCATTTGCATTAATATCTATAGAGATGGATTATAAAGATGGTTAGATCAAGCATTAGTAAAAAAAAATCAATAAAAATGCATAAGAACTAACAAGCTAATCCAACTTATTCAAATGGGTTTGAAAATGACAATAAAGATCAAATGAAAGAAATCACATATACATTACCCTCATAAGATCATCCCACCATCCAAATGTGGCTCAAAACATGATTTTCCCCTTGATTTGGTGATCAAGTCTTCAACAATGATGCAAAGCAAAGCTCCTCCATCATCTCTTGCTCACTAATGAAACTAGGCTCATGATATGAAAATCAACGTTGTGCCTATCTTGAAGCTATCATATGGAAAATTAAACATAATAAACAACACACACAAATGACATGTGGAGAAAATTCTGCATAATAAGTTTACACAAATGAAGCTTAATCAAAGTGGTCTTAGCCTTTCTATTTATAGATTTTCCAAATTGAGCAGTATCAACTATGACCATCCATCTCAAAATCAAGATGTGTGTCCATGAATTAATATAATTATGTAAATAATATCCATAAATACCCTCATGAATATTTGGAAGCAAGGGGCATTAAAGAGTCATGGGAGGCCATAAACTTGATATTTATTGCATTTATGGTTTATGGATGCCACCCCATAAATTACGTCATTTGATGATGCAGTTAATAGAAATCAATTTCCAATAAATAAATATTCAATAACTTCCATGTAATTCTTAATCTCATAATTTGGTTTAATTTGCCTAAGTAAGATTAATCAAGTTTTAAGCAATTATTACGAAATTGGTTGTACTTCATTAATCAAACTAGTCAGAATGTCATATTACTAGGTTGTAATTTAATTGGAATGGAATTAGAAGGTGATGTTAGTTGCATATAGACCGTCATCCCATTTAGCACCTTATCGACACAAAATAACACATGCACGTGTCAGGTGCTTACAAATTAGAAGAAAAAAGTGATCCAGAGAAATAAAATTCATTTTCATCATTTTGACTTGAAATGATTTGGGAAAAGTTAATAATCACATAAAATACATTACCCTGATTAGGGATTCATTAGCCTAAATCAGCACTTGTTATGACAAGCTTGAACCATTTAGCACGTTTAAGTGATTTTGGCCCAAATTATGCATTTTCACAAATTTTGAGTAAGATTGACAGTTTCAACACAAATGGTGTTAGGAATTGGATGTCTACATTTTGCCCTTGTTTGAGAAGGCATAGTGAGATATTTAGGGGAAGCAATGTCTTTTCAAATAAAAGATTTGTCAAGAATAAATTGCAAATGAAATGACCCATGATGCCCCCTTGAGATGACATATAGGGATGAAAGAGAAGGATAGAATATTGAAAAGAGAAATAAAGTGAGTTTAACCTATGAAAAAAATTAAATCTAGATGAACTAATGTTTGCACATATTGATTTCATCAATGATCAAAATATAATTAGAATATAATGGGCCCCAAGGATGGGGGAAGGATGTAGGAACATCACTATATTTGTATATATTAGTCTAATTTTCATGCTTTGAGTCATTAAGGATTCAAGTTAGGCATAAGAAGTCTATAAGAGTCCATACAAATTGTTATAACCTGATCAATTTTGAAATTAGATGGCATTGGCATTTCCCTACCATTTTGTAATATTTGAAAATTTAAATGTTTTGTAAACGTTAGGAGGCTTCAATCTAGTATAAAGAAATTTTAATGTTATAATTTGTGTGGTTAGATATTAATAAGGGGTTAAGGTATGTTCAATCCATACATGACTCACATGATGAGTCACTTTAATAAGTAGGTTAAGTAGTTTTTTCATTCCTAATGTACAAGTGGGAGTTAGGAAATTAAGTTAGTTAGAGTAGTTTCATGACTTATAAAGACTTTTAAATGAATGTTATGGGTGGAGAATAAAGAGTATGGGGTTGAGTATTCAAGGATGAAATGTAGAATAAACCCTGAGAAAGAAACTAAAATATTATTTCTCATTTGGATACAATAAAAGGATCATAACCTCAGTATTTTCCTGTATATGTATATGAAAAGTTGACTGCATAGAGATATTCCAAGATAGAAGGTGCAAAAGAGTTAATTTCTAATGTTTTTTCAAGGATTTGGTAAGTTGTTTCATTGGTGTTTGTAAATATTTTCTTACCTTCTTTTAGAAAATTTTCATGCATATGGACAAGCAACTCCAAGACTGGTTTGTGCACCCTAATTCCATTACACAATGTTTTGTAAACTGAGACAAAGCATATGTTTGGAATGAATAATGTGTGTATATACACATACACACACATACATATATATGTATATACATATATGTGTGTATATATACATACATACATACATACATATATATATATATATATATATATATATATATATATATATATATATATATATATATATATATATATATATATATACTGGTTTGTGCACCCTAATTCCATTACACAATGTTTTGTAAACTAAGACAAAGCATATGTTTGGAATGAATATTGTGTGTATATACACACACACATATACATATATATGTATATGTGTGTATGTGTGTATATATACATACATATATATATACATATACATATACATATATATATATATATACATATATATATATATATATACATGTATATATATACATATATAAATATATGTGTGTGTATATGTATATATGTATATATATATATATATGTATATATATGTATATATATGTATATATTTATATAGATATATATATATATATATATGTATATATATATATGTATATATATATATATGTATATGTATATATATATATATATATATATGTATATGTATATATATATATATATGTATATGTATATGTATATGTATGTATATATATGTATATATATATATATATATATATATATATATATGTTTGGATTGTGTAGTTAGTTGTTGATAATACCTAACAAGTTCCTGATAGTGTTGAAGTTTATTCTTCTTTGTATTATTGAGGGTTTGTTGTAAAACTTCAAACAAAACCCTGCATATTTCCCTAGTTGTTGATTGAGACAAGTTTGATTTATGAAGAATGATATAAGAGGACTATGTTGGAAGTGGAATGCATATTGGTGATTTTTTATTGTGTTGTGTACTTTAGGTGGTTGCTTTTATTCCATTCTTACAAACTAAATGGTATACCCTATTAAGCATGAGCATGCACAAACAATAAACAAGCAAAAGTGTGGTAAGGAGTTAGTAAATGTATCACAATAAGTGGTTATTGGTTTTAAGGGGTGAGTATAATGGTTGAGGATATTTATCAACTTTGATTATAGTTTGGAAAATAATTTTGAAGGTTTAGAGAAAAATAACTTCCTCCTTGTGACCAAAAACTGTGATTATGTGCATATAGTAAGACAAAACCTATAAAGAAAGTGTGGAACAGAGGTAGAAATTGAAAGGTCCATCATTTTCACATGGTGTCTAAGGGTTAGGTAGACCTTGAACAATCTTCACAGTTGGTTGAATTTCCTTGACAAGTATTGAATCCTAATATAAGTGCTCTTGGGTCTGTATACCCTATATAGACCCTGTAGTTAGGGTTTCAATACTTAAATGTGTATAACATGAGATTAAACCATCAAAAAAGTCTCAAACTTGGTGTAAATAAGGGTCTTAGTGTATGTAAAGGTATTTTGAAGTTTTTGGAGTGTTTTTGTACGCATATATACCCTTAAAAGGGATTGTGTGTTAAGTAGATCCCTAAAAGACCTAATGACCTAAATAGTGACCTAGAAAGGTCTAGAAAGGTTATCAACACATTGATTTAAGGCCTAAAACTTTTAGAAGTGAAGGACTAGTTTCAAGGGTATCTAAATTAGTCATTTATTTCTCATAACTCTATCAGGCACCTTTGTACAAGCAAAAAAGGATGAAAAAAGGCTACTAGCCTATGTCTTGAGAAGGTATAAGTTGGGTTTGATGTAAGTTGTTGCTTTTAGAAATTTATGAGTTGATTTGGGACTAATAAATCATTGAAAACAACATGTATAAGATGCCAAAAACCATAAACTAATCCATTTAACCTCAAAATAAATAGTTGCATAGTGAACCAATGATCATTTGTTAAAGAAGTTTTCTACAATAAAGAGTAGTGTGAGACAAGTTATGACCCTCTGCATCAAATCAGAAGGATACAATCCAAAAATATAAGTGACACACTTTAAACACACCCAAATATAGGGTACAATTTGTGTGCTTATGGAATGATCAATCCCAACACAAGTTGCACACTAAAATATTACTAGAACGATGGTAAAAGTCTCTAGAGCTTGGAATTAGAATAAATAGGAGAACGTTACTCCAAAGAGGAAATAATAATGTACTCCAACAGACCAGATTTGATTAGTTGATAAAAGTAATTTTGCCCTAGTATGGATGATTTTGATCATTGATAAAGAATGTGCCCCAGTTAGATTTATGACTGATTAAAATGTTGTGCCTCGTTAGGGAAAATTGGCAAGCAATAGCTCAAGGATTTAATATATCACATAGATTAAAGATGAGCTGACATAAACATATATGCAAAGGTTAAATGGTTAAAAAATACATAGAAAACTAGGCATACAAAGATGCACAAAATGATGAAAGATATGAAAAGAAGAATGAAAATGGTCAAGCTGATCCGAGATATGTCACGTATCCAAACGTTGCCTACATAGTCCAGATGGACCTCAAGCCAATGTAGTTTACCCAAAAGTGGGAGATAATATAAGGAAGGACGAATAAAATTGACCATTTGTTCAATTAGACTCATAATATATGCCAAGAGATGCATGTCTTACATAGAGTTACGTATGAGATAAGCCATTGGTTCCTAGTTTTGTTGGTGCATGAGAGATGATCATTAGAGCTACATTGACATTGAGACTTGGATCCAAAGCACATAGTGCTTGTTATAGCAACATCAAATTATGCATCAAAAGTATGAATAAATTATAATGACATTAGATTTCAATTACACTGAGCTGATTCAAATGTGAATATTTATAACTAAGGATAATGATAAGAACTACCAAGACCAAAGTTAAATCTATTTACATTTAAAGAAAAATGAAAAAATACAAAGAAAAAGAAGAAAACATAAATGAACCTAACTTAAAATTGAGATATGAACAATCAAGACTTAAGTAGGAACAAGAATGTTTAACAACAAATCAAGAATAATGTAATAAATGACATGAAAATAAGATATGAACAATCAAATTCCATGCGTACTATCAAGATATACTTGGAAAACAAAAAAAAAGAACAAGATAAAATAAGAAAACAAAAGATCAAGAAGAAGCAAGAAGAAAGCAAAGGAAGAGAAATAAATAAAGCAGAAATAAGAAAGCACAATAAAACACTAATAAAACTCAAATAAACACACACAAACAAGATGTTAGTGTGGTTTGAAAATAGTTATTCAGGTAGGTGTGGTAGAGGCGTTACTTTTTGTAACAACATAACAAGAACAAGGACACAAGGTTACCTCCAAGTGACAGGGAAACAAAATAGAAGAAGGGGGGAAAAGAAGAAAAAGAAGGGGATAGTCGAGTTGACTCCAGATATGCAAGATAAGTAGACGTTTCCTACATAGTTCTATAGATGCTAGGTCCAACACAAACTTCATGCCAAATGTAGTTCTCCCAGGAAACATGATAAAATAAAAGTGATGATAAGAAAAAATGATCAATGTTATAGAGGGAATAGGAAAATGGGATCACAAAATGGTGAGAACATATGAATGAGAATAGTCTTGTAAAATGATAAGTGTGTAGGATAATTACTTTAAAATTAGAAAGAGAATGGGATCAGAATATACAGAAGTGTAAGATAATTTATTTGTTCTTTTGTGGATCATTTTCCAATGTTTTTATGTTTTTGGGATAAGGAATAGAAATGAACTATTAATAATATGTCTATGGGGAGCTACCTAGCTGAGGAGATACACATCCATAGGTAAGAGTTAAAATGATAGCTAAACTAGTTGTAATGGTCCATACTCACAAATTAGCAAGAGCAAGGTCTTAAAAAGCTAACAATGCCTGCTAAATAGTAGCACAATAATAGAATAGTATACAACATGAGAGATATCTGAAGAACCATCCTGTAGGTAAAAATCCTAAGTGAATGCACCCATGTTCACTTGTCTATAAAATAAGCTAAAAAGGACTATCCACACTGAACTACTTCATAGAAATGGTGTTGAATGTGTTCATAATACTTATGAGTCATAATCAAGACCATAATTGGTTAAGGGATAAAATATGTTTAGGTTACAACAGCATTGGATATGAAAAGAATGTGGTTCTCAAAGAGAATGGTTTAGAATAAATATGGTCCAAAATAGGATGGTCTAGGGTGAATATGGTCTAAAAGAGGATAGTTCAAGGTGGGATAAAATGTGTTCAGAGTGTCAACAAACCAAATTTTTCATTGTTCAAAGTTGTGAAAAGAATATGGTTCTCAAATGAATGGTCCAGGGTAGGTCAAAATAAAGAATATAGTCGATCATGGGATGGTCTAGGATATAATGGTAGGATAAAATACTTTAGCACAAGTCACCCCTAAGTAAGGGGTCTTATAGATAATGAAATAAATGGTTTTTAAGATTAGAACCTCTTAAGATGCATAATGTTCATGGGCTTTGGAATTTCTTCGCCATTTGGAGTAGCCAGTCTATATGCCCCTGATCCATAATTTATCGTGATAACATAGGGTCCTAGCCAATTAGTTTGTAACTTTCCCTTATTCTTACACTCAGCATTTAGGTTCTTCTAGTTCTCTTTCAAGACCAAATCACCAATCTCAAACTCCTAAGATAGAATGTGCTTATTGTAACTTATTCACAATTTGTTTGATAGGCTTGAAATTTTTCCAGGGAAGCTAAATGCTTACCATCAAGAGAGTTTTAGTTGTTGCAACCTTTAGACTCTATATTCCTCATCATCTTCAATATGATCCAAAGATACTCATAATGAAGGTAGCTTGATCTCAAGTGGGATGATAGCTTATGTGCCATAAACAAAGGATTATGGAGTGGTTCTTATAGGGTTCGCTGACTGGTTCAATAATCTTAAAAGGAAGGAAAATTTTATAAGTGTCAATTATGACTAGTGTCATTAACAATCTTCTTTAAAATAGATACAATGGTTTTGTTTGATGCCACAGCTTGTCTATTGCCTTATAGGCTTATATGTTGTGGATTTCTTGTGCTTGATATTGAATTTTGCATAAAGGTCTTTAACATATCTATTTACAAAGGATCCACCATTATTAGAGATAATGCATGTTGGGATGCCATATCGATAGATGATATGGTAATGAATGAACTTGGATATTTGCTTCTTGGAAATGTAAGAGAGAGGAATGGCCTCAATCCACTTAGTAAAATACTTGGTATTAGTCAAAATATGTTTATGGCCATCAAAAGATATATGGTTTATTTTTCCAATGAGATCGAGACCCCAAGTAGAGAATGACCATGGTGATGTGATTGGTTGTAGTGGTAAAGAAGGTGTGTGTATCAAATTTCCATGTTGTTGATAAGGAACACACATTCTTACATAATTTCAAGCATGTGTCTCTATTTTTGGCCAATAATATCATGTTCTGAGGAGCTTTTTCGTTAAGACTTCATTGTTGGTGTGGGCCACTCACATTCCTTCATGAACCTCCCTAAATGATAGCTTGGGTTCTCTCAAAGAGAAATAATGAAGTAAGGTTACATCATATCCTTTATGATAAAATGTGTTTTCAATGAGGGTATAACAAGTTATGCGATGAAGTAAAAAAAAATTGTCGGTTATTGGATAAGTCAAGTGGAAAAACATGATCATGGAAATAATTATAATAGTATTGATACCAAGGTAGTTCAGGTGGGGGATTGGGACTAGCAATGGTCCATACCCTTTCTAAATGTAGCAAAACATGTGCAAGCTGAAGAAGATTTTCAATGAGAAACTGATACTCTAGCGATGTTATCAATCTATATCATAGACCCAATTATTGCCATTATATTGGTAGATATTTTTTTGGCCGTTGGTACTTGTTCAAACTATAAAGATTTAAAATGAGTCTTGATATTATCCATGATTTGCTTGTAGGGTAAAATTTTGTTGTCTCTAGTTTGATATTGATCTATAGTCTAATTGATAATAAATTGGGAATCACCATAGACCATTAAGTGTAAATATCTCATTGTATGGAAAGATGAAGTCCTACAATAAGTGCCTCATACTCAACCATATTATTGGTACAATGGAAATTAATGTAAAATTCTTTGGGAATCGAATCCCCTTGTGATGTAATCAAAAATATATCGACTCCAAATCCATGAGAAGTGAAAGAATAATCAACATAAAGTTTCCACTATTCAGGTTCATGCTACACTTCTTCCGCTGCCATGATAGAGTCATCTAAAAAGTTGAATTTGAGTGGTTGAGTGTTTATAAGAGGGTCTTCTACAAGTTGATCAATAATAACCTACCCCTTGATAGCTTTATGATTTTTATACTCAACATCAAACTCACTTAGGAGCATGGCCCATTTAACCATGCAGCTTGTGAGAGCTACTTTAGATAATAAAAATTTAAAAGGATCCACCTTAGCGATAACAATAGTTTTATTGTTCAACATATAATGTCATAAATTTTTGGAAATGAACACCATAGCTAAACATTCCTTCTCAATAGGTGTATAATTATGTTCATAAGACACCAATGTGTAGATTAAATAATATACTACATGTTCTTTACCTTGATCATCATGCTGGGCCAAAATTGCCCCCAGTGCATGCTCAATCACTGAAATGTAAAGAAGCAGTGGTTGTCTAGATGTTGGTGGTCTCAAAATTGGTAGGTTGGTAAAATATGTCTTGACATTTCAAATTATAATTGACAATTTTCATCCCATTGAAACATGATCCCTTTTTTTCAAGAGATGTGTAAATGGGTGGCACTTATTTGCCAATTGAGAAATGAACCTGTGAATAGACTAAATCTTTCCTTGTAGGATTCAAAGCTATTTAATAGTTGAATTTGGAGGCATTTCAAAAATAGCCTTAATATTAGAAGGGTCTATTTTGATCTCTCTTTATGATATAATGAACACTAACAATTTTTCTAAACTGACACCAAATACACACTTTTTAGGATTCAAGCGGATTTTATATTCATGATGCCTCTCAAATATTCTTCATAAAACATCAGGATGTCTAGCATGATTTATTAATTTAGCTATAATGTCATCAACATATTCTTCAATAATATCATGCATCATGTCATAGATGATGGTCATGTCATGCTAATAAGTGGCTCCATCATTATTCAATCTAAATGGCATGACTTGATAACACAATGTCCCCATGGCATGGTGAACATAGTCTTGTGTTGATCTTCCTAGGCTATCTTGATTTTATTGTGTCTATAAAATCCATCTATGAGGGATAACATCTCATACCCAACAATAAAATTAACAATCATGTTGATGTTAGGTAGAGGAAAATCATCTTTAGGGCATGCTTTGTTGATATCTCTGAAATCTGTGCAAAGATGTATACTTTGTGGCTCTTTGATGACTAGAACTATGTTTGATATCCATTTACAATAGTCTATTGGTCTAATGAAGCCTACTCTTCTCTAGTTCATCTTTTACCAAAAGAGCAATGTGTGGATGCATCTTTCTCAATTTTTGTTTAACTACCTTGGCATATGGATGAATGACAAGGTGATGCATAACCAAGTGAGGGTCTAAGCTTGGCATGTTTGAATATGCCCATGAAAAAATATCAATGAAATCCATCAAAATGGATATAATGTGTTCATGTTCTGATTCAGTAAGGGAAGCTCCAAGATAAATAATTTTGGGATCATCATATGTTCCCAGGTTCACTTCAATAGTGTTTTCTAAGAGAAGTGTAGATCCATCTTCAAGAATAGTAGGCAATGTGTGATTATGATCATTTTTTTTTGCTATAGTTTCTTTTTGTTCCTCCCACATCTCTAGATAATGTGACGAATCTGAATCCACTAAATCAAGGAATGGCCAACTAACAAATATCTCAGTAAATTCAAGAGTAATATGCTCAAAGACTTGTTGTTCTTTTGAATCAATGTTAGTACTGGTGATAGATCTAGGACTTGATGGACCTTGAGCATCTTTTTGGGATGATAAAACTTTCCCATCCAAGAGTGCCTAAAATAGGTTTTCACTCAAGGGCTTATCTTTTTCTTTACTTTTTCCATAATCAACAAGTGCCTCAAAGAGGTTTTCACCCAAAGATGTCAATGTTTTATCTTTGTTATGACCAATAAAGTTTACTTGTTCTCCAAAGTAGGTAGAAGGATCCAATAAAAAAGCAAAGCATTGTTTATGATCACCAATGGGCAATGCATCTCTTAGTCCCATGTATTTTACAATTAATTCTTCATTCTAAAAGTCATCAAGGCGTTTAACTAAATTTTTTTTGTCCCAATCAATGAGTTCAGGATGGAAAAGGTATAGGTAATAATGAGGTATTAAGGTCATAATGGCATTTGAATCAAATATATCTGAGTCAAAAAGCTCATCGAAAAGGCTATGATGGGATCTGACATCACTGTCAGGAGTCTCATCACTATTCAGTTCATAAGAATCACTATCGAAAGTTATGAGGTCACCCCCAAGTGGTATAAATTTGAGACCATGATTCAAATTAGGTACTCTAGCTAATAAAGGTTCCATGATTCCTTGTGCATGTGGGCCAAGGCCTTTTCCTATTTAATCAAAAGTGTCTATGATCTGATTACAAATAGGATATTTTGGATTCTGAAAACAATCAGCAATGCCATCAAAATATAACCTATCTCCTTTAGTGAAAGCCTCTCAATCTTGTTTTTTTGAAGTAGCAGGTACCAATACCATCGATGATTTTCATTGTTATTTCTTCTATTTCCAAACCAAGTTGGGTCTGTTAGGGATTTTGGAATGTTTAGGTTTACCAAATGTTTTAGGATAGTTCAACAACTTATCAACATGAAAGGTGTCCTTAAGATAGTACGTGGAAATGCCCACATCTTCTATAACAACTTGTTTTACAAGTGTTATGAGAAATGGATCAGCCAAAGTAGATGCAAGGTCACTAAGGTTGATATAATTAGATTTTGGTGTATGTAAAACTATCTCCTTGTTGTTCTTTATAATGAATTCAGAACTAGGGAAATAGTTATAATTGTGGAACTCAGCCTCTAGATGTTTTCAATACTAATAAGGTTGTAGATAAGTAGGAATGGTGACCTCGATCCCATTGTGGGGAAACTTAAGGCACTGATGTAAAGTGTATGGAATGGATTTTACTTCATGGATCTAGGGACAACCAAGAATTATGTTATAAGTCAACTCAATATCCATAATATGTAACAATGTGTAATGGTAAACAAACCCAAAAATGATTGGTAAACAAATTATACCAAAAGACTCCTTCTCAGCATTATCATAAGCCTTTATGGTGATTGTCTCTAGTTGAATATCCTTTGTAGTGTAGCCCAATCTCTGTACCAATTTGAGGGACACTATGTTTAGCCCCAAACCATTATCTATAAAAACCTACTTGATCTTATGGTTTTCAATGATGACCTCAATATATAGTGGGTTATTATGGCTTGGACCTAGGGTGGATATGTCTTTTTGATCAAATGTGAGATGTTGAAATGAAAACAAATGTCCTACTAATGTTTATAAATATTTAGGATTAATATCATTAAGAACAGTGGGTTATTGTAAAAGGTTATTTAGAATGGTTCTATAGAATTTAGATGTATGCAAGAGATCCAAGATAGAAATCTGTGTAGGGGTTTTAGTCGATATGATAGACTATAAGGCTTTTCAACATTAAGATGAGATGGTTTGGCCTTGGCTAGCACAATATTTGACTTTGGATCTGAAGGCACAATGTTCACATTCGATTCAGTGGAAGAAGAGGGTAAAGGGCCCTGAAGGTAACTCATGAGCATCTAATTATGATTATGTAATCTAGAGCTTGAAAGGATCTATTATAATTAAAAGATGAAGGTGAAAGGCCTTGAAGGGTGACTCACAGGCATCTAGTTGCATTAGAGCAATTTCAAGTCAACAAGGAGCCATTATAATTAGAGGAAAGATGAGGTCTAGAAATAGTAACCCATGAAAATTGAGGTGCAACAAAATTGCATGAAATCAATGTGGCATTACAAGAGGGAAAGGGTTTTGACCCTATAACAATGGGTCCAGTACTTTGAGGAGTATGGGATGGTTCATGGGATTTAACAGTACCAGTGGCAATGTGGTTGGCAAAAATGCATCCCAAGGTATTGTTATAGTCATAAGGCATGTTGTTGTAACCCAAGTTATTAGCATGGGTATTATAATCCATATTATGATCATGTTGATTATGATTTTGACCTTGAGTAAAATTTTGCCTATGATTATATCCTTGGTTCTGATTATTCTTTCGTGGTTGTTGATTATGTTGAGGGAATGGATCTTTGTATATTCTGATATCCTAATTAGTATCCTATAGAGCAAGATTGATCTCAACTTCACCACTCTCGATCAAGTCTTCAATAAGGTGTCATAATTGGATGCAACAAGAAGCACCATGACTAACAACATGATGGAAGTGGCAAAATTCATTTTCCTTATACCAATCTGGCTTGGGTAAATCTAAAGGAAATGGCATTGGTATAGGGCATACAATCAAGTTAGCTACTATGATATTTTGGAACACTACCTCAATATGTTCTCATAATTTTCTAAAGACTCTGAATTGACTATGGAATGTCCTCCATGAAGGCTATCTTTATAAGGTGTTTGGTGGATTAGGTGGAGATAATTTTGCATTTGAAGTTGACGGATCTTGTACCATTTATGCGTGTCTTGATTTAGTCACACCATTTCCAACCATGTTTTTGTTCTTGTTGAAACCTTAGGTTTCTCTGTTGTAACTATTTGACTAGGAGATTGGGTTTGATTTAATGTTTGACCCTATGAATAAATCTTAATAAGGCCTTTTCCAATAAGTGCCTTCTCAATTTGTATACCCTTGTCTATAATTTATTCAAATGTGTTCATGCAAGTAATTCATATATTATGCACCATCTCAAGGTGTAAATTATGCATAAAATGTCTGCCAACTATTTTTCTAGAAAATTATGTTGAAAGCAACCAGCTAATGCTCTCCACCACTATAGATATACCATGAAGCTTTCTCCATTTCATTATTTGGATTTGTACATGTCAAAAATGGTTAATTCATGTTCAAAGTTGTAAGAGAAATGGTTGATAATTTTTTTAGATAGATCATTCCAATCTGCAACTGATCCCTTGGGTAACTTAAAAATCCAATCTAAAGTTGTTCCTACTAAACTTCATAGAAACAAATGAAGTAAATAAATGCTACTATAAGCTACCTATTGATATAATACAAAAAATGCTTGAATGTGTTCACGAGGGTCACCATATCCTTTATATTTGTAAAATTTGGGTACCTCAAAACAAGGTGGAAAGGGGATTTGGAGAATACTCAAATCGAATAGATATAGACATATCTCATCAAATTTGTATGTCTTGATTATGTTTCTTGTCTCCAATCATGACACAATATCTTTCATGTAATTCCACTCTTGCATGTTTAGTGTATTCATGGGTGGAACATAATTCTATTGGGGTCGTATGTGCCCCTATTTCATGGATCTGTTAGGCATATACACCCTATGATCTGTGACTTCATTTTGGTTTGATCCTTGAGTCGAGTAAGTGAGTTGTTGATTTTGGGGTTGATTAACATTCCCTAAAGTTGGCCATCTAGAGTTATACATGTTCTATTGATTTTGGGGAGTCTATGGTCTATTTACCAAGTACATTTTGGTTGAGATGAACTAGCCAAATTATTTTGGATAATTTCTTAAATGCAAACTAAATGTTTTGGTACTTGGTTTTGTAAAGGAATAAGAGGTTCTTGATGATTGAAAAATGCATGCTCTATGTCTAGTAAAGCATGTTGTCGAAACCTCTTGGGACTTAAGTTGTTTGATTGAGTCACTTTGATCTATCATTATTGTCTTCTCAACTAAAGTGTTTTGTATTAGTTAAACCACATTCCCTTGTTCCTTGGAAACATCGTTGTTTATTGAAGTAGCAACTAAAGAGTCTATCAAGTCCATGATAAGTTCGTATGTATATAATTAACTTATCTTTATTATCTTGGTGACAAGATATTGATCATTAGGTTTTGACTCTATGAGTACTTATTTTCCTTTACTAAAAGAAGCAAAATTTGCATTTGTAATTTTAACAAGGAATTATTCTCATTGTTGTTCTTTTACCCTAACCAAGGTATGCAATTGTTTCATAAGAAAGTCTAATGGCAATCTAGCACCTGATTTAATCAACCTTAGGACTGCTTCATTTTTGTCATCTTTGGGTTGATATTCCAAATAATCTTCCTCAGATCCTACAGTTGTGGGAATGTCCTCAAAGACCATAGAATTGTCTTACCATCATTAAAGTACTCTTCATAGGTAGGGTTGTAACAGACCCCACTATGAGTGTACCTTTTAGTCATGTATAAAATATTGTTCTCTACATTTGGAAAGATTTGGAAAATGTTTTGCAAATGTTTAAATAAGGTGTGTGTTTTGAATTTCTCTAAACAAGTGACAAGGTAACAAATAACTATAATAAAAGAGAAGGTGGTGTAGTATCACACAATTATAAGAAGATGTTCATGAAATTACTCAACCTTGGGTAGGGTTGAAATCATATAAATTAGAAGAGGGTATGATAAATCAAAAACCTAAGTGTAAACTAGTACACCAAATGTAGGTTGAAAGATAAGTCAAAATATTAAAATCTAGTTCAAATTTGATGAGTTGATACTAGAAAATTATAAGAAATCCCTTCGAATTAGGCAGGTCACAATGCAAACTAAGAAACTCAAGATGTGAAAACATGCAAGAATTCTTAAGTATTAAATGAAGACCAACTAGGCAACACAATTCTGCCATATGGTAATAGGAAGTAAAATAAAATGTGTTCTATAACTTAGAGCATAAGTGAAACATTAGATAACCTAAGTTCACAATGATCAGATGATGATGAGTCTATAAACAACCTTCAACCTAAATGGGAAATTGAACCCAAATTAACTCAAATCAAGTACAAATGGTAAAACCAATTAACATGTTAATTTAGAACTTAGAAAGGTGTAATTATGAATTTGAATTATCAATGGACTTAAATATTTTTAGAAAATGGTTCAGACTCAAATGGGTAGCATAACTGCACTATTTTAGATAATACAAACACAATGTTTAAGATGAGGTTTTGAACAAGGTAAAGATGATTTGGATTTGACCAGTGTAACACCTCCTTGTTCAAGAAATGGCAGACAATAAATGTGTTTGGTTATGACATGTTGTTTAAAAATAAGTTTTAGACTTAAATCAATACCAAGCAAGTAAAGGAAAAGACAAATACAACTAAGTAAATTGTCCTACGCCCTAAACTAACAAGGTTACATCATATTATTGAAATCCATCTATATACATGCTCTTGGGAAGATTTTAATTTTTAATATAAAAATAAATTCACATGAAGTAGTAGGGTTTTTACACCCACCCCCTCTCCCAAGAGATTGTATGGTAACATGGACCTTAGGGTTATTCACCCTGCATCAACAATATGTTCATGGAAAGTGGGGTTATTCTAAAACATAAATTTTTGACCATCTAGATGGTTCTAAGTGTGGCTAATGCTAGATATGCCTCACATAAATTGAGTTCATATCAATTAAATTATTATGCAATGGTATATTCCTTTGCATAGTGATTCCATCTATGTACTTCTTAGTGGAATCCCCTGGTTAACCAGACCTGGCTCGGGTTTTTGTTATGAAAAGAGAGGTTAGTTGCTCAAACTCTTAGCTCTCACAGTATACATAGCCTGATTTATATACCCTATCATGAATTGGGGTTGAAACAATGATGGGAGATGAAACCTTAGGTCAAAACTTCTCTAAAGAACTCGTGAAGAGGCTATGAACTCCCCTCCACAAGCAAAATTACATAAAATAGATGATCTAAGTGAAAAGACTTTAGAGGTTATTTTTAGATAACCCAAACCATATGAGTTTTGGGGAGAGCCTAGACAACTTTATTTTCACACCTTGGACAAAGGCACAATCATAATGAAAAGGCACTTTTGGTCACCTAAGTTCCCTAAAGGCGACAAGGGGAGAACATACACACACTCTTTATTTTGACCAAAGAATAAACAAGCAATAATTGACTAGCATAAAACAACACACTTGTGAAAATATTTAAATTTAAGTGAATGTTAGTTTTAAGCACCAAATTGAAATGTTTAGTGAAATTTTTGGACACTTGGCCTTAGTTTACAAAAACTTTGAAAAACTTCACAAAACAATTAAATAAAATATCTAAGTTTTTTTTAAACACCAAAGGGAAGGTTCAAGACTTAAATCATGCTCAAATTGATCACTTTTCCATGTGGGTCCTTTAAGGTTAGAGAGTTTTCCCTACTTTGAAGCACAATCGATAATGAATCAAGCAAGTTTTAAAAACTAGCTCTCGGGTTCTCTATTTTTAAAACACAAAGATCGATGTTGATCAATAGTGATCAATGTTGGTTGCAACAAGATTAATGTCAATCATAAAATAATAGATGCTAGTAAAAAATGATCGATAACGGTCACCTGTGAACCTTTAGGCAAAAAATATTTTTGACAAAAACTTTTGTTAGCCTAAGTTAGAAAAAAATCTCCAAAAGAAACTTTTGGATCATAGAATAAATGTTCAAACAAAGACTTATAAACCAAAATGACAAACTATAATTTTGAGAAAAGATCTAAAATGCAAATTTTTAACCATGTTTTTCTTGGAAACCTAATTGATGTTATTTAGCCTGGATTGATGCCGGTTACACAGAACCAACTTCGGTCACTATGTTACCTGTGTATCAACAAAAATGTCAAAAACATAGGAAAATGAAACTAAAATTTGATCTTGAAGGATTTTTAAAGACTTTTAAGGAAATATAAGTTTTCCAAAGTGTTTTCCTTGATTTAATGGGTTGTGTGGTCCCATCGAGTGTGCCAAGATGTTGATATGGATTACAAATATGATTAGATCAAGCATTAGTCAAGAAAATCAAGAAAAATGCATAAGAACTAACAAGCCAAGCTAACCTATTCAAATGGGGTTTGAAAATGATAATAAAGATCAAATTAAATAAATCACATATGCATTACCTTCCAAAGAGCATCCCACCATCCAAATATGGCTCAAAATGTTATGTTCCCTTTGATTTGGTGCTCAAGTCTTTAACAATGATACAAAGAAAAGGTCCTCCATCATCTCTTGCTCACCAATGAAACTAGGCTCATGATATGAAAATCAATGTTGTGTCTATCTTAAAGCTCTCCTATTTCAAATTAATTATAATAAACAACACACACAACTGGCATGTGGAGAGAATTCTACATAATAAGTTTACACAAATGAAGCTTAATCAAAGTGGCCTTTGCCCTTCTATTTATAGATTTTCTAAATTGATCAGGATCAACTATTACCATCCATCTCAAGATCAAGATGTGTGTCCATAAATTAATCCAATTATGTAAATAATATCCATAAAAACCCTTATAAATATTTGGAAGGAAGGGGCATTAAAGAGGCATGGAAAGCCATAAACCTAATATTTATCGCATTTATGGCTTATGGATGCCACCCCACAAATGATGTCATTTGAAGATGCAGTTAATAGGAATCAATTTCTAATAAATAAATATTCAATAACTTCCATGGAATTATTACTTAAGCTCATAATTTAATTTAATTTACCTAAGTAAAATTAATCAATTTTAAGAAATTTTTTAGAAATTGGTTGCACTTCATTAATCAAACTGGTCAGAATGTCATATTAATGGGTCATAATTTGATTGGAGAGGAATTATAAGGATATGTTTGTTGTGTATAGGTTTTCATCCTATTTAGGATGTTGTCGACACAAAATAACACATGTATGTGTCATGTGCTTTTGAATTAGAAGAAAAGAGTGATCTAGAGCACCAAAATGCATTTTCATCATTTTGACTCAAAATGATTTGAGATAAGTTAATAATCACATTAAGTACATTGCCCCAATTAGGGATACATTAGCCTAAATTGACACTTGCATATGATAAGTTCAAACCATTTAGCACGTTTAAGTGATTTTGGCCTAAATTGTGCATTTTCACAAATTTTGAGTAAGATTGACAATTTCAACACAAATGGTGTTAGTAATTAGATGTCTAAAATATCTAACATAGAAGTAAGAGTATCAATAGAATTATCCATGAGCATGTAATCAATGTAATATACACTAACAAGAACCAAATTTTAAAAATCAGATTTGAGATCGAAGGAAATAACTTTAGAAAACCTAAAAATATGTATATGTTCAAATAACCATGGTCTATGCATTAATTTTTGAAGTTGAATGTAATATGAAAGTAGAAATAGGTGAGTATAAGCCAAGGTTTGATCAAAACATGTGAAATAAGATACCAATATGAAATTAGATATGAAAAATTGGTATTCATTCATGAAATCCCAAGGGGAAACTTCAAAATATATATTTGTTTGAAGAACAAAGGGATTCACCAATTATGTTTTACTTAATAGTGACACTAGGGTGTAATGACATTAATAAAACGGTAAAACTAAGTGCACAAGGTATATCTAACATCTATCAATTCAAAATATTAATTCAAATCTTCCTTATTGGCTAAAAGAGTAAAAAAACATAAATGAAATGATTGAACAAGTAACTTCTTTTAAAATTGATAGATTAAATACATAAACACATATGGGTACAATCTTGGGATTCTGAGAGTACAGGGGTTATATCTAAGTGATTTCTCATCTTGGTGTGAAATATTGAGTGCTTACTATGCTTGAACAATTCAATGTCTTCTCAACTATTATCAAATAATCCCTAAGTAGATTCAACCATTAAATAAGCTCGTGTGCTATAATATATATGAATATGTTTAGTTAAACCAAAATTGTAATATGATTTTTTATAGATTGTAAATTTTATTATAAATGTGCATTATCAGATGCCATTGAGTCTTGCTTTTGCTTTACTAAATTTGTGGGTAAAAAGATTGATTTGAAACCATATTCTTCTCTTCACCTAGATCACCAAAAATGCACAATGAAAAAAAAAGTCATGGGTCAGACAACCAAATAGATTTACAACTACAGATCTTTCATGCTTAGGATTAGACCCTATTTAGTTAAAGTTACATACAAATGGAATCTTTGGGAAGGGTTTTAACCTCTTCTTCCCTATAATCCATGATTCAACTACATGAATTTTTGCCTAAACCTTATTTTTGTAAAATTAGATGATGTCACAATGGCTTTAATAATATTATAGCATGTAAGTGGGAGACTCTATCACAAGTGTAACAATAGATATGGTCAATGAAGTCTCTAACTTTAATTATGGATAATGATCCACCATTTTCCTATTAATTGATAAATGACTATGGAAAACATGGTATATGTATAAATATCTAGGATATGACATGCATTATGGATGACCATGAAAAATAAAAATGATTGAAATCAAAGGCATAGTAAAATAAGCCAAAGTGAAAGGACCCACAAAAACACATGAAACATATACAACGACCCACTAAATATACACAATACAATCAAATTCAAGGGTACAACTATAGTTGTTGAATGTGTCCTTGGAGATAAAATTGTCAAGAATGGGTGTAAACAACTTAAAAGACAAATTTTTAAAAATACTCAAAATATGAAATGGATAAATTTTGAAGACATATAGAATGATCAAAGGTTAGAAGGAGATTAATGTGGGATAGGAAATGTCCAAAAAATAGCTAAATATATAGAAGTGGAAGAAGTGTGCAAATATTATAAAAAAGGCATTATGTAAATGGGTCTTGTACTAAAATTAGGTGTCTAAAATGTGACTGAATATTGACATGCATGAGTTCTCATGTCCAATATTAATAAAACTTTTCTTAATGCAGACAAAGGGATAACTAAGTTAGGTCTCTTAAATAAAAATTTAGTTTTTATGTATTAGAAAGTGTACTCTTAAGCTCAATTGAAAGAGAAATAATTATGACATCTATGTGCATCAACTAAGAAACCTCACAAAGGTATTTGGGCATCAAGTTTTAATGAAGGGATTTATGAATTTTCATGTTTATTAGAGTTACACATCCATTTTTAGGAGGGACTTGTCACCATTAGAGCAGATCGTCACTATCATAAGGGTCTTGTATTAGTTTGTCACTATTGGAGGGGTTCAATTCTTCTTTTCTCATATCATTATCTACTTTCTAGATGCTCTTTTATAATATTCTAAGAATTTATTTTAAGTACTCTTAACCTTTATCAAAGTCTAGGAGAGTTAGAAATAAAGTATGTACTTTTAAACCCTATTTGTAATTATCAATCACTCTAGGTATTTTCATTCATTTCCATTCCTTTAACATAAATACATATATATTAAATATATTTGGATCATATTTTTTTACATTCCCTTTTGTAATGGTTGATGTAATGTTTTCAAAAAAATTGCACCCACCATATAAAACATGTTGGTGAACCCCATACTTTTGACCATACAACCTTAGGGTTTCATGCTCTTATCCCTCAAGGGCATGATTCTGTTGAGATATATTCAAATCTAATTATTTAGGGTTTCTATCAACCCTTTCCTTCTTATGCCTTATCATTACATTTATCCTTACTTGGACCATGTCAGCCTCTCTCAGCATTGATTCTCCCTTATTTTGTAGATTATGTATATTCTTACACTTCTTAAATTTCTTAATGGATAGTTATATGGCATGTGTTTCTATGATAGTATTTATATGGAGATTTATTATATTTTATATTTTATTAGGCATGATGATATGGTTTATAACCCTAATTTTAATACAAAACTCATTATGTAAATATGTTTAGTGTCATTTTGTGCATATGGATCATTGCTTTGAATCGGGGTCTTATTGATGTTTTGTGTATCTACCTCTTCTCTTTTCTTCTTTGTGTAGACTCATGATATTATCTTTCCTATTTATTCTTTATCTTATTTTTGTTTTATGTGTTTTGGGTCCTATTTTGTTATTCTATTATTCATCCCCTATTTTTCTACTTTGGGGACAAAATTGGTGATTTGTTGATTTTGTCATGTTTGCAATAGGCACCCTACCAATTGTGTTTCTTTGTGTTTTGTGGGCCCTTGTGTGATTATATGCTTATTGTTTGTATTTCAACTTATGATTGTTGATTCTTTGCAATTTAAATTCAAGAAGTCTATATATTAAAATTCACCTAGAAGCATTTAAATTACAAGTATCAAGAGGGATCAAGTTATTTAATATTAGTTGGGATACATTTCTAATGATAATGGGTTTAGTACATTGACAAATAATTTTTTGCCTTTTTCTATAAAATAAATAGCATTCAAACAAGGCATGTATATCATGCCAAGGCATTTCTTATGGGAATTTTTATGTTCTCTTGTTAGAATTGAATCTTAGACCTACATCATCATATACATGATCATCATTATTGATGTTCTATATTTTCTCCAACATTATGGATGATATTTTTTATTCTTCCTACCCCAATCATTGATAATATTTATCATTAAAATTTTCATACAATGGTTTTCCTTTGTCTTCTTTATTCCTTATATTTTTACCCTTTGCCACAGTTTGACTTCATATAGTGAGTAAACAATTTCAATCATGTTGTAAAAGATTAACACTAATGGTCGTTGAAACTCAATATTAAAAATAATATATTTTATACAAACCAACTTGTGAGACCATGATAACACAATTCAATGAACTCTAGCTTCTTGTTTATGAACTCTTACACAAAGACCAAGAGTAAAATGCTAAGATAAATGACAAGTAATATTAAAATTCCAATAAAATTAATATTTAATATTTACAAAGATATTATAAAATACAAATGTTGTTATTTATAATTAAACATTCTTTTTCTAAAGGTATTATAAATATTTTTTGTTTAATAATTAAAAGCCCTCTAATTACTAGAAACTTTCCTATTGAAAACAAATTTAAGAGTTCCCTTTATGTGATAGTATCATACCTTTAAAACCTCAACACTTATAACATTGGCTTCAACAAATCTAAAATTATATGGTTGAATTTTATATTTTGAATTTTTTGTATTTATAGTTATTCATGTATTTTTACTTTACCTTGGTTATGGAATATTTTAGCTATTATTAAACTTTAACAAAATTATCATTTAATAAATTTTATAATTTTATTTTCTTTATTTATTTCTTCTTCCAATTGTTAAATGTGGTATTAAAGTAGAGTTTCCTATTAATAATAGGAGGCTAAGGAAGACAAAGTTTAAGTCTTCCAATAACTAATGTCAAACTGATCAAGTTTCACTTAAGGCCTCTACCCTTTCAAGAAGAGGAGGGAAACCAATTGTGGAATTATCCATTGACCATTTATGTAATGAAATTTCAAATACCTTATTTTTTGACTTTGACACCTTTTAAATTGATGTGATTAGGATAAAATATAATAATATTGAGAAAGACCTTGCCAAGTTTTCACAACCCTTTGTTGTGTGTGATTTTATTTTGGGTTGTGGGCATAACACTCCACTTCGAATTTTCAAGAGATGCAATATTTTCTCCTAAAATTGGTAAGAGACAACATAGTATAGAAATAAAAGGAAGACCTTGAGGAAGTAGGTGAGTCAAGGGTTTGATAAAAAAAATTCAAATTATAAAATTTGTAACCTTCTTGTTCCATAAGTTATTTGATACACTGTAGTGAGAACACAGTAATTATTATAGTTTTCTTTATAAATAAAAATTAAGTTAACTCAAGATGGGTTGTTGTTTCCCAAGTTTTATTGAAATTCCTAGTTTTCATATTTGGTCATGAGGCAATAATATCCTTAGTTTATTTCATAAATAATATATAGTAACCTTAAGTAGAATTTATAGTTCATGATTAGAAGAATCCTTGATATAAATTCATGAAAAATTGGATTTCTACATTGATTGCAAAACTTGACGAGGATAAGGATAAACTACTCAAAGGTTACTCTCGAGATGACTTAGATTTTAACCTGAAAGCATCTCAACTTTTATCCTTCTCATAAATATTCGATTTAACCTCCATTAGAAACAAATGAGATCATTTTAGGGATTGATTAGCTTCATTACCATTGAACTAAATTTAACTCTTATGATAAGAGAATTTAGTACATATGGATGACAATTGGTATGTAGTAGTAATCTTAAGTTATTTATATCAATTTGTTGAGTCTTACAAATGCATGGCCTATACAAAAAAATGCATTAGTTATGCATTTTCAAGTATTTAATATTTCATCAACTAATAGTATCTACTCTCTCCACTTGTAGTTAGATGTGGATAATATTTACATAAGAGATTTTTAAAAAAATCTAATTATGTGCATAGAGATCACGGATAAAAGTCATTAATTCCAATCAAATGACTCATAGGACATCATTTGAGGGTAAAATTTAAATCCACTTCATAAAAAGTCAAACTTTAATATTCCTAGCAACCAAAAAAGGGCAGGTGAAACTAATTATTTTCAATAGGAAAAATATGTTTCATCTTTCTGATCACATCCCAATTTTAATATATTTATTTGTTTCCAAATATTTCAAAGGATATTTAATTCCAAGGTTTCCATGGATTCTGAAGGCATCTTAGTTGGGAAAATCCTTAAATATTTGTGATATTTAGTGTCAACAAGATAGCTAAAATATCACATTTTGTGGAAATGACTCAAAATGAAATTTTACATTGTCTACACACCTCATTGAGTCCTATGAATCAATTTAGTCTAAATGAAATTAAAATTATTCTTTCCATCATCATCATTAAGTAGTTTCCCATTGAATTTCAATTGCATTTTCACTGAAGACCAAAACCACCAACCTAGTACTATTAGAATTAAATCCAAAAAATTTATTTCAATTGAAATAAAAATAAGTAGTAAACACTAAGGGAAAACACTTTAACAAGCCTTCATATTAAACAATAACAAGAAATTAAAATTGGATCATTGATAGAGATGGTGATTCTTATGAGTCAACATGACTTTATCTTGATCCTTTGTCAAGTTTTCTTCTATTAATTTTCACTCCAGCTCTTCTATCTCAATATTATCATCATGACAACTTTTTCTTGTTTTTCATCCTTGATTTATAAAGAAAGTTATCATATACTTTTCCATACACCCTCAAATTCACCATTATTTCCTTCGTGGAAACCACATTATATCCTTATTTTATATATTATCTCCTTCTTTTGGGATAATTACTATGGCCTCCACATCTCTATATTCATCATCAATATCCCCATCCTCTTCCAAGATAAATTCATCTTCTAAGGGTTTTTCATAGCTGCCTCCATTCTTTCTTATCCTCATAATAGATATTTATTTATTAGATGAAAACTCCACTCTCTCATTTCCTTCCATTAATTTTGGGTTGTCTCAAGCCCATTCTAAATCCCATTCTCACCTTGAGCCCAACATGTTCCCAAACAGTCACCTTAGGGTTAGGTAAGGAGTTAGGGCTGAGATTTTGGTGTGCCTTTGACTTGGGTTAATAGTGAATAACTTGTTATCTTATAAGTGAGATCATAATCTTAAATTTTGTATGGGTAGGGTATGAACATGTCATATTTAAATATTAGATGAATGCCTCTTTACTCAAAGTATGGAGTGACGTCATATGATAAGATAAGGTGCTAGACATCATGCACCTTAAAAAATATTTCCTTTTATTTTTTATTTTTAATAAGACCCTATTTCTCGTGTACACACCTAAATTTGATATTAAACACTTTGACATACATGGACATTGTGTACACATGACTTTTATGCACACTTCTATATGTCTACTCACTCGTTGTCTTAGCCAACCTTACCTAGTAGATATAATAATTTAAGATTAGCTTAGTATGTGCAAGAATATTATATAATCTTAAATAGAACTTAGCCATATTATAGATCATTTCATTTCACTCCCATGACAATACTAGCAATAGTAAGATAGTTTTGGTTATTGTAGATGTCTTCATTTTCTAGTAGTGTCTAAGAACAATTAATAACTATTTTTAAAAATTGGGAAGTCTCTATTGGGTCAGAATAGACATGTTTCAAGGTTTTATCATAGAAATAAATATAAAAGAGTCAACTATAAATACAAAATCAATCCTAAGGTGATACTCACTTAGTTATTACTTGAAAATCACACTAAAAATTCAATTAGCACTCTCTTTGAGACATTATTACAAAGGCATACACATTTAAAAACCCCTCAAAGGAGCAATCCTAAAACCAAGTCGAAATACACATGCAAATAAAATTTGAATGGTGTTAAGCATTCAAAGCTAAAAATTGCAATGCATTTTATATTAATCATAATTTTCCACATGCACACACCTAATTGGAAGAATTAAATGCATTTTGATCCCTATTTGGAGTATTGAAACATAGGCAATGCTCAGTCACTTAGTGGTGAGCATTTGGGGGTATCTAACCCACCATACTAATTTCTTTTTCAAGAGTCATCTTGTGGTTGAAAGTGAGATTAGGGTTTCAAATGAAGGATAAATAAGATAGAGATTAGTGTATAATAAAAACTAAATGCACACACAGGAAGCATCTACAAGTGTAAGGGTAGTGGTATGAGACATCACAGACTTGCATAATCTATAAGGACACTTCTAGCAAATGCATAATAGTACCAGTCACTGATAGGGTCTCATTATTACTAGCAATGTCTTGGCAAAGTATGATCTATAGTTTATTGATCTGAATAGTTATAAATCATTTATAGGATGTTTTCAAGATTAGTGTCAACTGTTATGAGTGATGAGGTACAAAAATAAGCTAAGTACCTCTCTCATCTCTTAGTACTTTTCAATTTCTAATTTTGTATGTGCAATATCAATTTATCCATTTTTCAACTCAGAATGGGATTATTGATATATTTTATACAATCTTAATTATATCTAATTTTACTTTATTTATATCACATCAAACCAAAATAATAATAAAATATACTAGTGAACTCGATCATTAACTTAAGCCTTAGCACACCCTCGGTCATTTCTACCTTAGGGTTTTATACTTTCTTAAGGTTTCATACTTTCTCAGGGTTTTAAATACATCCTCTATCAGGTTTTTACTTTCAAATTTTATTTTGTATTTCCCCTACCTAAAAATCTGAAAATTTTCTTTTACACCAGGATTTCTTAGTACTTTAATGCATACATCCTATGTCATCTAAGAATGTTACACCTCCTTTACCTATAACACAAAGTTCTAGGTTAAGTGGTGTTTCAATTTATCATTCTAATATTCCTTTTATATAACCACATGTTTGTATGACATCTAAAATGGATCAAATAAATGAAATAAAAATTCCTCTTTCTATTAATATACACATTGATGAGGAAATAATAGGTGTAGATGAACATGTTATCAATGATGTTATGCTTGAAATTAAAAATGTTTATAAAGATGATATTAGATGTGATGTTGAATATCATGGTAGATTATATCCTAATGAACATGATGGTGTATACTTAGTAATCAACTTAAATATTTAGATACTATCTTGAATATTATCATAGAGGTTAAGAATACTAAGAATGCTAAGAAAACTACAACTGGGGATCAATATGAACTCCTAAATGATACTAATCCACACTTTAGAGGCATAGATCCTAAAATAGGTTTTCAAAACATTATTCCAATGCTTTTATCCATGTGTCTACACATATGGCTCAACATGTGATGTTTGCACCTATTGTGGGGGTAATGCAAATTACTCCTCAAATTTGTATGTTTTTTTCTACAAAACATACTTTCGAGCATTCTAATTTTGCTACTCATGTGGAACCAACTATTGTTAATCAATCTAGTGTGTCCTACCAATAAATCACTTATATAACAACATTTTGATCTTCAAGTCAAGGTTAATCTAATGGAACAAGGTTCTTATAAAGAGGGTCATTTAACAAACTCTCAATAACTATTACATAACCCTTTGTTCCTAGAAATTTCTAATTTTCATTTGCCTATAGGATTTGTTGAACCTAAGCTTACACCATTTGATGGTAAAGGTGATCCAAAATAACATCTTAAAGACTTACGTATAGCATGTTTAATCTATGCATCTAATGATAAGTTACTAAAAAAGTTTTTTTCCTAAGATCCTTAAGGACTATGACTTGCAATATTTTTATGACCTTCCTCTCCAATTGGTAAATTATTTCAATCCTTTGGATAACCAATTATTAACTCGCATTTCTATTAGTATTAGTGAGAATGTGTCCTATGCTCAAATTGCAAAACTAAAGCAAGGACTTAATAAGCCCATTAGTGACTATGTGTTTTATTATAAGATTATGCATTCAAAAATGATAAATATTATGTATGATAATGAATTAAAAGACATATTAAATAAAATACCACTTTCATCTATCCATGAGTTTATTGTGTTCAAATGATTTCAATCTTCTGATGATGTGCGACAGTGAAATACCATGAGATTAAGCTAATTATCATGAATAAGCTAAAGTATGGGATTGATCCTCCCACATATTCAAATTCCAAGTTTTAAATCAAACCACCTATCAAATTAAATGCTAATGATACAAACAATGAGGTTAAATTTCACAACTTAATAATAGGTTTGTCCTATTACTTCCTAAAATGTGGCAATTTTCAAAGGATCAAAACATCCTCATAAAGTATTATAAAAGTTTATTCGATACAACCTCATACTTTTTCATTTGCCAAAGAAGGTTGATATGATAAAGGCATAACCTAATGAGTTTGATATCAATGCATATTATGGTTGGCATAGATTCACAATTAATTCAACTAATAGATGCTTTGGCTTGAGACATAAAATAAATGATTTAATTAAAAATAATAATATTGAGCTCAATGATGTTACTACACCTATAAATGATTTCGTTGTATAATTTAATGTGAAGTTTAATATATTTTGGGATCCATTTCTAAAACATGTGGCATAAAAAACTAAGATTAATCTTGAAGTATATATGACTTGCAATGTGTGTCCTCCTTTGACTTATTATGTGATGGAAATTTGACAGTCATTAAGAATTATCAAGGATACTCTTATTTATATTCACCACTCAAGAATAATTTGCATTTCATTGAGCATACCATGATGATATATATTTCATTACCATTCTAATACTACATTTCCAAGATCAAAATTCTCATGCATATAATGATATTCTTATAGAAATTTTATTAATCTGCCTTGATATCCATAAACTTACACTGCTTGATATCTTCCCCTTCTCGCCTACCTCTATTACCTTTTTAATGACCAGGTGATTCTTTAAATTACTTAATTGTAAAAACACAGTCCTTACGATCAAATCTACAAGCTTATATAAATTGATTTTCATTGTGTTTTCAGCAAGTGAATAGTTATAATTTCATGAAACTCAAGGATTATAGACAGCCAAATAGTTATTCTACTTGTATTGGCACCTGCACACATTAATAAAACTCTACCATCCATTATAATCTTTAGATTATTAAAAAAAAAAAAATCAAAACACCATATTTATAATATGTCGTACCTTATTTATACTTAGGTTCCATGAATTCCACCTTCATCCAATAAAATGTCTTTTTTTAGAATTGCTTTTCAATCACAATACAATCCTAGTACATAAACACTAGAATCTATTACTTCCATTTCATACTTGCCTCAACCAAATCAAAAAGGAAGAACCCAATTGCAAATGCAATGTGGTATCATTACATATCAAGGTAAAAAAAGTGATCGGAATTATGATTAGCAAATAAAAATACATAAGTGATCTACCATGTATGAGAGTATATCAACTTTCAAACCCTTTTTGTCACTATCATGATGAACTCATCGATCCAAGTGATATATAAACTTCACATAGATTATGCTCAGAAACAAAATTCCAAAACTCAAAAGAAAACCTTCAAGAAATCCCGCAATTCAAACCACTAAGTCAAATCATGATTACAAGGAAATCTATATGGAGTACAAGTGATATCACAAAAAAACTTATTTATTTATACCAACCTTCACCAATATATTGATGATTTTATTTATTAGCATAGACCCTCGAGTATTATGTGTATAATCTTAAATGATTCTTAAACACTAAAATTACCCAATCTATTGTGCAATTCAAAACATGAAGAGTGCATAAGATGAATTGACTGTAATTGAATGTAAAACAATATCAATCCAGGGTGAATTATGTGCTATAGACATTTACCAAAATTATATGTTGAGCAGATTAAGTGATAGCATTGGCATACATGTGACGGTAGATGCATATATAGAATTCTCCAAATTTCCTCTCCTAATTGTGTTGCATGTACGCACTTGTGATTCCATAAATTATAAGACATTACACATCCATACCTGTATCTTTATTCTACTTTTGAAAATATAAAAACCTCTAGACTCGGTTGAGACACAATACAAATTGTGTCAAGACAATACAATGATGTCGAGGCTAAATTTTCAATAGATATGAGTTGCTTAAGAAAATGATAGATCTTATTGGAAACATAGACATGAATATAAAGCTATATATCAACACAAAAACTATATAACTACCACAAATTAGATAACAACATACTTATATTTACAAACAAAATAGACTTACAACACTGCACCTAGTCTTGGCAAGCTTATAAATACGTTCACACTGTTACATATCTATCTTCTATCATGGGAATCAATCCTTTTTATGCTTGTAATTCACCTTAATCACATCCTCCAAGGTAGTTTCAAACCAATCAGTTTTTTAAGGTCTTATCTAAGCTTGGAATGGTCATACCTTGTTGAGACTTTCCCTCAACCACTTGCCTTAAGATAGAAAAATATCTTATCATGAATAGATCATTGTTATATTTGATCCTTTTGACTCTCCATGATGACTATAAACTAATAAACTCTATAATATTCCTTAATATGTTTCAAACCACCTAATATACCTATAACAACTCATAATTGATCCATTTAATGACCTAATTACATGAAATAATTTAAATGTCATTTTTGGAGGGAAACCTCTCTAGACACCTATACAAGCTTCCAAGGCCTCCATGAGGCTTATTGTGACTTCTTGAAAATTTTACACTTCATAGTGATGCTCCTGCATCAAATTTCTCTAGTGGGAAAATATTTGAGTTGCTGCTCAAGTGACCTCCTTTCTTCTCTTCCAGTTCTTAAGGACTTTCTTCTTCTTTCTCAATTCTTCAAGGCGTATGATCCCAAATGACTCAATATTCATTGTATCTTCTTTAGTGAAGTCTACTATGTAAGACTCCATCTCTTCTTATACAAGGTTCTCCATACATGAACATACAAAGCTAAAAAAAAAAAAATTCAAAAACTTGAGGTATTATTGCCCCTTCCTCTACATCTTCTTCATTTAAGAACTTCATTAGCACAATTGCAGCTTCTTTAATGTCTTCCTCATTTCCTATGAGGTTTAAGTTTTATGATTCTTTCATGATTTACTACCAAATCATTTCCTTTTCTTCACTAAACTCTACCATGTCTTGATTCAAAGTTGATTTGTCTTCAACTTGTGTTACTCGAAACAATTCTTCCCACTACAAATTAGATTCTACAAGCACTTTTATGGGTGTTTCTTCCTTACATCCATCATTCATGAATTTATCTAATAGTTCAATTATTTTTTTATACAAAGCATCTTCTTGAAAATTTACAATTTTTTTATCAAATGCAATATTACATGGAAAAATTTGAGGACACTGAGCCTCTTCAAATGCTTCTTCATCTTCATTTAGTCCACACATAGATTCACCTTCTTCTCCATATCCTTTCTCTTGCATTACATCACCAACCTCTTACAATTTCATATTCATGTCAGCAAAATCAATATGGAAAATGAAATAATTTCTATCAGCTTCAAACCTTTTTTGGATCAGCTCTGTATCTTTTATTCCTTCAATGAGGCATTACCTTCTTGAAGTTCTTCTCCTTGCTCTATGTCTTCAAATAATCCTCCTTCCTCTGGATGACAAAATACTATTTCATGCTCCAATAGCATGTTCACTTTGTCCATAGTACAAGCATGTTGCTCATGCTTCTCTTTTGTTACCGATATTTGGATTTCATCATTTAAGCCCTCAAATTAGACTTTTTATTCATCTATATTTTTACTTGCATGCACACATACAAAGAAATCATCAGTTTTTAAAACTTTTTGAGGCTTGTTTGCCTCTTTCTTTTTTTCTTTGGATTGCTTTTCTAGCAACCTTAACTAGCTTCTCTAAATTTTGATTGATTGTTGTTGCTTCCTTCTTCCTAGGATTTCTTTCAAAGGCCATTTCACTTTCATTTTAAATATCCATCCATATTCTTGATTTTTTTTGTTCCTATGCACTCTATTAGGAATGTTAACATTGCTAATCTTTCTTTTATCTCATTCATTTCTTTTTCCATTTCTATCTCTCTTTTCTTAACCTCTTCTCTCTCCATTTTCTTGTGGCATTTCTCTTTCTCTAAGCCCTCCATATTTCTCTTTTTAATTTTATTCTTATCTTAGTTCTTCACTGGACCTATCTCCTCTTATCAAGCATGTTTCATCTCAATATATATTACCTCACCTAGGTCTTTTTCACCCTAGTCTTTTGGCAATGTATTCTAGTCCTCTCCTTTGGATTTTTCACCTTATATAAGCTCTTCTTGAGCTTACCTTGAGCTTTCAATAGCTCTTTATTTCTTCTCACTTTTTAAGACTCTATGGCTTTAGGGCTTTATTCCAATTTACCTTTTAAAGTTTCACAAATCTTTCTCCCTCTCCTTCACTGTCAACTTTTCATCACTATTTCCTGCACCCAACATCCTTCATACAAAGTAATTAGATTTCCTAAGAGCTAAAGCTTTGACACCAAAAATTAATGGAAATCTGACAGTCTTTAATAATTATCGAGGATACTCTTATTTATAATTCACCACTCAAGAATAATTTGCATTTTATTGAGCATATCATGATGATATATATTTCACTACCATTCTAATATTACATTTCCAAGATCAAAATTCTCGTGCATCTAATGATATTCTTATAGAAATTTTCTTAATCTGCCTTGATATCCATAAACTTACATTGATTGATATCTTCCCCTTCTCGCCTGCCTCTATTACCTTTCTAATGACTAGGTGATTCTTTAAATTACTTAATTATAAAAACACAATCCTTACGGTCAAATCTACAAGCTTATATAAATTGATTTTCACTATGTTTTTTTTGCAAGCGAAGAGCTATAATTTCATGAAACTCAAGGATTATAGATATAAAAATAGTTATTCCACTTTTATTGGCACTTACACACATTAATAAAACTCTACCATCCATTATAATCTTCATATTATATGGAAAACATTTTCAAAATGCCACATTTATAATATGTCGTACCTTATTTATACTTCAGTTCCATGAATTCTACCTTCATCCAACAAAACTTCTTTTGTTTATAATCACTTTTCAATCACAATACAAGCCTGGTACATAAACACTAGAATCTATTACTTTCATTTAACAGTTGCCTTGATTAAATCAAAAAGGAAGAACCTGATAGCAAATGTAATTTGATATCATTACATATCAAGATAAAATAAGTGATTGGAATTTTGATTAACAAAAAAAATACATACGTGATCTACCATTTATAAGAACATGTTGAATTTTAAATCCTTATTATCAATATCATGATGAACTCATCGATCCAAGTGATATATAAACTTCACATAGATTATGCTCAAAAATAGAATTCCAAAACTCAAAAGAAAACCTTTAAGAAATCTTGTGATTCAAACCACTAAGTCAAAGGATGATTACAAAGGAAATTTATATAGAGTACGACTGATATCAATAAAACATTTATTTATTTATACTAACCTTCACCAGGATATTGATTATTTTATTCATTAGCATATACCCTTGAGCAGTATGCACATAATCTTAAATGACTCATAAACACTAAAATTACCCAATCTATTATGCAATTCCAAACTCAAAGAGTGCATGAGATGAATTGTCTGTAACTTATTGTAAAATAATATAAATCTAGGTTGAATTATATGTTATAAACATTTACCATAATTATATGTTGAGTAGATTAAGTGCTATCACGGGCATACATGTGATGGTAGATGCATATATAGAATTCTCCAAGCTTCCTCTCCTGCTTGTGTTACATATACGCACTTGTGCTTCCATACATTAAAAGACACTACACATCCCTACTTGTAACTTTATTATAATTTTGAAAATAGAAAAACCTCTGGACTCGGCCGAGACATAATGAAAATTGCATCAAGACAATATAATGATGTCGAGGCTGAATTTTCAATAGATATGAGTTGCTTAAGAAAATGATAGATTTGATTGGAACACAGAGATGAATAGAAAGCTTTGTATCAACACAAAAACTATATGACTACCACAAATTAGATAACAACACACTTATATTTACAAAAAAATAGACTTACAACCCTGCACCTAGTCTTGGTAGGCTTTTAAATACATCCACACTCTTACATCTCTATCTTCTATCATGGGAACCAATCCCTTTTATGTTTTTAATTCACCTTAATCACATTTTCCAAGGTAGTTTCAAACCAATCATTTTGTTTAAGTCTTCTCTAAGCTTGGAATGGTCATACCTTGTTGAGATTTTCCCTCAACCACTTGCCTTAAGATAGCAAAATATCTTGTCATGAATAGTTCGTTGTTATATTTGATCCTTTTGACTCTCCATGATGACTATAAACTATAGAAACTCTATAATATTCCTTAATATGTTTCAAACCACCTAATATACCTATAAAAACTCATAATTGATCCATTTAATGACCTAAATACATGAAATAATTCAAATGTCATTTTTGGAGGGAAACCTCTCTAGACACCTATACAAGCTTCCAAGGCCTCTATGAGGCTTATTGTGACTTCTTGACATTTGACACTTCATAGTGATGCTCTTGCATCATTATGTTACTATCACTAAGGAGGTTCATCCTATAAATTTTAGAGGTTATTTATAGCCAAAAGGTTATACGTAGGTTTTTTTTAACTTTGAAAATGTCTAATTCTATGAAAAAATGCATAGGTCAAATAATTTCAATTTTTACAATTTCATAATTTAATACATAAATAAGTTTTATAGATTATAATCGATCTTATTTTGGGACATAGATTCGTCAAAGTTATTATACATGTATGGGTCCTATCCGCTAGGAAATTATATGACACATATATAGCTTAGTCTAGAATCACTAGGTATATATGCATATGTGCATATATGTATCTATCTATGTATGTGTGTGTGTATATAAATAATAAGGACCACCTAAGACACAATAAGCTTACTTGGTAATAATTATATTTTAATATGAAAATTTTTTGAATGTTCTTTGACGCCACATGCTCTTCCTTCTATATGGTTTTTAATAACTAAAAAAATTAATAATAAAGAATTTTCAAACCCAATATTTATTTTATTTCTAACATTGAATGTGGTGCAAATGGAAATAAAGCTACAGGGATCAATATTTAAAATTTTGCCCTATTTTTTACTGAAATGGTGTCAACATATTAAGGGGTCCTAAGGCAAAGTTTAATGTTGGTCCAACACGTCACCTGCCAGATTAAAAGAAGTTGTTTAGATACATATGTGATGGTTTCTCAATTTTTATTTTCATTTATGCAAGTTATTGGTGGAAGTGAAGTTATAGTAGTTGGATTAGAAGAATTGGTAGCCAAAATATTGGGATAAGAGGTTGGAAATGAAGGTGCAGACAATTTCTAAGTTGGTTTCCTTGTGATTGAACGGTATGGATTTGTGTTTCTTTAGTTTTAAAGACTGAGAGTAGTTATTTTCAAGCATAGTCATCTATCTTGAAATAAATAAATATAATAATAGGTTCTCTAAAAAAAATTATTTAAATATATATTCTTAAAACACTGTGCATATTGGTTTTCTTAGAAATTTTATGTATATCTGCAAATCTTTTCCTTAAACTTGAAATCTAGGAAATATGTGTTTTCAAGTTAGTCAAAAATATGGTTGAAATGATTATGAGGCTTTGTTGCATTTATTCATTTTATTTAAAATAAGCATTTTGCATGCCATTATTTCTTAGAGAAAATGAGTTTCTTGTTTGTTTAAAACAAGTATGTGGTAAAGACCAACCATATAATATAATTTTTTTTTTCTTTGTGCATTGTTTAAAAGAAGTATCTTGCTTGCCATTATTTCTCAGAGAAAATTAATTTCTTTTTTTTGTAAAAGAAGTATGTGTTAAAGACCAACCACATAATATAATTTATTTTGTTCTTTGTGCATTATTTAAAAGAAGTCTCTTGCATGCCATTATTTCTCAGAGAAAATCAATTTCTTATTTGTTTAAGGTTTAGGGTGGTAAAAATAAAGACCAACCAAATAATATATTAAACTGAGTAAAAAATTGTAACAAAAAATCAGAGTATAAAGTATAAATAATAAACCCACTATAAGGCCATAGGACAAGACAACTATGAAAAATGAGGATGACATAACTAAAAAAATGTATTTATTATCTTAAGTTTATTGTGTCCCAAATGGTGATATATATATATAGTCTTGCCTTATGGCCTCATAGTCAGTTTATTATTTATACTCTATACCCTGATTTTTATCACAATTTCTATTATACTCATTTTAATATATTTTTTGGTTAGTTTTTACGACATACTTTTATTAAATAGACAAACAATTGATTTTCTCTAAAAAATAATGACATGCAAAATAATTTTATGAAAAGTGAGGATGACATAACTAAAAATATATAATTATTACCATAAGTTTATTGTGTCCTAAGTGGTCCTTATATATATTTATGTACTTTGCATTATCTTCAACAAGTTTTCTCAATTTTTAAAACCCTAATGTTTAATTTTCATATATAATATGAAAATTAAACATTAGGGTTTTGAAAATTGAGAAATCTTATTGAAGATTTATATAATATGAAAATTAAACATTAGGGTTTTGAAAATTGAGAAAGCTTGTTGAAGATTTATATAATATGAAAATTAAATATTAGGGTTTTGAAAATTGAGAAAGTTTGTTGAAGATTATGAAAATTAAACATTAGGGTTTTGTAAATTGAGAAAGCTTGTTGAAGATAATGCAACGCATATAAATGATCAATTTTGACATAGTAGTTTGTATTTATTAAACATTTTACTAAAATGTTTGAATAAATTTTATTCAAAATGAGTATTTGATTATTTGGCATGGTTATAATTAAAAATATTGGTTTTAGATTTTTGAAGATACAGTTGCATGTATTTTTAGAAATGTATATTTATGAAACTTGTAGGGCTAAGAATTTGTATGGATTTGAGTTTCATGTATTTGATTATGGCCTATTTACCATTTTAAATATAAAAATTGGAGTCTCATGATCATATTGTAATTTGTTTTTAAATGTTTAAGGTAATAATTATATTCTAGTTAGCATAGTTTATTAATTTAAATAAAAAATACTTGAAAGGCCAATATAGATGTGGTTAAGATATTTGGGCAGGGCTTATTATAAAGTTTATAATTTTAAAACTATGAAAATATTTTGAATATTTTTAAATTTATTCCATCCTCACTTTTCATAGTTGTCAAAGATTATAAATAATAAACCAACTATGCCAAAAAATATTCAAAATATTTTCATAGTTTTAAAATTAAAAACTATATAATAAGGTCTACCAAAATGTCTTAACCATATCCATATTGGTCTTTCAAATATTTGTTTATTTCAATTTCAAAACCTTAAACCAAAATACAATTATTACCTTAAGTTGATTGTGTTCTAAGTGCTCTCTCTCTCTCTCTCTCTCTCTCTCTCTCACACACACACACACACACACACACACACACACACACACACACACACACAAAAAAAAAAAAAAACATCAGGTGTTTCATGTATTTGAACATTAGGTGTTTCATGTATTTGATTATGGCCTATTTACCATTTCTTGAAAGTGGCATGAGGATTGTGAAAGAATAATGCATGGTTTTCTTTTTCTTAGGTCGATAGTTATTATTTCAATATGGTTGTAAAGAGGTTGGAATGAATAATTTTTATGAACAATTATGGTTATATAAGTATTATTTGTATTTTGTTTCAAATTAAACAATTTGATGTATTGTATTTTTAAGATCATGAAACTTAGGAAGTATTTGAGCTCAGTTATATAAAATACTTATTTTAGCATACTTTATTAGATGTTAGAATGGAATCCAAGTTCAAATGATTCAGGCAAAGATGTTTGGGGTCATAATTATGGTTAACATAGTGAGGCTACTCATTCACAAAATAACTCTTGAGGTAATAAATTTTTTCATGATTGCAGGGTTGCTAACATATTTGTTAGGCCATTTAATTGGGGAACCTATGTTTCCTTGCATTTTGATGCCAATGACCCTACCTTTTGACATGTTCTCAAATATTTGCTTGTTAACTCTATGAATTTATGTGGAAATATAATATGGATGGGAGCACATTAGAGGAATCATCCTCATCAATGAGGCATTCCAAATGAGCCCTCTTAACACATGCATGTTGTCATTCAGCCTAATGAGCATAATGTTCCATTGGTTGAGCCACATCAACATAAAAATATTTTTGATTTAATTGCAAAGTTACATCCCAATGAAATTGTTCCACTTAACACTAATATTCCACCCCTTGAGATTGAAAAAATTGCTTCTTCTAGTAGGAAACGTGCTAGCAGCCCTACAACACAACTTATGGAGGTCAGAATATTAAAAAAAGTTAAGTTGGAGGTAGATGATTATGAAGGGGCCTCAACCCACTTGATGTAACTTCATGTTGCTTCCATGGATTATAATGAGTACTTCACTTATAAGGGTGCCATTTTGATAGATTTGGTTTTTGATATAGACTATGATTAAAAATTATATTCTTATGTTGAAATCTCTATTGATATTCAATATTAAATATTATCTTGATATTTTTAAGCATGTTGATGTTATTTTTGGTGGTTTTGATATATACATGATAGTATTTTATTTCATATAGAATAGTATGTTTAAATGTTTTACTCTTTACTAAATAATTATGGAAAGACACGTGGATTTTAATGTTTTATAATAATTTTTTAAAGTTATTTTTACATATTGATCATGTTTTAGCCTTGCCAAAATCAGTAAATAAATGTATGTAACATGATCAAAATTCAATTTGAGCTTGAGGAAGAGGTTGAAATCAATCTTTTTTTTTGTTATCCTTCATGTTCCAAAATTGTGGTTTTTCAGAGCTCTTTTTATGCAGTATATACGGTAAGATCATATGTAGTACTTAGTATACATTGAGTATAGAGCTCTATAAGAGAATAATATAAGAGACTAATTTGTAAGTATACATTGAGTCTTTTTCTCTCTTAATTGCTTTAATTTTGTTTCTTTTTCCCTCTTTTCATCTATAGAGATATAAAAGGGATGTCAAGAGATTGATAAAACACTTTGATGGAATTAGAAATCTTTCCTTCAAGAGATTATCTCTTTTATAGGCTTTACTCTATTGGATAGGTTAGATTATATTATTTAAAATCTGATCACATAGACATATATTTGATAACTGAGATATAAGGTATAAAATAAGGTCTGCCAAAATGTCTTAACCATATCCATAATCAATAATCGATTTTCAAATATTTTTTTATTTTAATTAATAAACCATGCCAACCAAAATATTATTATTACCTTAAACTGACTATGGGGCCATAGGGAAAGACAACTATGAAAAGTGAGATAGCAAGCCAATATTTTTAATAAAATTCTTTTTAGGGAAATTATCATTATATTTATTTATTTCAAGACAAATGATTGTGTATGCAAACAACTACTCTCTGTCTTTTGTTTGATTAAAAGAACATGTTTATAACAATTGTAAACTCTAGTATAGAGATGCATATGTATTCCAACATAAGTAAGTTACTCAAATACATATATGATGGTTTCTTGATTTTTCTAATCATTGATGCAAGCTATTTGTATAAGCGAAGCTCTGGTAGTTGAAATATTGGGACGAGAGATTGGAAATGAAGGTGTGGATAATTTCTAAACTAGTTTCCTTGTGATTACAAGGTATGGATTTATGTTTATTTTATTCTAAAGACTAATAAATGTTGTTATCATGCATAGTCATATGTCTTGAAATGAATAAATATAATGATTATATTAACCATATCCATAATCAATAATGATAAGGTATGCCAAAATATTATAACTATATCCATTATTTAATTATGGCCTTTCAAATAGTTTTTATTTTAATTAATAAATCATGCTAATGAAAATATAATTATTACCTTGAGATTATTGTGTCCTAAGTCACAATTGATCCTTAACACATTTATAAAATTGAGTAAAATAAACATAATCTTCCTTCTATATGGTTTTAATGACTAAAAAACTTAATAATAAATAGTGTTCAAACCTATTGTTTATTTTATTTCTAGCATTCAATGCGGTGCAAGTGGAATTAATGTTATGGAGATCAAGGTTTATACTTTTCCCCATTTTTTAGTGAATTGGTGCCAACATATTGAATAGACCCAAGGCAAAATTTAATGTTTAATGAAATTTTCTTGAATACATATGTGATGTTTCTTGAATACATATGTGATGTGATGGTTTTCTCAAAAAAATTAGTCAAGTTGTTACCAGAAGTGAAGTTGTTGGTCCAATATAGATACTTACATTTTATTACACTATAAATACCTCAAATAAGTTTGGTAGAAAATAATAAGGGAACACCACAATATACTTATGCATCTCTATAATAGAGTTTGCAACTATTATAGACATGTTCTCTTAATCAAATAAAACACAAAAATACACTTATTTGGTATAAAATAATAAGGGGACACCATAATATACTTATATATTTTTATAATATAGTTCATAATTGTTATAGATATGTTCTCTTATCAAATAAAAACAAAAATACACAAATTACCTCTTAATAATTTATATACTTTACATTATCTTCAACAAGCTTTCTCAAAACACTGATAAAATAAATCTCAAAATTGATCACAAAATTTGTTGTCCTTCCTCGATCAACCTCAGATTTCAAATGCCTAAATTTTAAATTTCAGCATGCCAATTTTTTTATTTTGTTCTTGATAATTGTTATTTATATTCTCTTCAAAATTTGTTGGACTCGGATCTAGTATTGCAGAACTATAGTGTGTTTGAAGAATTATTATTCAATCCTCTTCTTTCAGATGCTGAATGCCAAATTCTTAGAAAAAATCATGGACATTTTATCTAGCTGAATAGAGCCTCAAGCAAGCCTCCAATAGTTATATCATGATTTCACCCTAAGTATTATAACCTTTGAATCCATGGTTTATTATGGTTATCATTTGATTATTATTGCTTTGATTTGAGCTTTATGACATATGCTTGTTATGAGATAGTTATATGCTAATTAGTTTACCTAATGAATTAATTATGTGATAATTGTAATTTCTTATTTATGTATATTATGGATGTATATTTTTTAGCTATACATCATTAGTTTTGATATATATGATGACTCGGACTAACTACCTATTTATTCTAAGGTGGATGCAGGATTGATTCTTCCCTCAGAGCATGATGGAGGGAGAGAATCATTAGAGACGATGGCGTAGATGGGATGATTGGGGGATGATAGAGGAACTGCTAGTAATCCAACACACACCATAGTAGAATAACTTGTTTAACTTTTTGTTTGATTTAGATAGTTTACTTTTGAGTGATAATAGAGTTCTGCTATGATCATGTTTTAGTTGATGATTATGATGATTTGGTTGTGTGATCTCATGTATGATTTTAGTACATAGATTTACTCTTACAATGTTGTTTTATGATCATATTGTCGATGTTTAAACTAATTTGGTTGTCTAACACGATGATTGGGTTAAATGATATTTAGTAAATATCATTGTCTTGATTTAATGTCTTTATGTATAAGAAATAGTCAAGGCATTAGTATAAATCTATAATTAACTAATATATATATATATATATATATATATATATATAATCCATATACATTGGTATTTAATTAAAATAGTTATCTTGTAATAATTGGCTTTATTAATTGATTTAGTTTATCTTTTTAAAGAGATATTTTTGTTTCTATATATTTAAGGAAACTTAATAACCTAAAAATAATAACCTACGAGTTAAGTACAATGCATGGATTGTGTTGAGTATTTAAGTTCTCAAATTATATTTTTAAAATGACTTAAGTGGATTTAAGTTAGTAATTAACTTGGACTTGGATACAAAGTTTAAACATGCATGATTTATATTAATAAAGGAAGCTCAAGTTAAGTTATGATAATTAGACCTAATTTGAAATGGAAAAGCAGAATATTTTTGCATGAAAAAGTAAATCTTTAAAGATGAGATTATAATAATAGCAAAGGAAAGTATGGCAAAGAAGGGAAGATAGTACAATAAAGGAGAGAGAGGTAAGAGATAGAGCATAAAAGAAGCAAATAAATTATGGTTTGAATTTGTGGGAAAAGATTGAAAGGTAGATGATGTCTTAAAATTTTTGCATGTTTTGTTTGGAGTAGAAATTATTTTCTTGTTGTTAGTATTCTATAATGACCATCTCCTTGATAGATTGGCTAATGAAGGAAGAAACTCTAGCTGTAAAATACAATATATTGAGTGTGACATGTATATATATTCATAAATATATATTAAGGTATAACATACAGGTGAATAGTATAGGTTTAAATCCAAAGGAAAAGCAATATAAATGTTTTATAAAAGTTTAGATAGGACCAATTAAGTCAATTTAATTGGAGAGAGTCGACCTTTATGAATTTTATTTATATACTAAAATATTTGTATGTATAATGATTAGGTATTTAAAAAGAATATTGTTGTGTATAATGACTGGGTATTTAACATATGTTAATTTGGAAAATGAATTCTTTCCATATTCACTCATGTATATATATGCATAAATATATACAGTCCAAACATATAAAGCTAAGTTATATTTAAATGAACTATACATTCTAAAATAGAGTACATAAAAATATTTTTGTACAAGGATCTTCATGCACATATGAATATATGACATGTATAGTTTGAAATGCAAGACCATATATATACTAAGTCATTTTTAGACAGCGTATACTCAATACAGGTAGTGTGAATATATAAGAATATAAGATTTAGCTTAGTAAATATTTAAGGAAAACATGGATTTTTAGTAAAGGATGCAAGACTTAAATTCTTAGCTATACACATATCCATAATATATACTTTGGACTGGGAACAATCATGGTTGTGTATTTACCAAGTAATAGAGTGTAGAGTATTTAAGTTTTATATGAAACATATAACTGCTTCCCATTACGTAACAATTCAGTTATAATTTAAAAATTATAGAGTATGTTACTTTGAAATAAAAGTTTAAATATAGGTTACTTTTATAAATCTATAATTTCTTTCAAATAAGGAGCAACTTGTTTAGTTTATTTTCATTCATGTAAAATGGATCATATTAAAAGAGAACTAAAAAATTGAACTTATGTGTTATACTCTATATACTTTTAAACATATATAGAATAAGGATTCTATTGAAGAGAATAACAGGTAACATTGGGATAACCAAATTGGGACTTAGGAAATATGGAGACCTTAATTGGATTTTAATTGCTTGTTCTTGAAAGATATGAAATACATAGTTTATTTTCTAAATTATACAAGTAAAATACCATGATATGATAATGTATATACATTGAAATATGTGTTATACCTATATGTGAACTTAGGTAGTTTACTCATATATAGCATGTATGAATAGGAAGTATGCCTATATTGTTTTAGTGACTAAGCATCTAAATCATGAAATCCCAAAGGATAGGGAATTACAACTCAAAACATGTAGCCTAGAGACTTTGAATAAATGAATAAATAAGTGTATATTAGGAATTTAAGTAAATTATGAATGATGGTTATATTGAGTGGTATGACCTATATTTTATGAAAATTATAAATTCATGCATAGCTTTTTAGAAATATTATAATAGACTCCTTAAATAACTTGTATTATACATGTATCATAGATTAAATTGCTTGTCATAAATATTATTTATCAGATAAATAATATTAATGATGTTCAATCATACATTTGAAGGACTAAATTTATGCATAATAATTATTTCTATAATTAACATGTGTTTGTACTTGATTATAGAAATAATCGCATGAACATGTTGGCTATAACTAAATGTTAACCAAATCTAGCATTGATAGTTCTAACTAAGCAGTGAGATAGACTTCACCGATTTAGTTAGCATCACCAATCTCACATGAGGTTGATCTAATCAAAAGGTGTGTATGAAATTAACTGATCTTTGAGATCATATATTATTTGAAAACTTTGGCCAAAGTAATGTTAGATAGACATTGCCATTTCATATGTTTGATTTACATGTTTGAGATATATTATGTTAGAATGTATTTTTTTATGATACACATCATGTAGTATAAATCTTATTAGAAATGGGTGCTGGCATGTCTCTTTAAATTTACATACCATCACTTTTTACCTATCTTTAAAAGGAGGGTTATTCCCTGATGGGGGATTCTGTGAGGGATCGATGGTTTGTATTTGGTGTGTAAAAGTGCTCGAATGATGTTATCCCTCCCAACTGCACTACTTAATAGGAGACTACACTTAATATTATCAGAGATACATGAGTTAGTTTGATGACATGAGCTCCATGGAGCATAGTATCTATTAATTTTATTAAGGAAAATGCCTAATGGATATGTATTTGTACTATTTTTTATACTTCAATAGCAATAGCTATATTATTGTACCAGTCGTGGATGGATTTTAAAGTGATTAATTTTCTTGTAAATATGTTATGTTACATGAAATGCTAGTGATTGAAATTTTATTGTTAAATATGTGAAAGTGTAATATACTTTGATAGTATGTACCAAATCATTAACTAGATTCTCGTGGTGCAATTTAATGAAAGAATAAATGTTGAGTAAAAAGTTTAAAAAAAAATCATTGTATTACTCTAGTACAATCCATGAGGGGTTATTACTTATGGTATCAAATCCAAGGCTTGAAATCTAAAACTTAATGAATCTGCTAATGTTTTCATATTCTTCTACTCAAAAAGAAAGAAGAATGGTACAAAGAAGAGCATCGAGTGAGGGTCCTTTGAATGTCAATGAAAACAACCATCGAATTGATCCTAACCAATTTACCATTGAATAATCAGCAAAGTTGAATAAAATTTTTGTAATAATGAATGATATCAAGGATCAGATCACATCCCTAGAATAAGAATTTTATGGCCATAAAGAGGAAGAACATCAATAAAAACTTGATGAGCATCCCATTGAGTAGGAAAACTAGCAAGATGTGAGTGCTCAGGTAGCTACATAATTGTCTAAGGACATGAAAAAAGTGAGTCCACCTAAGTTTGATGGAACTATCTTAGGTGATGGAGTTGATGTGTGGTTAACATAGATGGAGAAGTATTTCAAGATTTGAAACTACTTCAAGGTCACCAAAGTAGTTTGTGGAGCATACTAGTTGACTGGTGAAACAGCTATGTGGTGGGCCAACAAGAAGTTGAAAATGAACCTTAACTCAACCACCACTACTTAGAGTAGTTTGTGACATTATTCAAGTCATAATGGCTTCCATCACTGTATTTTAATCAAAAACTCAAATTTTTAGAATTGAAAGTAAGGAGATTTATCAATGAATGAGTATTGGGATCAGTTCACCAAACTTCTAAAGTACGTACCTCAGTACCAAGTAGATGAGAGGTTTATGATCAAAAAGTTTATCATGAGTTTAAAACCCCAAATTAGTGGAGAGTTAGATGTTCATGGACCTTCTACCAATGACTAGGTCTTTGAAAAGGCAGTCAAGAAGGAGTAGAAGTTGAAGTCTCTTTCATAGGCTAGGGACAAGTTCAAGAAAAAGTTTGAAAGTTCTAAGACAAATTTCAAGAAGAAGAAATAGAAATAGAGGAGTGGAAACTCCAAGGGTTAGTTCAATAATCATAATTCCAAATTCAATAGTGGATCAAGAAATAAGAAACTAGGCAATGGTTTCAAAGGAGGTTTCAAGGGAAACCCATAGATTGATAAGAAAGGACCACCTGGAGGCTATTTCATTTGTAGAGAAGACCATTATTCTTGTGAATGCACTTAGGATAAGTCAAAAAATAAAGGTCCTAATCCTTAGTAGGGCAATTTTTAGTAGCCTATTCATTCATCAATTGATAACCGGCAAGCCAAATTTTAAGCATCACCCATAGAGTTATCAGGTATTTTGTGTAAACATCCAGCTTCCATTTTGATAGATACAAGGGCTACTAAATGTTTTATAGCTCCTATAATGCTTAGAAAGTTTTTTAGAAGAGCTGAATTTATGGAAAATGCATGGTTAGTATAGTATGAAAATGACTCAAAAGTTCTGGTTGATAAGTGTTTAGTTAAATTAGAGATTAAGTTGCTTGAATTCACAATAGTAGTGGATCTATATATAATACTACTAGGGTCATATGATGTGATCTTATAATTGAACTAGATTTTAAAATACAAGGCCAAGATTGACTGCTACTTGAAGAAGGGTGTCTAGATGATTTTAGAAATCAGACATAAATTTAGGGTCTGAAAAGAGAGTTAAGGTCCAAGCAAATTTATATAATGCAACTCAAGAGGACTTAGGGAAAAAGGTGCCAAGCATTTATCATCAAGATAAATGAAATGGAGGAACCTAAGGAACCATCTCTCAAAGATTACCCATTTCTTAGATACTTTCATGATGTGTTTCCAAAATAATTACCATGATTGCCTCCTAAATGTGAGCTTAATTTCTCTATTGACATCATACTTGGATCAAAACCATAGTCTAAGGCATCTTACAAGATGAAAATCACTGAGTTGATTTAATTGAAGGCTCAACACCAGGAATTGTTGTTAAAGTGGTTGATTAGGCCTATTGTGTCACCTTGGGGTGCATCAGTTGTCTTTGTCAAGAAAAAAGATGCTACTATTTAATTATGTAGTGATTATAGGATGTTGAACAAGGAAACTATAAAAACTAGGTATTTGTTACCTTGTATAGATGATCTTTTCGATCAAATATGAGGAATAATGGTCTTCTCTAAGATTGATCTTAGAGTAGGATACCATCAGTTAAGGATTCAAGATGAAGATATTCTGAAGATAGATTTTAGAACTTGGTATGGGAATTATGAGTTCACAATGTTACCATTTGGTTTGACTAATGCACCAACCACATTCATGAATCTCATGAATAGTATGTTTAGAGATTATCTAGATCATTTTGTTTTGCTCTTTTTGGATAACATTCTTATATATTCTAAGAATGAAGAGGAACACCTTCAGCATCTATAACTAGTTCCACAACATTTTTGGAAGCACAAGTTGTATGGTAAGTTATCTAAGTACATATTTTTCTAGGATAGAGTGTAATATCTATAACATATTATTTTTGCATATGGTATTTATGTAGATCTGGCTAAGATAAGAGCCATTATGGAATGGTCAGTGCTAAGAAATATGCATGAGGTAAGAATTTTCATGGGGTTAGCTGACTATTATAAGAATTTCATTCCAATTTTTTTTTACGATAGCTAATCTAATTACCTCCTTACAATGGAAGAACCAAAAAAAATTTGGTCATAAAAATGTGAAGTAGTTTTTCAAAAATTTAAAATAAGACTTACTTCAGCACTAGTGTTAAGAGTTCCTGACCTCAATGGTCAATTTTTAGTGATCACAAATGCATCAAGAGAGGGACTAGGAGGCGTCCTTATGTATAATAGTGTAGTAGTGGCTTATGAGTCAGTAAAATGAAAATTTTATGAGGTAAATTATACCCCTCATTATCTTAAACTTACAACAATTATTCATCTTTCTCGATTCTAGTAACATTATTTGTTAGGAAAACCATTTGAAATCAAGACTGAAAACTTGGGACTCAAGTATATTTTCACCTAACTAAATTTGAATGCTCATTAGAGGCACTAGTTAGAGTTTTTGTTTGACTATGACTTTGATATCAATTACATCAAAAGTAAAGAGAATAGAATAGTTGATGCCTTGAGTCATAAAAGGTACATAGCAGTCATGGCTACTATAAAGAGTAATCTCAAGTATCATGTGATTAAGTTCTCACCAAGATTCAAATTATATGATTATGTCAAAAAAGCATTATATGAGAATGCTCAGAATCCTTGGTATAAAGTATTCAAATTAGAGAGTGATAGTCTTTTGTATTACAATGGAAGGATGTATGTGCTAAATCAAGAGAATATGTGAAGCACAGTGCTAAAAGAATGACATAATGCCCCATATTCAGGACATCTGAGAGTAACCAAGTTCATGACAGAGCTTAGACCTCTGTATTTCTAGAAAGGAATCAAAAAATATGTGGTAGACTATATGTCACGTTGTCTAGAATGTTAGAAAGTGAAAGCTAAGCATGTGCACACAACTAGATTGTTATATCCACATGATATACCAAAGTGGAAGTGGCAGGAAATTAGTATGGGCTTTGCTCAAGGTTTACCAATGTCATGGATCATGTAAGATATGATCTTATTAGATGTTGACAAACTATCCAAGGTGGCTCATTTTATACTGGGAAATTTGACAGATGATGGACCTACCCTTATAAATAAATTCTTAAAAAAAGTGTATAGATTTCATGTATTTTTAGATAAGATCATTTTGGATCACGATCTAAAGATGACTTCTAGATTTTAGAAAACTCTAAACTTAGCTTTGGGTACACAACTAAACTTCATCACTACATACCACCCAAAGATTGATGGTCAAACTAAGTGAGTTAATTAGTGTTAGAGGACTTTATTCATATGTATTACATGGATCATCAATACAAATGGGAATATTATCTTCCATTGGTTATGTTTCTATAAAATAACTCATATCAATCAACTTTGAAGATGGCATCATTTTAGGCATTGTATAAAAGAAGGTGTAGGACATTAATCAGTCAGGATAGGTTAGAGGATAGGGTAGTCTTTGGACTTGAGATGCTTTTAAAAATAGAATAACAAGTCAGATTAATTAGACAGAGATTGGTCAAGGTCAATGATAGATAAAAGAGTGATGTTGATTTGAAGAGGATAGATAGGTATTTTTTTGTAGGTGGTAAAGTTTTTTTATGAGTTAATCCATATAAGAGCTTAATTAAATTCGAGAAGTCAAAAAAACTATCACCAATATATGTGGGACCCTTCAAGGTGTTAAAATTTATCAATCCTGTAGTGTATAGGCTTGCATTGCCACCATCCCTAGTTATATTACATAATGTATTTCATGTATCTTATTTTAAAAATTATATAGTTGATATTTCACATGTTCTGCATTAGAATGCTTTACAGGTTCTAGATCCTGGGGTGGTCATGGTAGAACCAATCAACGTAATTGACACTCATAAACTTCATTTGCATAATAAAAAAATGTCACAATGTAAGGTATTATAGGACCAATACTCTAAGGATAGTGCTACTTGGGAGGACTATGATGAGTTCTACAAGCTATTTCCACATTTGTTTGCATTTTTTCATAATAAATATGATGTTTTTATTTTATTAAACTTTATTTGTTATTTGAAACTATTATTTGAATAAGTGTCATCGGGATGATGACAAATTTTAAGGGGGAAGGATGTTACATCCTAATTTCACCCTAAATGTTATAACCTTTGAATCCATGGATTATTATAGTTATTATTTGATTATTATTGATTTGATTTGAGTTGTATGACATATACTGGTTATGGGATAGCTATATGTTGATTAGTTTACATAATGGATTAATTATGTGACAACTACACTTTCTTATTTCTATACATTATAAATATATATTTTTTAGTTATGAATCATTAGTTTTGATATATATGATGAATCAAACTAACTACCTACTTGTCGTGAGATGTATACAAGATTGATTCTTCCCTTAGAGCATATGGAGGGAGAGCATCATCAGAGAGGATGACGTAAATGAGATGATTAAGAGATGACAGATGATTTTCTAGTAACCCAACACACATCACAGTAGAATAACTTGTGTAACTCTTTGTTTGATTTAGATAGTTTGTTTGTTTTTGAGTTTTAATATACTATGTTACATGTGGTATTTGAGATAAGGCTCAAACTCTAAGATTTAATGAGTCCACTAACATTCTTGTATTCTTCTATTTAGAGAGAATAATAATGGTGAAAATAATAGCATTAGGTGAGGGCCCTTTGAATTTCAATGACAATAACTCTCTAATTGATCCTAATAAATCTACCAATGAACAATCAGTAAAGTTGGATCAAATTATCATAGCCATGAATGATACCAAAAATTGGATCACATCCCTAGAATAGGAAGTTCATGGTCATGAAGAGGAAGAACATTAGGAATAACTCGATGAGCATCCTATTGAGTAAGAAAATTATTAGGATGTGAGAACTCAAGTAGATGCAAAATTATCTAGGGACATGAAAAAAAGTGAGTCCACCTAAGTTTGATAAAACCATCCTAGGTGACAAAGCTAAAGTATGGCTGATAGATATGGATAAGTATTTTGAGATTTTAAACTACTGTGAGGTCACCAAAGAAGTTTTGGGAGCATACCAATTGGCTGGTGAGTTAGCTACATGGTGGACTAATAAGAAGTTAGAAATGAACCTTAACTTGACCACCACTATTTGGGAGTAGTTTGTGACATTGTTTAAATCATGGTGGCTTCCATAGCTTTATTTTTATCAGAAGCTCATATACTTATATAATCTAAAGTAGGGAGATTTATTGATGAATGAGTACTAAAAGCAGTTCACCAAAATTTTAAAGTATGCACCATGATACCAAGTAGATGAGAGGTTTAGGATTAGGAAGTTTATCATGGGATTAAAACCCCAAATTAGTAGAGAGTTATATGTTCATGGACCTTCTACCATCGACTAGGTCTTTGAAAAGGCAGTCAAGTAGGAGCAAAAGTTGAAGTCTCTTGCACAGGCTAGGGAAAAGTTTAATAAAAAGTTTACAAGCTCTAAGTTGGATTCAAGAAGAAGAACTAGAAACAAAGTAGTGGAGACTCCAAGGGTCTGTTCAAGAATTAGAATGCCAAATTCAATAGTATATCAATTAATAATAAACTAGGCAATGGTTTCAAACATAATTTTAATGAAAACCCATAGATTGATAGGAAAGGACTAGTTGGAGGCTATTTCATTTATGGGGGAGACCATTATGCTCATGAATGCACTCAGGACAAGTCAAAGAACAAAGGTTTTAACCTTTAACAAGGTAATTTTTAGTAGTGTATTCATGTAACAATTGATAACTAGCAAGCTAAATTTTAAGCATCACCCATAGACCTATCAATTATTTTGTTTGAACATCTAATTTCTATTTTGATAGAAATAAGGGCTACTAAATGTTTTATATCTCTTATAATGCTCAGTATATTTCCTAGAAGATCTCAACTTATGGCAAATGTATGGTCAGTACAGTATGGAAATGACTCAAAATTCATAGTTGACAAGTGTCTAGTTGAAGCAGAAATTAAGTTTCCCAAATTCATAATAGTAGTGGATCTATATGTAGCACCACTAGGGTCATATGATGTGATCCTAGGAGTCAATTGGATTGCAAAACACAATTTCAAGGTTGATTACTACTTGGATAAGGTTTAGTGTCTAGATGATTTTGGAAATTAGACATAAATTCAGGGTGAGAAAAGAGAGTTGAGGCTCAGGCAAACTTCAGCAATGTAACTCAAGAGGGCTCAAGGAAAAAGGTGCCAAGAATTTATTGTTGAGATAAATGAAATTGAAGAACCTAAGGAATCATCTCTTAAATATAACTCATTTCTTAGAGATTTTCATGATATGTTTTTAAAATAATTACCAATATTGCCTACTAAATGTGAGTTTGATTTATCTATCGACATCATACCTAGATTAGAACCACAGTCTAATGCACCTTACAAGATGAAAACCATTAAGTTGGTTGAATTGAAGGCTCAACTCCAAGAATTGTTGTCAAAGGGTTAATCAGACCTAGTGTGTCACTTTTGGGTCCATCGATTGTCTTTGTCAAGAAGAATGATGGCACCCTTTGACTTTGTATTGATTATAGGAAGTTGAACAAGGCAACTATCAAAAAAATATATCCACTACCTTGTATTTATGATCTTTTTGATAAAATGCAAGGGGAAATAGTATTCTCTAAGATTGATCTTAGAGTGGGATACCATTAGTTGAGGATTTAGGATGAGGATATTTCGAAGATATCTTTCTAAACTTGTTATGGGCATTATGAGTTCATAGTCTTACCCTTTGTGTTGACTAACACATCGGCAGTATTCATGAATCTCATGAATAGTATGTTTAGAGATTATTTAAATCACTTTATTTTGGTATTTCTAGATGACATTCTTATATATTATAATAATGAAGAGGAGAACCTTCAGCATTTAGAACTAGTTCTGCAATGGTTGTCGAAGCACAAGTTATATGGCAAGTTGTCTAAGTACACTTTTTTTTAGAAAAGAGTGCAATATCTAGACATAATATTTCTATAGATGGTATTTTTATAGATCCAGCTAAGATAAGAGCCATTATGGAATGACTAATGCTAATAAATGTGCATGAGGTAAGAAGTTTCACGAGGTTAGTTGGCTATTACAGGAAGTTCAATCCAAAAATTTTCAAGATAGCTAATCCAATTACCTCATTGCAATGGAAGAACTAGAGATTTGTCTAGTTAGAAAAGTGTGAAATATATTTTAAAGAATTGAAAAGAAGACTTACTTTAACCCCACTGTTAAGAGTTCCTAACCCAAAGGTCAATTTTTAGTGATCATAGATGCATCAGGAGAGGGACTAGAAGGAGACCTTATGTAGGATGGTGCAATAGTGGCTTATGAGTTAAGGAAGATAAAACTTTATGAGGTAAATTACGCCCTTCATGATCTTGAATTTACATTAATTGTTTATACTTTGCACGTCTAGTAGCATTATTTGTTGGAAAAATCATCTGAGTTCAAGACTGATAAGTTGGGACTCAAGTATATTTTCACCCAACTAAATTTAGATGTTCATCAGAGGTGCTAGTTAGAGTTTCTATCTAACTATGACTTTGATATCAATTACATCAAAGGTAAATAAAATAGAGTAGTTGATGCCTTGAGTCATAGAAGGTACATAGTAGTCATGGCTACTATTAGGATTACTTTTAGGACTCATGTGATTAAGTTCTCACCAAGAGATGAATTTTATGATCAAGTCAAAAAAGCATTATCTAAAAATGCTTAGAATCCTCAGTATAAAGGATTTAGATTAGAGAGTGATAGTCTTTTGTATTACAATTAAAGGATGTGTGAGCCAAATCGAGAGAATTTGTGAAGCATAATGCTAAAGGAATTGCACAGTGCCCATATTCAAAACATCCAAGGGTAACCAAGCTCATGGCAAAGCTTAGACTTTTATATTTCTAGAAATGAATCCAGAAATATGTGGTAGACTATGTTTCACACTGTTTGAAATGTCAGCAAGTAAAATCTAAGCATGTGCACCTAGTTGGATTGGTATTTCTGCAGGATATACTAGAGTGTAAGTGGTAGGTGATCAGTATGGACTTTGTCCAAGGTTTACCAAGGTCATAGTTTAGGCATGATATGATATTGGTAGTTGTTAACAAACTAACCAAGGTGGATCATTTTATACCAAGGAATTTGATAGATGATGTACCTACCCTTACAAAGAGGTTCATAAAAGAAGTGTATATGTTATATGGACTTCCAAATAAGATCATTTCAGATCATGATTTGAAGATGACTTCTAAGTTTTGGGTAACTCTAAACTCAGCTTTGGGTACACAACTAAACTTCATCACTACATACCACCCAAAGACTGATGGTCAAACTAAGCGAGTTCATTAAGTGTTAGAGGATTTTTTTCATATGTATTGCATGGATTAACAATACAAATGGGAAGATTATCTTCCATTGGTTGAGTTTGTATACAATAAATCATACCAATTAGCTTTAAAGATGGCACAATTTGAGGCACTAGATGGAAGAAGGTGTAGGATGCCAATCAGTTGGGATAGGTTAGAGGATAGGGTAATTTTTGGACCTAAGATGCCTTCAAAAATGAAAGAATGACTCAGATTAATTAGGAAGAGATTGGCTGAGGCCAATGATAGATTGAAGAGTTATGTTGATCTAAAGAGGATAGATGGGTAGTTTTTTATAGGTGATAAAATGTTCTTACAAGTTAAGCTATAAAAGAGCTTGATTAAATTTGGGAAGTCAGCAAAACTATCACCAACGACCCTTCAAGGTGTTAGAAGTGGTTAATCATATAGTGTATAAGCTTATATTTCCACCATCCCTAGCTTTATTACATAATGTTTTCCATGTATCTTATCTTAATAATTATATAGTTTATCATTCACATGTTCTAAATTGGAATGCTTTGCAGGTTCTAGATCCCAGAGTGGTTATGGTAGAACCAATCAAATTAATTAACACTCGCAAACTTCATTTGCATAATAGAGAAGTATTACAATGCAAGGTCTTGTGGGACCAATACTTTGAAGATAGTGCTACTTAAGAGGACTATGATGAGTTCTACAGGATATTTCTATATTTATTTACATGATTTCATATTAGATACTATGTTTTTATACTATTCAACTCTGTTTATTATTAAGAACTATTATTTGAATAAGTGTCATTGGGATGATGACCATTTTTAGGGGAGAAAGATGTTACATCCTAATTTCACCTTAAGTATTATAACCTTTGAATATGTGGATTATTAAGGTTATCATTTGAATTTTATTGCTTTTATTTGAGCTTTATGACATATATTGATTATTGAATACTTATATGTTGATTAGTCTACATAATAGATTAATTATGTGATAGTTGTAATTTCATATTTTTGTACGTTATGGATGTATATTTTTTAGTTATACATCATTAGTTTTGATATATATAATGACTTAGACTAACTAACTGCTTATTGTGATGTGGATGTAGGATTGATTCTTCCCTTAGAATATGATGACGAGAGAGCATCATCAGAGAAGATGGCATAGATGGAATGATTGGGGGATGATAAAAGAACTGTTAGTAACCCAACACACACCATAGTAGAATAGCTTGTTTAACTCTTTGTTTGATTTAGATAAAAAAAATTGAGTGTTAATAAACTTCTACTATGATCATGTTTTAGTTGATGATTATGATGATCTGGTTGTGTGATCTCATGTATGATTGTAGTGCATAGATTTACTCATACAATATTGTTTTATGATCATATTGTTGATGTTTACACTAATTTGGTTGTCTAACATAATGATTGGTTTAAATGATATTCGATAAATATCATTGTCTTGATTTAATGTCTTTATGTATAAGAAATAGTCAAAGTATTAGTATAAATATATGATTAAATATGATATATATATATATATATATATATAATCCATATATATTGGTATTTAACTAAAATAGTTATCTTGTAATAATTATATTTATTAATTGATTTAGTTTATCTTTTTAAAGAGATAATTACTTGTATTTCTATATATTTAAGAAAAATTAATAACTTAAGAGTTAAGTACAATGCATGGAATGCATTGATATTGAAGGTCTAAAATTATCTTTTTGAAATGACTTAAGAGGAATTAAGTTTGTAATTAACTCAACCTTCGACACAAAGGTTAAACATGCATGATCTATGTAAACAAAGGAAGATCAATTTAACTTATGATAACTAAGCTTAATTTGAAATAGAAACGTGGTAGAGTTTTGCATGGAAAACTAAATCTTTAAAGATGAGATTATAAAAAGAGCAAAAGAGAGTAATATGAAGAAGGAGATGAGAGTATGACAAAAGAGAGGGAGGCAAGAGATGGAGTGGAAAAGAAGCAAATAAATTCTAGATTGAATTTGTGGGAAGTAATTGAAAGGTAGGTGACGTCTTAAAATTCTTGCATGATTTGTTTGGAGTATAAATTATTTACTTGTTGTTAGTATTCTATAATAGCCATCTCCTTGATAGACTAGGTAATGAAGGAAGAAACTCTAGTTGTAAAATACCATATATTGAGCAAGCCATGTATATATTTTCATAAATACATATTGAGGTATAACATACAGGTGAATAGTATAGGTCTAAATCTGAAGGCAAAGCAATAGAAATGTTTTATAAAAGTTTAGATAGGACCAGTTAATTTGATTTAATTGGAGAGAGTCGATATGTATGAATTCTATTTATATACTAAAAGATTGCCATGTATAGCGACTAGGTATTTAATAGATTTTAATTTAGAAATTGAATTCTTTCCATATTTGCTCATGTATATATGTCCATGAATATATATGGTCTGAAAATATAAAGTTGAGTTGTATTTACACAGACTGTGTGTTCTAAAATTGAGTACATAGAAAAAAAATTTTACAAAGATCTACATGCACATATGAATATACACCCTATATAATTTGAAATGCAAGACCATATATATACTAAGTCCCTTTTAGACAATGTATACTCAATAGAGGTAGTGTAAATATATAAGAATATATAGATTTAGTTTAGTAAATATTTAAGGAAATCATGGAGTTTTATTAAAGGTCACAAGACTTAAATTCTTAGGTATGCGCATAGCCATAAAATTACTTCAAACTGGGAATAAATGTGGTTGTGTATTTACCAAGTAATAGAGCACAGAGTATTTAAGTTTTATATGAAACATATAACCGCTTACCATTATGTAATAGTTCACTTAATGTTTAAAAATTATAGAGTATGTTACTTTGAAATAAAAGTTTAAATATAGGTTCTTTTTATAAATATGTAATTTATTTCAAATAAGGAATGACTTGTTTAGTGTATTTTCATTCATGGAAAATGGATCATATTAAAAAAGAACTATTTGTTGTATCCAAGGTTATTTAAAGTATTTAATGAATTACTTGTTGTATCCATGGGTATTTAAATCATTTGATGAATTACTTTTTGTATCCAAGGCTATTTAAAGCCTTTGACAAGTTTCCATCTGACAAGTGTGGGATTTTAATCCCTAAAGGAAAACCCTTTGCAGAGATGAAGGCAATCATCGTTTGACCAAGGCTGGAAACAAAATACCTAGCAAGAGTTATATAGGAGAGAAGGCTCTAAATATAATAAAGGGAATGCCATTACATAGGGCCATGATGGTAAAAGTGGATTCTACATAGTCTTAGATGATCCGAGCCTAAAAAAGGAGAGGCATCAGTTCTGATTAGGTGTATGGTTGTATCTTTACCACATATTCCTGAATGATTGAAATAGTGGAAGATCGCCTATTTCTAATCCCAAAGATGGAAATGGTTTTCAATTTTTATAGTCTTTAAAAGGCAAATAATATTATATGTATAAATACGCGTGCCCAAGCGAGCCTAGGAGGATATATATGCCTCTTTGTGAAAGGCATTCTTCTTATATTAAGGGCCTTTGCTCATGGAGGAAAGATGTATGCCTATTGGTAAAACCTTCAGGAAAAAGGGTGAAAGGAATTTCTTCTATTTTCATAATCCATTTTGAGGTAGATCTAAGCATGGATTTTGGCCAAGGATGCATAATATGTCTTGATAGACATGCAGACCAAGAACTCTGAAGGTTATGGCATCAAGTATTTACATTATACCTATTTGTGGCCTTATGTGAATACACAGAACTGAGTTATTTTTTGCATTTTTTTCTATTTAGTAAAGTTTATCAAGATGGGGAAGATACGTATAGGTAGTTGTGTATTGAATTAAGGGAAGCCAAGCTGGAAGAGATGTAATACACCTATCATGTAAGGCTTATATGCCATTGACAGATGTTATGAATGCAAAGCACTGAGATAGGGTTAAATACTTATTCTTTTATTTGCAAGGTGTTAGCCATGTAAGATGTATCAGGTGTGATTTTTATGTGTAGACACTTTCTTCTATTTTTTTTGTAGGTTGTAGGCCATGGAAGATAATGTTTGTATGTGTAATAATACACACAGAGACCCAAGACTATGTTATTGTTTATACTTCTATTTTGTAAGGTTTGATAATGAGGTTACAGGATTTATTTGGAGGAGTTATAGACTAGAGAAAACTAAAGACCCTCCTAATTATTATCATGCCCATTTTATATAAGTTTTTAAGATACTCTTAATAGATAAATTAGTCTGCATGCATGGAGAGAATGAATAAGTGCTACAGACATTATTACTGATCAATTTTAGAGTAATCACTCAGTCAATTTCAACACTATTATAGGTCCATTTATCATTATAGTGAGTTGTATTATTACTTAAAAATAGATTATGTTAATGGATCAGATTGTGGTTTAGCAATCTCGGAGATGTAGCCCAAATGGGTGAACTTTGTTATCAATTTTTGGTGTCACTTTTCCCTTTCAATTATTTTTGGGTTTCAGTTTATTTAATTCAATTGCAAATGAGTTAATGAGAAATGAAGATTAATTATGGGAATTTATAAATGACACAAAACTCTAAAGTTTTAAGTGGGAATGAATTTAAAGAGTTTCTAAGTACTTTCATTCATTCCTAGATTTTTTCATTCCAATTCTATATATTTTTTGGGAATTGAGAGTTTCTGTATCCAATTTAGAAAAATTGTTTGATTTATCTAAAAGATAAACCCAATTTTTGGATTAGAATACACACCCTGTATAATTTGAAATGCAAGACCATATATATACCAAGTCATTTTTAGATGGTGTATACTCAATATGGGTAGTGTAAATATATAAGAATATATAGATTTAGTTTAGTAAATATTTAAGGAAATCATGGAGTTTTAGTAAAGGTCACAAGACTTAAATTCTTAGGTATATGCATAGCCATAAAATATATTTTAGACTGGGAACAATCGTGACTGTGTATTTACCAAGTAATAGAGTGCAAAGTATTTAAGTTTTATATGAAACATATAACTACTTCCCATTGCATAACAGTTCGGTTAAAGTTTAAAAATTATAGAGTTTGTTACTTTGAAAGAAAAGTTTAAATATAGGTTCCTTTTATAAATCTATGATTTCTTTCAATTAAGGAATGACTTGTTTAGTGTATTTTCATTCATGGAAAATGGATCATATTAAAAGAGAACTAAAAAATTTAACTTATGTGTTATACTCTGTATGCTATTGAACATATATAGAACAAGGATTCTATCGAAGAGAATAACAGGTAACATTGGGATAATATTCATTAAAAAAGATAGATAATATCCCTTATTTTTATATTTGTAAACTAAATTGGGATGTATGAAATATGGACACCCTAATTGGATTTTAGTTGTCTATTCTTGATATGAAATACATACTTTTTTTGAAATTATAAAAGTAAAATACCATGATATGATTATATATATATATATACACACACACACATGAACTTAGGTAGTTTACTCGTATATTTCAGGAATGAATAGGAAATGTGCCTATATTTTTTTAGTAAGTGACTAAGCATCTAAATCATAAAATCCTGAAGGATAGTGAACTACAACTCAAAACATGTAGCCTATAGTCTCTGAATAAATAAGTGTATGTTAGGAATTTAATTAAATCATTAAGTAAATTATGAATGTTGGTTATATTAAGCGGTATGACCTATATTTTATAAAAATGATAAATTCATGTATAGCTTTTCAGAAACATGATAATAGACTCCTTAAATAACTTGTTTTATACTAGTATGGTAGATTAGCTTGCTTGTCATAGGTTTTGCTTATGAAATAAATAATATCAATGAGGTTCAATCATATGTTTGATGGACTAAATGTATGCATAGTAATGATTTATGTAATTAGCATGTGTTTGTATTTGCTTGTAGAAACAATTGCATGAACCTATTGGTTATAACTAAATGTTAACCAAATCTAGCATTGATAATTCTAACTAAGCAGTGAGATGGACTTCACTAGTTTAATTAACATCACCAATGCCAGATGATGGCAATCCAATCAAGTGGTGTTTATGGAATTGACTGATCCTTGAGATCATATGTTATTTGCAAACTTTAGCCAAATTAATGTTAGATAGACATTGTCATTTCATATGTTTGATTTACGTGTTTATGAGATATCATGTTATAACGTATTTTCTTTATGATACACATCATGTAGTATGAATATTATAGTACAATGGTACTAGCATGTCTCTCTGGATTCCCACACCACACTATCTACCTATCTATGAATGGAGGGCCATTCCCTAAAAGAAGATTGTGTGGGGAATCGATAGTCTATGGTTGGTGTATAAAAGTGCTTGAATGATGCTCTCCCTCCCCATTGCAGTACTTACTAGGAGACCACACTTGAGATTATCAGAGATACATGAGTTAGTTTTATGGATCGAGCTCTATGGAGCATAGTATCTATTAATTATATTAAATCAAAATGCCTAATGGAAATATAATTATACTATTTATTATATTTCAAAAGTAGTAGTTGTATTATTGTACCAATCATGGCTAGATTTTAAAGTGATTACTTTCCTTGTAATTATGTTATGTTACATGAAATGCTATTGATTGGAATTGGAATTGTTAAATTTTTGAAACTATAATATGCTTTGATATTATGTACCAAATCACTAATTAGATTCTTATGGTGTAATCTAATGAAAGAATAAATGTTAAGTAAATAGTTTTTTTTTAAATTATTGCATTATTCTAGTAAAATCCATGAGGGGTTGTTACAAAATGATTTTATCCAATGACAAGGCATTAAATTAATTTAATTTCTATTTTTAATAACAAAGGTATTTGAAGTCTAATGTCAAAAACAAAAAAAAACAAAATACTTATCCTACATTAGAGGCACATTGTCCAAGATAAAAATAATGGTTTAGTTGATTACAATATATACCTCTTATGCAGGTACTAATAATGAAAAACATCTCTATAAAACACATTAATTCAAATAAAATTCATTAGGCAAACAACATAATAATAAAAGCACCGTAAAACACCATGGTTATACATAACTTGAATATCAAGATAGTCATACAAAACATGTAAAGTTGAAATGCAAAGCCTGAAGATTGTTATGCACTCAAACTTATACAAGGTTGAAAATAAAAGGTCATGAAGATGCAAACATGTTTGATTATACACCAAACAAATATGGAATACAGAAGGTAAATGTGGCAAGAGTGAGAATTTATAATTTTACAATCGCCATGTTGGCTAGGAAGATTTAGTCACTTATCACCAAAGCACAAGTAAGATAAAATGTGAAGAATATAGCCAACAACATAACATAGAAGAATAAACACACTAAATTTGAAACTACTAGGTGTATAGATAAAATGCCCAATTTTTAAGTTGATATAAGAAAAGGTAGATTCTTACTCAAAATATTGAATGAAAATTGAAAGGGCACTGGGAATAAAGGTAAAATAAGCCAAAGAAGCCACTTACATCACAAATATCCTCCACATGGCATGTACAACTAGAACATGAAAAAAGTAAGGACCATTTTTTTATTATTACATGTTAGATTTGATAGGATGCCATGATTAAGAGTCCTTAATAGATAAACTATGTCAAGTTTGAAATAATAGCTAGATGTAAATGTCAATATTTAAAGTGTCATACTAAGCATGTAAAATTTGTATGTGTATTCCAACCCTTGATGAAAGATGTAAAAAAAATGATATGGTAGGGTACCAAAGAAAAAAAGATACAAAGGCTATCAAATAAAATTTATACAGTAGCATTCCAATAGAGAAATTATGCAAAACCAAGGCTCAATATCAAGCAAGAAATGCCTTAAAAAGTATTATTATGCTAAAATTACCTTAAAATAAGCCTCAAAGGAGAACTATAATGCATATAACAGTAGAACACTATTGATAGAATGAGGATTTAAATATATAAAGAGCAAAAAAATAAAAAACAACAAACTTGTAAAACTCTCAAAGATCAATGTTAAATTTTCCCTGTTTTGATACCATATTAGAATTATGCCAAAATATACAAGAATGAATGTGTAAAGCAATAATCTTACCTCAATATCATCTCACAAAAGAAAACAAGACACAAGAATCATCAAATGAGCAAACTGTTCACTAGAAGAAAACCCCACGTATATTAAGAAGGCTTACAAAGAACAAATCTCTACTAATAATCTCAATGGAAGAAATGAGAAGGAGAAATAAGAATGGTTTTAATTCATGAACAATCATCTCAGTATCTAGTGCAAAAGTGTATGTTAGAATGAGAGAGGAGAGTTCATTAAATAGAGCTAGAGTTAGGAAAAGGGAGTTATAAATAATCCCATCATGACTTGCATAACCTTATTAGAGTGTGTCAGGAGGATGTGTGTGACAAGTATGGGAGGAATTATATATGGCATTTAACTCTAAGATTTCCTACATAATATTAATCTCCAATATCACATCCAACTAGATACTCCCTATATAATCTTCTTTTGACACAAGGTGATGGTGGCACAAGACTCAGATTTGATGTAGATGCAAAGAATAATAAGTGTGCAAACTCCTTGAAAAGTGTAGTAATGAATAAAATCAATGTGCAACTTAAACTTAAGGAGGGTTACTAATCGATGTTTCACTTATCTCAAATGACTAAAGATATATTTGTATATATATGGCTCTCTAGCACAATTTAAACAAAGGTCGATCATGTGGGAAAGTGATAATAAAAACCCAAGGCACAAGGAATAAGACCAAGGTGAAACAAACCCATAAAAGGAAGTGAGACATAATCAATAAGTGTTAAACAAAGAATAAATAACCAGGGTCTTAGTGGTGCCAACAAATAGATCTAAGATGAATCTAAAGAAATATAGATGGATCAAGGCTATAGAGACTATAATGTGGGTAGAAAGGTGTCTAAAAGTATCCAAATGTATATGAGTGTACCAAATGTGATAATGCATGATGTAAATTAAAAGGGAGTTGTACTAGAATTAGGTGTGCACTAAACTTTTACCCCTTATATACTGAGCAAAAAACTCTTTTTCTAGGGTATATAAGGGGTAAAGGTTTGGTGCACTAACTTTCCATTGATAATTAATTTTTTATACCACTAATATTAAGTGGTTAAATATGTATAAACATGTTCAACCCTTTAATATTGCTACATTCAATGCATCAATGAGAGCATTGTATTCACACTCATATTTTGTGGTATGACATCCAATGATTTTAGCATCAAAATTAACTACCTTCTTGTCACAAATAATTATCCAAACATAAGCAACCACTCTAAATCTAGGATTAGGAAAGTATGCTCCATTAATAAATACATCCCAATAGTTTATTGTCACTTTGTATGAATTAAATAAAGCATCAATGTCTATGTACACAATTAATAAACTGTAATTGAAAAAAATGAAAAATGAGCAATTATCAATTGAACAATTATAAATCATATAGTTTGAACAAGAAAATAATCATACAATTGTCATTTCTAAATATACCCACATGTAAAATATTATTCGACTTATCTAGACTATTTATTCATACCCAAAATTATCTTATATTTTTTTCAACAAAAAAAAACCCAAATCTAGTTGCCTTAAAAAGTCCTCAAACACTATTTCTTATTTTTATTTTTTAGTTCTTTAGGTACTCAATGGAACTTCCCAATGTGACCAAAAAAAACCCAGCTCTAGTTAGGGGTCATTTTTAATAAAATTTTGTAAATTTTTTTTTTTTTTTTTAAAGAATAGTTTTCTCCTCAATACAATATGTAATGTTTTTGCCTATTTGTAGGATAAGATTGAGGCAACATTCAAAGTTGGTGGGTTACCCCATGTAAATTTGAATAAATATTCCCATAGACATTCAATGCAATGCACCCATCTACTGTAAATGGTTTTTAATATAAAAAAATAATAATAGGAACTAAAGATCAAACTTCCAAATCAAAAATAACATTAAAAAATAAGACATAATGAAAACAAATGTTTATGATTTGCACATTCATTATATGTTTACACATATGAGTGTATGTACTTAAGGAGTAGCACTTGATGATGTTTTACATGTTGGTGTATTTAGGAATGACAAGTGCATTATATTTGTTTATTTAATGTAAGTGCATTATCTTTATTTATTTATTATGTAAAATTCATAGTTCATTAATTTTTTATCTTCACTTTTTTTTAGGAATGATAATTGTTTTATCTATTCTTCTTCATTGTACCACTCTTATTTTTTGGAAATTTGGCATCATAATTTTACAAATGGTAGGTAATGAATAAGAAGGACCTAATATAATATTTCCAACTAGTAAAAACCTCAGTTAGCACAAACATTCACAAGCAACAAGTATAAACATTAGCTATGAAAAACATTAGAATTATAAGTGACTTGTGACAAGTAAGATGAGCGAAGATGCAACCTTGACCTTCCATTAATGACCCAATATACCCCAACTATTATCTATAACAAACATATACGATCATAAAACTCAAAACAAAGTCAATATAAAATTCCATCAAGAACTAGTGGATTTAGTCTAGAAGTCAACCCACATAGTTCTTCATGCCATAGTACATAAAAATATGTTGGATTATGTTGTTAAAAATGTAGGTGTTAGCCTAGTTGGTCTAAATGATACCTTTTAATAACAATTTAATGAAATACATGTGACAGGCATTAGGGATGTGGATGACATTATTATCTTTGAAACATAGGGTATAAAAGGGGAGTAAGATATGGGGAAACCAAAACACCCTAGAGTCAAACCCCAAAACTAATTCAAAGTATTTCTTTTTTGTTAAATAAAATTCCAATTATAATTGATGTGTACGGGTATGTGCATGGCATAGAAACATTGAATGTGGTCACCATAGCATAGCATGGAATGTGGGAGTAAGATCAACATTAAATGATATTGCCACCTTTTTATATGTTGACCAAGATAATGTTATTGTTGTAGTAAATGAGAGTATACCTACTCCCACTCATTCCATATTTTATTTTGATTTTAATGTTTTAAAATATATCACCGACAACATGTAAATGATTTGGGTTTGAGAGATAAACTACAAGACTTCATCTTTTATCATTCAATCACATATAAAGCATACATACCAGTAATTGTTTAAACTTAACAACTAGAAAAATGAGAATCAGTCTAATATCACAATATAATAACTTACATGAGTTTAATCAATTTCCATATTATTTTTACTCCAATAAATTATATGCATACAAATTTATATACAATTAAGCACAACATTTACCTTAGTAGGTTATAATAAAAGTTATATCTATAAAGATATCTATTACTTTGGGCATTCGTGATCCAACCAAAAAACATACAATAATATTGATAGGGTTTAATTAGCATACATAGTGAAAATACAATATTTATTCTACTTTATGATATAGCAAAAAATTATCCCTCTTATAACTTGAGACTTTAACCCTTGGTTCATTAGTGAATAAGTGCCCAGTTTCCATAGCATAAAGAAGGTAGGCCAACAAAAATAATCCCAACATATTTTGCATAAGATATAGGCAATGATTACAATAAAATAACAACCTAAAATAAAATTACAAATAATTATTAAAAACACAAAATTGTAAATGGAACAAATGAAAATAGAGAAACATATAATCAAACAATTGTAAAACTAATATGTTTATCTCACATCATCCAATCATATTTATAAATAATTATGTTACAATAGTGATGACCAATCAAGTGTCCAAAAAAATTACATTCAAGTAAAAAACCCCAATTTTCCATCATGTGAAACATGGAAGATCATAACTATAACCTAACACAACATTATACACATCAACCATTCTAAAATCATCTTTTAATCATACATTTTTCACAAATTATCAACAGAAGATTTCATCTTATTTTTTTCAATAGTAAGTAATAACAATTTAAAGTAGTCAATCACACATAAAGTATTTTAAAAAAATTATTGTTTAAACTTAAAAAATTGAAGAAGTAGGACCAATATAGTATCACATTACAATAAATTACATGAGCTAAATCCATGACTTCATAAATTACAACATTGTCAATATTTACAATAAAATCCATGAGTATAAGTAATAGATAAGTAGGCATATGAAACGAACAGGATGCCCTTTAATAATAATATTAAATTAATTCACAACATTAATAAGCTCAAAAATAGTATAAAATTAAGTTGCAGCATCAACAACCACAATGACAAGTTCAACAGTAATATGAAAATAAGTTGTAACACTAACAACCACCACATGTCATAATTTCAACAATAATATCAAATGAAAAACAATAACATGATGAAAAATAAACAATAATTACAACTTAAGTTCCAACACATTCAAATAGGATTAGCCACTATATAAACCTAATTTTATTTGAAGACATGTAATTGTAATGATTTTTTTATCCCTTCATACATATGGATCACTAGTTTAAATTAGACTCTTAGTGGAAATTTTCCCTTTACATTGGACCCCTTATATCCTTTCACCATCATCATTCACTCATGAAAATATTTAGATATATAATTTATTTAACTTAGTGATGTAGATATATTGAGTGAAGTTATCCATAACATCATTATATATCTCTTGTCTTGGAAAAGACTTCATTGGCATGTCAAGCTCACCTTGAGTCTTCAAGCACCGATCTTATTTCTGAGCTTTGGTCATTTTACTTGCTAATATCCTTCATTTGTCTCTATTAATTTCTATTTAAAAGTAAATATCAATGACATTATACCATTTTACAACATGGTCAATCATCCTCTATCCTATTCCAATCCATATACCTACTAAACTTTCTTCCTCTTTTTTACTAGCTTCTTACTAGGCTAGTCACATAGGTCTCAAATGCCCAATTCTTAAACTATATTTCAAAAACCCAATATCAATACATGGATAGTCTCACATTAACATATCACATCTTTTCCAACTCCTTTCAAGACATCAAACCCAACTCTTCACTCAGTTCCACCTTCCAAACTCTCCATAAGGTATACTAGGCTAGTAGCCTTTTCTGAGCATTTTCCCTTAATGTGATCAATTTGACTCTTTTCTTAAGTATATGAAAACATATTAATGCTTCATCTATATCCCTTCAACTACTCATGAAATTTCATTAGTTTATTCCCTTCCATACACTTTTCTAATCTCACTTACACTCCAACTAGCCCTTTCTAGGCCTAATTAGGCCTTATTTCTTGTCTCAGTCTTATAAATCCATACATACCATAATTTTTCACTCCAAACTCACTTTAATAACTTTAATCATGTTTAAAGGATCAATAATACAATTTTTTATCTTTTTTTGATGGTTGAATCTCTTTTAATCACCTAAACCCTAGTTATAGGGTTTCTTGGATGCACACAAGGCAGAGGGCCTTCATAATCCAATATCTTGAGTTAGACAAAACTTCAAGAGGATAAATCACTTTAATAGGTTCTATTTCACCATCTTTTATCTTTCCCAATAGTTCTAAACCAAGGATTTACATTTAACTATTATCAATGATTCAAAATATAGAATTATGTGCAAGAACTTGACTGTGTAAGATAGGGCAGTTATAAGTTTTGCCATCCAATTGATACTATGTCACTTGGCATCATTCTAGGACCATTTATATGTTTTTATAAACCCCATACACAACTCCCAACATTTTTATCTCCTTTACTCCATTCTCATTAGCTCTCCAAGACATGAATTGACAGGGTTTTGAACACAATACTACTTATCTAAGCCTATAGGTTGGTATTTGTTACCCTACGTTTTCAAACACATAATCTGACTCTTGATAATATATAATGCCTTCTATACTCAGGATATACACCTCTTCCAAGTCTTATCTTTCTTTAAAAACTCTTATTCTTAGTCCAAATGTGAATTCAATAGCCCTATTTTGAGATGAGTTTCTAGTATAAGGGAACACATGATAGTTAAAGAATTTATACTTACTTGAGGGCTATATACTTGATCCAAGGTTATTATGCCACTTTACCTTTCTGACACTATTTTCACACCACCTCAACACCTATCATGCTTTAATCAACCTTCTTATTAGGTTCCTAACTAAATCATGTTAACAAAGTGTTTACATAGTCCATAGACTTAAATCCTAAGTCTGAAACACACACACACATATATATGAGGGTATATATCCTTAAACAAATAAAATCTTACTTATATGATCCATCTTGACATGTTCAACACCCCATGAGCAATCTCATTGTCCATTGCCTCTTAGCTTCTATGGGATAAACATAGAATTACAATCAAGTTTTCAACCTCTATACCTAAACCTACAAAGACCTATTATCAAAACCTATAAGTTTTTCACCACATCCACTTTCATTCACAATGATCATTCGTATGTGTACCCATGAGATTATTCCTTCAACCAAGCCCATTCATACATGTCACCTATGCATATTGGTTTAGTCTATAAACATACATTTAAGAGAACTGTATCATATCTCAAAGTTCCAAAATTGTATTCTATCATTCAAAACATTCATGTACTCATCTAAGGAGAGTGAAAATACAACAAAAACATATACCTTACTTATTTAAAACAAACAACATTTCATTATAAACTAAAAATTAAACTCCTTCTCCTCCTTGAGAAGTTTATGTATATGTTCAATTATAGATTCTCTTCTCTTCTTTGGGAGATCTCTCTCTCCCCTGTTCTCTCCTTCCTCACATCTCTCTCTATGCCATTCAACCCCTCAACATGACTTTTCCTCACAATTTCAACGTAGACTCTTGGTAGTTACATCAAGTTAGTTGTCATAACCAACTCCTACGTATAGTAGTGCCTTACAATGGTTCCATTTTAGATATATTGCTTAATGGCTTATGTTTTTTTAGTTCCCAAACATTCCCTACATGACTCACTAGACTTTGACAAGGCTTCTACCCTTCTAACCACCTTTTTACCACACTTGGGGTCATTTTGTCTTGTGACAACATTTGAAAATTCAAATTGTTGGTTTTGGATGGAAAACTTCAAACACTCCCAATACTCATTCATAAGACCCTAAAGAACTCCAAATGACCTTGAATACATGAAATGGACATTGAAATGTCTCTTGACAAACACTACCTCCACACTTGACCCACATTTTCCTATTAATGACTAAAACATTAAGTTTGATAACTTTAGCTTGATGCTCCTACATCATACTCCCCAAGAGGGAGAAAAACTTGAGCTTCTAGATTTCTTTCTCACCTTCTAATTGGTTCTTTGAGCGTCTTTCACATTCGCATGATTGATATGTTTTTTTATTTTCTCCTTCTTGCTCACCAAACTTTTACTTATCTTCCTTGTGGATTTTTCTACTCTTTGTCTCCATGCATCTCCCATCTCTATGAGTTATTCCAACTATCATAGCTCTTTACTTTCTACATCTTATACCTATTCTAAATCATCTTGAACCTCTTCATACTTAGCTGCAATCAAATGGTGCATATTCCTCTTGTTTATGCTTCTTTCATTGTTTGATTCCTCATTGTTTTCATTTGTTTCTTGATTGTCTATTGGTATTTGCTTCTTGTTCTTGCTATTATCTTCTTATTTAAGATATATTAGCTTCTCATGCATGTCAATATTTGTTATTTTCTTATCTACACTCTCTTTTTCTGCCACTTCTTCAAACTTCTTCACTTTTTAATGCTCTTTCCTCTCAACTTGCTCACTATGGAAGAACAATTCCTCATTATTTTCATTCTCATTATAATACAATGGGATTTGACATATTTTTGGATTTCCATATCCATGTTTATCCAATGTAAACTCATCTTGTGCTTGCCTAAATGAATATCTCACCTTATTCACTTGTGCATGCTCCATTTGCTTGTTAACTAGCTTGCCTATTTACACAACTTCTTATGCTTCTCTTTGTTGCTCCTTATCTATTTTTTTTTAAATATTTTCCTAATGTAAGTCACCTTATTTTATCCCCTTAAATTGACTTAACATGTCTTATGTTATCCTCAACTCCTCTTACAACTTTTGTGCATCAATCTCTTCATATTCCTCATCAAACTTTGGTTCATGTTGCTCTTCACTTGTTTGGGAAACTTGTTATTTTATCTTCTCCTTGTACTTGATCATTTATGAGAATCATATCAACTTCCTCGTGTTGCACCTTATGATTCTCAAGCTCTCTTTGAGGTGCTTCATCTTCACCTTACTTTTCTACATACTCATCCATTAATGCAATTGTTTCTATGTACAAAATAACTTCCTCATTAGAATCAAATGCAAACATACTATCATAAACAACATTAGAAAACAAATCTTGTAAATACTCATTTTCTTTTATGCATTCATTTTCTTGTATACATGGCTTTACCTTCACTTCCTTGTCTTAATTTACATGCACCATCTCCTTTGCTTGTTGTGTAGGGTTGGAATCTTCTTCAACCTTCATGATTTCTTGGAGAACACTTGTAATATGATCTTCTTATTCTCTTAATATGCTTATTACCAACCATTTTCTGCCTTGTACCTTCTTGGGCTGCCACTCGCTTTTCTTTTCATCTCTTTCATTCTTCATGCATTGGTCATCTATCATGCCAACTTGGTATAATTTTTCATTTATTCTTGTATTCCATGCTTGTAATTTTTTTTCAACCATGTTTTTTCTTTGATTAACCTCTTGTTTGAGTTCCATCTCCTTCTTCTCATCACCTATTTGTTTCAGCCACTTAGGCCATACATATCCATGCCCTTGTGTTCTCTATGAGGGCTTAAATCTATCATTCTTTTCCTCAATATTCATATTATATTTGTCTTCTTCATATATGGAATCAAATTCAACATTCAAATACTCATTTACCTCCAATGGCAACTGTTGCAAGCTTGTCTCTTTCTTTATGTCTTCATGGGTGACTTCCTTGTCTTTTTGGGTGACCTTCTTGTCTTCTTGGTGCCCCATATCCTTTGTTTCAGCTCATATGCATGGAAATTCATCATAATATTCCTCTTTCTCATTATCTTCAACATGTGGAATGTTCTCAATCTTCATCATCTTATCTTCTTCAAGAGATTTTTTGTCTTTGTCATCTTCTTGCCACTTGATGGGTAGTGATCTTGATCCATTCTTAATTATATTTGAGGCCTCATGCTTGGCCTTCACCAATTTAATCTTCATACCTGAAAATTTAAATTTAAAATTAATGTTAGCATAAAAAATGAGAGACCATATAGTCTCTTTGAATGTATTCGGCATAGACATCTTCCATCTCTTCTTGTTTTCACCATCATGTGCTCTTCTTGGCACTTCTATCTTCTTATTTTTATATTAAATTATAACCCTCCTCTCAAATTATCTTTATTTTTTCTCAATTGGAAACATATTTATTCTCATGCCTCTTTGGGTTGCCTTCTCTCTCTTCTTCCCATTATTCAAGACACTCTTCTTGTGCCTTCTGCTTCTCACAAGTGACTCTAGTGGCCACTTCAATTTTCTTCTCATATGTCAACCAATCCATTGGATTTCTTGTTATATTATGAGTTTAATCATGATATATATTCTATCTATACCTTTACCCAATTCTATTCTTATATCCTCTACTTCCTTTTCTATATCCATCTTCTCCATTCTTCTTTGTTTCTAGGCCTATTTAGACCTTTCTCTTAGCAAGCCTGTCAATATTGCCTCTTAGACATATTTTCAGCCTTTCCTCTTCTTTGAGTCCTTTTTCTAGTATATCTTTTCATCCTCTTTGACTCTCTTTTTAATACTTTTATCTTCCCTCTTCTCTCTTGGAGCTTCAATGCTCTCCTTTTCCTCTATCTTTTATAGTCTTCTCTTGACTAGTTTCTTGTCCTTCTCAAAGGACTTTGGTGATATTATTTTATTTTTGATCAATATGGTATTCCTATATTTTCATCTCAACGGATCAAACCTACAACCTTATTTCCTTCAATAACTTTCAAGGCTACTTCTCATGCATACCTCAAAACATATGCATTCATCTCAAATCAACAAGATGTAAAAGAAATCAAAACAAAATTTCACCCAATCTTACTTAACCTATCTATAATACCAAATGATGTAGGTATATTGAGATAATTCATCCACAACATCATTATATATCTCCGGTCTTGGAAAAGACTTCACTAGCATGTCAAGCTTACCTTGACTCTTCAAGCATCAATCTTATTTATGAGCTTTGGTCATATTACTTGCTAATCTCCTTTATTTGTATCTATTGCTTTCCATTAAAAATTAACTCTTGATGAAATTATACCATTTTTCAACACATTGAATCATCCTATGTCCCATTCTAATCCTTATACCTATTAAACTTTCTTCCTCTCTTTTACTAGCTTCTTACTAGGCTATTCACATAGGTCTCAAATGCCCAATTCTTAAACTATATTTCAAGAAAAAAATATAAATACATGGATATTATCAAATTAACATATCACAATTGTTCCAACTCCTTTTAATACATCAAACCCAACTCTTAACTTAGTTCCACCTTCCAAACTCTCCATAAGGTACACCAGGCTAATAGCCTTTTTTGAAAATTTTCCCTTAATGTCATCAATTCAACTCTTTTATTGAGGATATGAAAACATATTAGAGCATAGTATATATCATTTCAACTACTCATAAAGTTTCATTATCTGATTCCCTTCCTATACATCTTGTCTAACCTCACCTACACTACAACTAGCCCTTTCTAGGCCTAATTAGGCCTTATATCTTGCCTTAGTCCTACAATTACATACATACCATACTTTCTCACTCAAAACTCACTTTAATAAATTTAATTATGTTTAAAGGAGAAAGGATACAAATTTTTATAATTTTTTTATGGTTGAATCTATTTTTATCATCTAAACCCTAGTTCTAGGGTTTCCTGTATGCACACAAGGCCAAGGGCTTGCATAATCCAATATCTTGAGCTAGATTAAACTTCAAGAGGCCAAATAACTTTAATAAGTTATGTTTCACCATATTTTATCTTTCCAAATGGTTCTGCACCAAGGATTGACATTTAACTGTTAGCAATAATTCAAAATATAGAATTTTGTGCAAGAACTTGACTATGTAAGATAGGGTAGTTATAAGTTTTACCATCTAATTTATACTAGGTCACTTGGCATCATTATATGAATTTTTATAGGTTTTTATAAACCCCATACACATCTCCAAGCCTTTTTATCTCCTTTACTCCATTCTCATGATCTCTCCAAGACATGAATTGATAGGGTTTTGAACACAATACTACTTATCCAAGCCTATAGGTTAGTATTTATTACCTTATGTTTTCAAACACATCATCTCACTATTAATAATATATAATTACTTATATGCTTAGGATATACACCTCTTCTAAGTCCATATTTCTTTAAAAACTCTTAGTCTCAATCCAAACATGAATTCAATAGACTTATTTTGAGATAGGCTACCAGTGTAAGGGAACATAAGATAGTTAAAGAATTTATACTTACCTAAGGGTTATATACTTGATCCAAGGTTATTATGCCACTTTACCTTTCTAAAACTATTTTCCTACCACCTCAACACCTATCATTCATTAATCAACCTTCTTATTGGGTTCCTAACTAAATCATGTTAACAAGGTGTTTACACAATCCACAGACTTAAATCTTGAATCTAAAACACATATAGATATATGAAGGTATCTATATTTTAAAAAATGGAATATTAATTATATGATCCATATTGATGTGTTCAACACCCCATGAGTAATCTCATTGTCCATTGCCTCTTGGCTTCCATGGGATAAACACATAATTACAATCAAGTTGTCAACCTCTATACCTGAACCTACAGAGACCTATTATCAAAACCTATAAGTTTTTTCACCACACCCACTTGCATTAACAATGATCATTTGTATGTGTACCCATGATATTATTCCTTCAACCAGGCTCATTCATACATATAACCTGTGCACATTGGTTTAGTCTATAAACATTGCATTTAAAATAATTGTATCCTATCTCAAGGTTTCAACACTGTATTCTATCATTCAAAACATTCATGTACTCATCCAAGGAGAGTTAAAATACAAAAAACACATATAATTTATTTATTTTAAATAAATAACATTTCATTACAAACCAAAAATTGAACTCCTTCTCCTCCTTGAAAAGTTTGTGCATATGTTCATTTATAAATTCTCTTATCTTCTTTGGGATATCTCTCTCTCTCTCTCATGTTCTCTCCTTCCTCACATCTTTCTCTATGCCATTAAACCCCTCAAAATTAATTTTCCTCACAATTTTAATGTATAATCTTGGTAGTTACATCAAGTTGGTTGTCATAACCAACTCCTACGTACACTAGTGCTATACATTGGTTCTATTTAAGATATCTTGCTTAATGGCTTATGTTGTTTTAGTTCCCAAACATTCCCTACATGACTCACTAGAATTTTACAAGTTTTATACCCTTCTAATCACATTTTTTACCACACTCAGGGTCATTTTGTCTTGTGATAACATTTGAAAATTCAAATTGTTGGTTTTGGAGGGAAAACTCCAAACACTACCCATACTCATTCATAGGACCCTAAAGGACTCCAATGACCTTGAATACATGAAATAGACCTTGAAAGGTCTCTTGACAAACACTACCTCCACACTTGACCCACTTTTGCCTGTTAATGACTAAAACATGAAGTTTTATAACTTTAGGTTGATGTTCCTATATCACTTATGATACTCACTATTACTCTTTTAGACTTGTTAATTTTTACTTGCTAAGCTTAGATCGCCTTGATCAAAATCAAAATAGTCTGATAGTGGTATGACCACTTTTGGACAATCTTAATTTTGGTCATGTCAATTATGGGTTCTTTATTGCATCTCACCATGTTTCCTTGTGTCATGATTATTGGCTTTCCCACTTCCACATTGTTGACTTGCACATGAATAAGGCCCTAATTTTAATTTAGGGTAGCTATATATACATATGCACCTTGATACATTTGATAATGAGCTATATATATTATATTATGTTATGTTGTCATTACAAGGAAGGTAACTAGATATCATGTATTTATCTTTCTTTTGATTACATTGAAGAATTATTACTAAAAACTTGTACTAAATAGTGAAATATCATGTAGTACTGACCTAGTTGTATATTTCATCTCATATCATAGGGATAAGGGATGTGATTTTCATATACGTGGATCTAATTATTGACATGCATGACTATGTCATATCATAATTTAGTTATTTTAACAATATGGTTGTATACACTTCTATAATTAGACTTAATTTTTTTAGATGGATTATTATTTAAAAATCATTATTTATTTATTTGATTTTATTTAATAAAATTATAGTTTAATAATCAATTAGTGCATATGTTTATTTTTAGTCTTACAAAAATTCATATATATATTTTTCATCTAGGTATTACTAATATTTTTTATTATTTTCAGTTGTTCATAATGATCTAGGCGTGATGGTGAAGGGTCTGACACATAGACAAAGATGCAACATATAGGTATACGTATAAGTAAAATTTGCTAAAAGAGATACCTTTTGACCTTTCATATATGTTTGTGTGTGATGTGTTTGACCCATAATTTGTGCATTTATTATCATTGCCCCATATTAGGATGGTTGTGATCATTGATTTATCTATTTGGTAAGCTTCATGACATTACATTACTTGTGTTTGTAGAATCTAATATATTGTTGATGTGTTTGGATTTGTAAATAAAGTGTTTCCTATTGGACTTGGTCTTGAAAAGAATAAGAAAGAATAAAAATTTTATAATAGCATCAAATATCTCATTGTATTTTCATTAACCCACATTATTTTGTTGATTTTTGCACTTGGTAGTGTTGGTTTGTATTGTGTACAATGTGCTTGTTTATAATCCATTAGGTGATAGCATTATATTTGTAAAGAACCTTCTTTCGAAGTACCATTCGTTAATAAATCACCTAAACTTCTTGGTTTGATTAACCATGACCCTATCTTGATCATCAAACTTGTGAAAACATAATAATTAATTCAATCTTTGAAAATGTGACTATTATATTTAAAAGGTTTTAATCATTAATAAAATATATGTTAACAAAGTTAATGATTTCAAATCCTAATCGAGAATTGAATTGGCTAAATTAAATGAGAATAAAAGAATGAAGAGAAGAATGAGCATATAGATTAATGGTGAGGAAGTAGGTAAAATCATGTTTCATAGTTAGAGGAAGAAGAAGGAAGTTGGAGAGTGGATAAGTAATGGCAAATTTTCCAAACTCCATCCTTGTTACCCTGATTTTTCTCATGGGTTGTTATTGGAAGTTGTTGAAGTTTTATAGGGCAATTTTGATGGATTTTAATCACACGGCAAAAGAAGAAGGAAAAGAAAAGGAGAGAGAAGTGTAGTAGGAACTCATTCTAACAACTTGTAGTTCGTATTAACGAGCTTATAACAAGTAAGTTATTCATTTTTACATTAATTCAATTATGAGTTTGAAGTTGAGTTTTTAAAATAATTAGTTTTGATTTTATTCAACTTATTTATGTACATGGTGTTGAATTTTAGTGATGGAGTATTTTTAAGGTTTTTTGGTACCCTTTCTCAACTCGATATTATTATATTTTGTCAACAAAATTTTTTACATAACATAAACTGATATTATTGATTCTTTGCTATTGTGTTTTTATGTGGTGACTTGTTTAGCTTGTGTTACTTGAGATAATGATTGATAAAAACCCTAGGTGCCCACCTCAGGGATGTTAATGAAGGATTGGGTTAATCTTTCTAGGTACCCTTGGATGGTTCCAAAAAAATAAAAATGGTTTAATGTTCTTTAATTGGATACCATTTTGATAGTGGGTTTGTTTATTCTTGACCATTATGAGCTCACCATGTTATGTTGTGTTTATTCATGTTTTTCCTCTGTTATTTGAATTTTATCCTATTAAATGTTCACCTAATGGCTTAAGTGCAGCCCTTTATGCAAATAATTTTCATGCATAGGATTTTATTTTTCTATATTTATCTGCATGGGAGACCACTTAAACCTTACTCTGATGGTTGGGATGGTAAGGGATACTAATGATAGGAATCATCTTACTCATTTTCACTTTCATCAATAGTTGCACTAGTCATCACTAGTTTATGAGTTATTTTCAATAGTAAAAAGGATTCTTCACTTAAATTTATAGATTTGATTTATTGTTAGTTGTATTTATAAACTCTTAAATCAGCATTTTTGTGTGATACTATTACTCTTATAAACTCTAAGGTATTTTTAAATTAGTAGGTATTCTTATTTTATGAAAAAATCTCTCAGTATGAAAAATCAATATGTTAGGTTGTGGAGCTAAAAGCTTCACCAAGATGCAAACAAGAGGAGTTACGGAGGTTGTGGAGGTTGTAGAGAGTTACAGAATGAGTTGCAGGGCAACCGATGTCAATCTGATCAACCAACATCGGTCAGATAGTAGTGAAGAAGCAACCGACGTCGGTTACCAGTCGGTTGACATCGGTCAGGGAGGTGCCAACGTCGTCAGCCTATGCGTGAACATGCAGTTTGCATGTTGATTCCAGAGAGTCTATTTTTGGATTGTTAGTTTGCATGTTAAAGGCTTGTTATAGTCTTGAGTTACGCGTCTAATTATTGTAATTAAGATAGTCTAATTATTGTATGCATGAGATCTATATAATAGACTCATGAGTTGTATTGTAAACAAGTGCTAGAGAGTAAGAGAGAAAAATAAGCTCCTTCAGAGAGAGGAGATCAATGGTGTGTTCCTCCTAGTGTCACAGTACCAAGTGTGGGTGTTAGTTTGGAGAATCATAAGGGTTCTTCGTATATGTATGATCTTGGTCAGCAGGTGTGCATGGCTTCTTTTGGAGATCTACATTGGTGAGTAAGGTCTGGTGATTTGCAAGTGACAGCAGAGAGCAGGAGATCTACTTGGAGTACAGTTGTGTACTTGGTGTACTGGTAGCGTTGTTTCTGACTGGTGGAGGTGAACACCAACTCTGTATTGGAGTTGATTGTTGGGACCGAGAGAGAGAGGAAAGAAGGTCTTGAGGTGTGGCGAGCCTTTGAGGTGGAAGAAGAAGTGGCATCTTCTTTATTGTATTTTCTTCTGAGTGATTATTAATACAATTGTGTATTGTCTCTCATATTCCTGTGTTGTTTCATATTTCTAGGTTACTTATCATTCTGGTTAAATTCTGTGTTTAGTTGCTAATACAAGAAGTAATCATATGTGCTCTAAATGGTGGAGCAAGATCTTGACAGTTGGTATTAGAGCTAGGTTGAGTAGGTTGACCAGGTTGGTACCAACTTGACAATTGGTATCAAAGCTTTTGGTTGGGTTACTAACAGGTGGTTTCAGATCTGGTTAGTGTTTGTTGGTTATAGGTCACTCTCAAAGGTTTCAGATTGAGTGGGAGTATAGCAATGGTAGAAAAAAGTAAGCTACGAATAGAGAAATTGAATAGCACGAATGGTTTGATTGATGGAAAGAAAGAGTAGGTAAAGGGAGATTGTTGGTCGGTAGAAGATCAGCGTGTAGAAGCAGATGTTGCAGGTGATATTGCACAGGTTGCTCTGGATAAAGTAGAATCTTTGTTTACAGATTCTTTTGCCTCTTTCCATGCAGCCTAAAATAGAGCATCTTTTCATGGGTATGTCTTTGGAGACTTTGGAGAGATTTATTTAGGGGTTGGTGAGCCTTGTCAGATTATTGACAAAGGGAAAGTGAAGCTGAAATTGTAGACATATAACACACAGGTGTTGAAGGAGGTCATGCAGGTACCAGTCTTGGAGATGAGTCTAATTTCTTCAGGAAAGTTGGGTGATGGGAGATGCATAGTAACTCTCACAGTGGATGCACTTGAATTAGATGGTGGTAAGAAAGTAGGTATCCTTTATCTATCTACTTATATTACTGATTCACCTTCTGTTGCAGAGATGTGGCTTTGTAGGCTTGGTCACATAAGTAGGAGGGAAATGCATGTTCTTAAGTGGAAAATAGATATCTTTGACAAACTTAAGAACTAAAAGGCCTTGGTGTTCATGGAGGAGATGACAGATAGAGATCAGCTGAGGGGACTAAATTATTCTGAGTAGGGTTATGTTGATTTAAACAGGGTTTTGATCCATGGAGAGCTCGCGGGTAAAAATTTATCACTCACAGGCGAACACAGGTACTGGCATTGATCACATAGGAACCGATGTCAGCAACAGGTACACCAGCGTCAGTCAGGAAACCAACGTCGACAGACAGGGTAAGTCACAGGAAATTGACGTCGATCAGATGCAGATTGGGAGATGGCCGAGATTGGTCACTGGGATGAATGTTGGGCAGACAGCAGTTGTCAAGGAGTCTCAAACACCCATATGGAGGACTGAAAGGGTAAGTGAACCTCATATTCATTGTTCACCTTCTTTATATTGCTTACTGATGGTCAAGAACTAGGAAGATGTGAAGAGGCAATGCAGGTAGAATCTAGAAACAGTGGGAGCTTGGCATGGATGAGGAGTGTGAGTCCTTGGAGAAGAACCAAATAGGTGTTTTGTTGGTGGAGTTGTCAGCTAGAAGAAAGCACTGAGAGACAAATGGATTCCCAAGTTAAAGAAGAGAGTGGATGGATACGTGAGATGAAAGGCCAAGGTATATGGTCTTGAGAAAGCTACAGGACAGTGGTACAAGTTTGACAGGTGGATGGCAAAGCAGGGCTTCAGTCATTATCAGTATAACCATTGTGTTTGTCTTACCAAGTGGATGATGAGTTGCGACATTATCTAGTTACTGTATGTGGGTGATTTGCTAGCAGGTTTGTACATACAGGGTTTTGTTGAGCTAAAGGTAAAGTTAGTTCAGAGGTATGTCATGAAGAATTTGGAGCAGCAAAATTCTTTGGCATAAGAGACATGGAGATTTTGTCTCCAGTGGGAGCTAATGTGAAGATGGTGTTGGCAGGGTTCAAGGTGCAGGATGCAGAATCGGAAAGCACACCAAGGGCTGGACAGTTCAAGCTGAGCTTAGAACAATGTTCAAAATCACATAAGGTCTAGTGTAGACCTGAGTTTTCCCAAGCAGTGGGAGTTTTTAGAAAGTATGGAGCCAATTCGGGGAAGGAGTACTGGAGGGCAGTTCAATGGATTCTCAGGTATTTGAGATGGACTAGCAGCAGATTAACATGTTATGCAGGGTCAAGGTCTTCACTACATGGGTTGTAGGTTTGGATGTTGCAGGTTACTTGGATGACAGGTGTAGCATCACAGGTTGTGTGGCGGTTGGTCTTCAAGATTGATCTTGAAGAGGGATACAAGCTAGGGAATAATTTAGACAGTGTACAAGTACAGGTACAGGTGCATCTATTTATCTCCAAGTGGGAGATTGTTAGGTTGTGGAGCTAAAAGCTTCACCAAGATGCAAATAGGAGGAGTTACGAAGGTTGTGGAGGTTGTAGAGAGTTGCAGAATGAGTTGCAGGGCAACTGACGTCAGTCTAATCAACCGATGTCATTCAGATAGTAGTGAAAAAGCAACCGATGTCGGTTACCAGTCAGCCAACATCGATCAGGGAGGTGCCGACGTCGGCAGCCTATGCGTGAACATGCAGTTTGCATGTTGATTTTGGAGAGTCTATTTTTGGACTGTTAGTTTGCATGTTAAAGGCTAGTTATAGTCTTGAGTTGCGCATCTAATTATTTTAATTAAGATAGTCTAATTATTGTATGCATGAGATCTATATAATAGACTCATGGGCTGTATTGTAAACAAGTGCTAGAGAGTAAGAGAACAAAATAAGCTCCTTCAGAGAGAGGAGAGCAATGGTGTGTTCCTTCTAGTGTCATAGTACCAAGTGTGGGTGCTAGTTTGGAGAATCAGAAGGGTTCTTTGTATATGTATGATCTTGGTCAGCAGGTGTCCATGGCTTCTTTTGGAGATCTACATTGGTGAGTAAGGTCTGGTGATTTGCAGGTGACAACAGAGAGCAGGAGATCTACTTGGAGTACGATTGTGTACTTGGTGTACTGGCAGCGTTGTTTCTGACTGGTGGAGGTGAACACCAACTCTATATTGGAGTTGATTGTTGGGACTGAGAGAGAGAGGGAAGAAGGTCTTGAGGTGTGGCAAACCTTTGAGGTGGAAGAAGTGGCATCTTCTTTATTGTGTTTTCTTCTGAGTGATTATTAATATAACTGTGTATTGTCTCTCATATTCTTGTGTTGTTTCATATTTCTAGTTACTTATCATTCTGGTTAAATTCCATGTTTAGTTGCTAATACAAGAAGTAATCATATGTGCTCTAATTGAGGAGCAAGATTCTGACACAATAGAAGTAGATTTTTATTATTCTTGTGTTTCTTATTGAGTTAACTTTACTTGTGAATAAGGTCTATTCTTTAAGATTTAGATCCATCAAAGAGATATGCTATATCAATTTGACTATTATAACTATATTATAATTAATGATTATGAGAACATGGTTTGTAGAGATTTGTCCTTTGCTTATGAGGGTAATATGAATATGAATCTTTATAAGGTTAACCCAATTAGTTTGTAATAATATGAGTGCCATAGCAATACTTCTTTAGAGCAATTATGAGTATCTTTTTAGTAGTAAATGACTTTATTACAAGTATATTTGTAGATGGTGAATTACATCATATGAACTAAAGCAGAAGAGAGTTATGTGGCCCTATTTTGTTTTTAATCTCATTATGGATTCATTCACTTTAAAGATAAACTTTTGAGAGACCTTGTTAACCTTAATGTGTGTGTGTGTGTGTGTGTGTGTGTATAAAAGCATGGATATTGGACATGTTTATCTTTTAAATATGCTTGAGATATTTAATTATATATCCATTACTTATAGTCAAAGATAAGCTTGAATCTGTTATATTTTTTTTGAGTTTCATAAATTTGGTCTAGATTCTAACCTATAGTTTGTTTTTGTAATGCAATGGAAATTACTTAGTTCAAACCAAGATAATATATTACTTTCTTGTGTTAGTATAGTTAGTTCTTATTTTGATATCATCATTTCTTGAATATTCATATGATTCTGGGATGTATAATGGTTACTTTATAGGTGCCTACAAATGATTAAGTATATCTTTTATATTGATGCATTGGTGTATAGTTGAATGTTTGTATTTAGTTTCATGTGATGATTTAATTATAACTTAAGCTTGTAATATTATTATTTTTTTGGCTTGAAAAACATTGGGTAGTATTCATTTACTTGGAAAAATATAAAATATTATATTTCTCTAATGAACTCTTTGGAGATCTATTAAAAGTCATAGTTTAGTTAAGATGTATTGAGTTGAAGAATATATTGATTTAATAGCATGAGGATTATGAGTTGTGTTTCCAATATTAACCCCAATGAGCTAAGGGAATTATATCATATAGGGAATTCCATATAAATAGATGCTTAAAGAGGATTCTTAGTGCTTTGGAATGTAAATTGTCTCCTTTATTTTATGGATTATTTAGTAAATGTGTTAGTAATTTCTTGTATTTTGATCACTAAATATGAATAATAATATTTCCTTTGCATATGTATCATGAAACTCTACTCTTACTCATTATGCTAATATATTAGAAATGGATACTCATTAGCTTGTGTTTAATATACAACTAGTAACTTTGTTCTTCTTAAACATTAATAATACTCTAGTAAGGCCCGATAACTATGTTTTGGGGCATGAACTATATTGGATGTTTGTGTAATTCAAATCTTAGAATGAGATGACTTTATATTATGTGATATATTTATAATTTTTTATACTCTATTTTGGAGTATGAAGGTTATGTTTAGAATGGATTTGTGAACCCTATAGTGGAATTTATGATTTTGGTGATTCTATATAGAATAATTATTTATTCTACAACTTGGTATGAGTTATGTGAATGGTTAAATTTTTATTGGATACTTCAAAGTAAGGCTAATAATATTAGGGTTTTTCTTGTACGATCTTGTTGGAAACATGAGAGGTAGGAGTGAATATTATTTTGTATTGTGTAATTAGTTGCTCACCAACATTTACGAAGTATTGTTTTGTGAAATTATTCAAACTTCAAATGATTGCATTAAATATTAACTTTCAAATTAGTACAAATAAATTAATCGAGCACTCTAATATTATTGATTTGAAATAATTTCATCTTACCATAATTATCTTTGTTGAAATGGAAATATAAATTATACATTATTTAACCACTATTGTGAAGTGAGTGAAATATGATTTTGGTGTGGTCTCTCAACATGAGATAAATAGAGCAATGACATATTTGATTCAAGGTTTAGTCCTATGGACCAACTAAGTACTTAGAATGGAATAAAATACCCATTGAATAATGGATGAGATTCACTCTTGTGGTTATACTTAATATGCTAGTTACATTTAATATCTTATAGTATGATTGAATTGAATGCTTTCCTAAGGTTTTAGCTAATTTTAATCTATATTGGAATGCAATGATTATTTATAGTTCCTTAAGATATTTATTTTATCTAAAAGTGTTATACTTGGAATATATTTGTTGGCCTCCTGAACTATATTCATTAACTCATGTAGTGAATGATTGATACCAAACAATTTAGCATAAAATTATTAATAGAAATCTAGTCCTTTAAAGGTAATAAATAAGTTATAATTATGTATATTGATGGTGTTGTCGATTTATTTAAAATGGAAACCTATTTTATTTATTAAGGTTATCAAAGTTTAGATGATAAATAACTTCAATCTTTCTTAATCGAGCTAGCATTGTTTTTGATAAATATGTAATAAGAATATATTTGGGTATAGACAAGTTAATAGTAAATTGAATGAGATTCTCATTACAACCTTGGATGAAGATAAGGTTGTTTTCTTCTTTAGACACCCTTAGAGGATTCTCTTGTAACTAAATAAATCTTTAAGATGAATTTAAGGAAATGTAATGCATATTACATTGATTGAAGTAAAAAATGAAAGATGTTAAAACCTAATTCACTCCAATCAATGTAATAAGTATCTTGTTCGTTAAATAGACTTTAAACCAACATTCCTTATTCTGATCTTTAAGATAAACAAAAACCCTAGAGCATTCCAGTGTGAATTATGGAATTTATTTATGGACATAGATCATTTTCATATACTTAAGCTTGCTACAAGACAACATGATGTACACAGACTCACACTGAATTAATTAGGTTGTGCTTTAGTGGCATACTTGAATGAATATGTACCCATTCAATGTTAAAAACTATTCCAATAATTATATTTATATTGTTGATTATTAAAAAAATGATTTTAATTTTATGGATATGACATAGTGTTGATTTCCAATCTTTGAAAAAAACTTTTTTCTAATGATAACAAGGGGTTGACTAAGGAAAGCCTCTTGAAATAAGACCCAATTTCTTTATGTTTTTATAGGGTTTTTTGGCACATATTAGGGTTTTAGAAAAATATAATATATTCAGCCAATTTCATGCACCAATTCATTAATATATGAGAGGTTTTTATTAGGGAACTATAGAAAAAGAGATTCAAGAAGTTTTAGATTGATTAGAGATATACATCCACTACTAAAACAATGTTGCCACAATCAAGATAGACTATGAGAATCAAAATGGTATGATTCTAGTCAGTCACTATTAAGTGTTATACCCAAAAAATCAAACAATAAACCAAAAAGAAATATTACATTTTATGAACAAAAAACATACAACATTCCCAATGTTTGATGATATAAATGTGAGGATACACAACTCAAGCATACAAACAGTGCCAAAACATAAATAAATCAGTACCCCACATAATGGAAGCATACAACACATTTAAAATTTATCATTCACTTCTCATTATATAATCATTAACTTGATATACCCTAGAATAACTCATTGTACACAAAACCACTTCTAGAATGATTTTATAACTATATCCACAAAATAAGGCATCATAATAAAAATCATGTATATAGTTTAAATACATAAGGTGTTCTATCAATATTAATCTCTAGAAGCCATTTAATACATAATTAGTACCACATTATTGATCTCTATTATCTAATGGTATAAGCTCATTTGTAATAAAACTAATCTCATTAACTTGACAACAATATACTATAGTTGTTTATTACAATAACATTTGACCAATAGTTTATATTTACAAAATACAACCATGATCATTTCTCGATAACATAATAGTGTATGAAAAATATTTTTCAAGTTCTAGGGTCACATACATATAGACATGCATGATATGGGTTACTAATTTCTTATGCATGAGAATTCACTAGCTTGATATACTTATAGGGATAAAAGGATGTCCCCAAACATCAATATGTCATTCACCAATCAAAGGATTTCAACCTAAAAAATAAGGCATTATCTTCCTGGTTTAAGCTTTTCAAATTCCACTACATAATAATGATCACTTAGTACTTCCAATTAGGTTTATCAACATTATTTCAAGATTACTAATGCATGGTTTAAAAGTTTAAAACCTGGTAGGTGTTTAAATGACAAACCCTAATTGTTAGACTCTAGGACCCATGATCATTCCCCAAGCTACCTACATATATGTTTACATGCACATGCATTAGCATAATTAGGGCTGAATGTAGTTTTTATTTTCATTAATGTTATGGGCAAGAGGCATATTCCATATATAATAATTACCCTCTCATATTTCAAGGAGTTTCTTAGAACTCCATTGTTTTATTCTCAATTTCCCTATTATTTTGAAATTGCCTTCACTATGTTTAGAAAATTAAAAGATTTTATAAGAAATAAATGCTCTATAGGTTTGTTTATTTTAAGCAAAATACACACTAATGTTATCAATTTTATCATTCACATTGGTTTTTACATAAAAAATACACTTACAAGTTTACTTACACAAATCACTTGTTTAAATAATGGTTCTCCATGGTATTTAAGATAAATTTTTAGTGGTTTGTGGGAATTAGGGTTTTTTTGAGCATTTTTTAGGTTGCTTAGCTCTAGTCCACTGTAGTTGGCTACCCTACATAGGAAAAATGGTATCCCCTCCTAGTTCCATTCTCAACCATCCACTTTCATTTGCCAATCTAATGAAAGAACAATCCTATGTAGGGTTGAAAAAACCCCATAACACCACAGTTAAAATGTTGTTCATGGTAACAAGGCAAAACTCCCTAATATTGAAGTTTAATGGTTACCTACCATAGTTAGAGTCAATTTCAAGGATTTTTATCAATAAAAATATTGTAGAATAATTAGTCCTATATAGAGAAAATCATGACTAAATATTCAAATTTTGCATTCATGGATTCAATAGAACTAGGAACATAATGGTGAGTACTCACTATGGTTTATTAGCAATGGATATTTTATAGTTAGTTTATCCTTTATTACTAACATAAATAGAGCTTCTAAATCTGAGAGGAGACATCATGGTCCTACTTGACTTTTCATTCCACCCTAGAAAGTGGGATTTGATCCCCATACAGAACCAACTACTATATTGGTATGGATTCATATGTATGCTCTACCGATGGATTTATAGAGTGAGAATGTTTTTGAATCCACAGGTCAATGCCTGGGAAAATATTTTGGTGTCTCTAGAGACATAATGGAAAGAAATACAATAGTGTATGGAAGAGTATGAATGGAAATAGATCTTACCCAACCTTTACCAATGGAGATATAAATTGAACTAGCTAGACTTACTTGTATTAAATAGATGGACTATGAGGTAATACCTTTTTGATGCATAATATACCATAACCATATCCATATGTCCTAAGCTTATATTAATAACCTGAACACACCAAAGGATAATCCAATCTAAAGGCCCACTCCTCATGCTGAAAGTTCAAAACTAGACAAAAAGGAAGATGCAAATAGTTCTCAAAATGAAGAAACTTAGCAAGATGGTTTTGAACAGCCTAAAAGGACAAGGAGACACAAAAAAATCCAAAGAGCCAACCCAACTTAAATCCTTTAATAGGTACAAAAATTTTAAGACTCTTTTTTATCAAGAGGCAAAGCAATTCATGGAAAATGTGAATGAAATAATGAAAATAGTGTTAGCAATAACCAGATCTCTCTTTCAGTGTCTCCTACCCATAAGAAGGTGTTAGGGTGTGGAATCAATACAAATTTAGATATGGCAAGGGATATGGTAGTACACAAAGTAGGACTAACAAATTCCAAAGGATGTTACTATGTGGTTAGCATAAAAAAGCATAGATAAGCCAAAGCTAGAGGTAAACCAAGTTGAAAAAAGATCAAAGAATAATAATGCCCAAGGAGTGGGTAGAAAATACAATAAGGAACTATTACCTTTACATGGTGATAAAATGATTAATGAGGGCATAAATAAGGTGTTATATTCTTAATTATCTCAAGTTAATCAATGATAATACAATCCTAGAATGCTAGGGGTTTAAATAATAGAATCCATCAATCTATTGTTCAAAGACTTTTAGAAAATAGTAAAATGAATTTTTTGCTTATTCAAGAGACTAAAATGACATTAGATCTTATGTGAAAAATGGTAAGTAAGATTTTTAGGGGTGTTAGGCATATGAAAGTGGCAACCTAAATAGCCTCAAGGGGGATCCTTACTTGTTAGAACTCTATGGAATGGATAAAAATTGAACATGTTGCCTAGAGGGGTGTTCTCACATCTCTCTTTAGACACAATGGAACAACAAAGCAGGTCTTAATATAAAAAAATTATATGGGTTACAAAACCTATATGGTTAGATTCAACATTGGAAATTAAAGTAGGACATGCGAAGATCCAGGGAACAACTTGATTGGATTGTTGCAGTCAACTTCAATGCTAAACTATTTATTAGGGACCAAGAAGGAGGCAACCCCTTTTTGGATGCAATGGACCACTTCATGATTTCCCAAGTTCAATCTCATCATCTAGTTTCCATTAGCAAAACTGGAAATAACTACACCTATACTAATAAAATAAAATAACCTTATAGCATGAAGGTGAAACTAGATCATTTTTGGTCTTAGAGGTGACATTTCCAAAATGGGACCTGAACTTACAAATTTTAGAAGACCCTATTTCATATCACTTTCCTATTTTATAAAGAGGACCAAGGACTGGTAACTTCTATAAGCCTTTTAAATTTGAAAAAAAATGGATTCAAGAAGAGGAAATCCAAACAAAAATTCCACTTCGGTGGGAGGAGGGTCATCCTTCTCATGGGATAGCCATGTTTTATGTGCATAATCAACTCTAGTTTGTCAAGACCCAATTGAAACGATGGAAGACAGATAATAAATCAGACTTTAAATCTCAAAGGGCCCCTTTGGTTACCAGATGGGATAAGGTGCAAAAAGAATTCAAGGGACTATAACAGCTCAACTCAAGGAAGAGGATGATGAACTACATAAAGCAGTTGAAGATATCGACATTCAAGAGGAGATCTATTGGAAATAAAGAGAGAGAATCATGTGGCTTTTGAAACACTATAGGAACACAAAAATTTGCCACCAAGTTTATTTCACTAAGAGGAAATTGAATAGAATGGAATTTCTTATGGATGAAAATGGTCAATCCTTTGATACATTTTCTAATATGTAGTTATATTCTATTTTATGAATAGTAGCTCTTGAATAGTGTCTTGACAGACACCTCAATTCCCAACATCCAAGGCACCCCATGTTTTTCCAATGAAAGTGTAAGGAAATTATTTTAAAATTTTAGAAATTTTGGGTTTCAATAAAATCTGAAAATCCATATATCAGTTCTCAAGGTTATTCATACATAACAATAAAAAATGCATGAAAATATTTTTATCAAGCTACTATATGGTACATATTCACATGGTCCAAGAAGTCAAAAAATAATTATTTTACGAATAATGATGTGATGAAATCACACAAGGGTTGGATAGACAACATTCACACTAAATACATGACCCATAAATCAAGTCTATGATAGGTGTGATCTTTGGGTTAATGGTCAATATATTTTTCCCCTTTATACCTTGAACACTTATCACCTACACACTCATTTCACCCATATAAACATTCACACAATCTATAAAATGTTAATGATGCAACATCGAATCTCATGGCATAGTCGCATAATTTTGTGAATTTTTGTCATGGTCACATAAACCATAACACTCATATCCACATATGCCCATATGTAAAATATTAATCACATATCCAACTAATTATCATACCCTCCATGGTTACATAGAAAAATAAAAGCTACATACATGTTACAGAGATAGTATCCAATCACACAAAATACATGAATATCCAATCATTAAAATACATGAATTGTCCAATCATCCTAGTGTGTAAAATAAAGCAATGAAACACATTGTAAATCTACTAATCACAATTTAGGACTCATCAAAATATATGTGGGTAACCATATGGAGTTAAATAGATTATATTATAACTATTATGTCCATAATCCACTTGGCAAAGAAATATAATAACATAAATTTCATAATAATATATCAGCAAGAGAAGTACAATAATCATGTCCACAACTCAATATACATCAAATAATAACATAAGATAAGCTTGAATATAACTAATATGAGCAATAGAGCAATCATATGAAAATCAAAGTTGAAATACAAAATGGAGGTTGAAGCTAGCATGGCAAATGTTGAAATTCAAATAGATAAGAAACCTTATAAATACATGTGTGTGTGTGCGCGCACGCGCGCCCGCGCGCGCATGTGTGTGTGTGTGTGTGTGTGTGTCAAATAGATAAGAATTTTGATACCCTATTCATGAGGAGTATGAGAAATGAGGAATAATCCCAAGGATAAGTTCTTGTTGCTATCCCATCTTTAATCTTTATGTTGAAAATTAAAATCTATGTAAACCCATCGATGGAGAGGAAGTGTGGCATGTTATCTTTGAAATGAGCATTGGTAAAACACTAGGTCTAGATGGCTTCTTAATTGAGTTTTTTTAGACCTTTTTGGAAACCCTAAAGGAAGATGTCTTGGTTTTTATATAGGAATACATAGATAATAAACAAATGTTCAAAGGCTTGAATCATACTTTCATTGCCTTAATTCCAAAGGAGTAAGAGGGAGTGATTATATCAGATTTTAGACCTATTGCCCTTTGCAATGTTATTTATAAAATTATCAATTCAATCACGGTCAAACAACTGAAACCTCTCTTACATAATATTATCTCTCCTTAACAAGGGGGCTTTATTGAGGGTCAATAGATTTTGGATAGGGTGATCTTAGCCCAAGAGGCAATCCAATCTATGCAAACTTATGGCAATAGGGGTATGTTTATCAAATTGGAGAAGTCAAAGGATTATGACAAGGTTGATTGGTTTTTCTTATCAAAAATGATGGCCACTTTTGGATTCTCTCAAGAGTGGATAGAATGGATTATGAGTTATGTCTCTTCTCTTTTTTTTCTCAATGTTAATTAATGGCCTTCCCTTAAAACCTTTTGGCACCACTCATGGTGTTCACCAAGGGGATCCATGCTCCCCTTACCTCTTTCTCATTTTGTTGGAAATCTTGGGGAGACTCATCTTGAGGCAAAGATATCAAGGTGTACTAACTAGTATCAAGGTGGGTGAGGAAATCTTAACTCATGTATAGTTTGTGGAAGACACCAGATTGATGGGAGTTGTTAGTTGTAGGGAAGCCCAAATGATCAAGGATACACTATATGTCTACCTTAGGGACAGGGATCAAGCTATTAATAATAATAAATACAAAATTGTTTTTTTCAATCTTGATCAAAGGTTTTGGAATATAATCATTGATATTTTTGGATTCATAAAGAGTGCTCTTCTATGGTTTATCTTGATATTCTGCTACATTTTAAAAAGATAAAAAAATTATACATGGAAGACTCTTCTTGACCAAATAAGAGGAAGGATTTGTCATTGGACCCATACGTGGTTAAGATTTTGGGGTCATTTAACTTTTATATAATATGTCATACATGACATGTCAATATACAAGTTCTCCATCCTATCTACCCCAATCACCATTTAGAAGGATCTAGAAAAAATAGCTAGAAAATTCCTATAGGGTAGGGCAAAAGAGGAGAGAAAATGGGTATTAGTTGGCTGGTATAAATTGACCCAACCTAAGGGGAAGGAGGGTCTAAACTAAGAATGTCTGAAATTAATAACAAATAATTGGTTGGAAAACTCTACTAGAGATGGATCTCACAACCCACCTCTCTATATAGTCGGGTCCTTACCATTAAATACATAGGAGATGAGGATATGCATGATTTAAGTCAATTCTCTCTAGAAGGAAATGTCTCTTTAGCTTAGAAAGATCTTAAATTAGGATCTCAGGTTGTGAAAGATGGTTTATTTTAGAAATTTGGAACCAAAGATAAGGTCAGCTTTTAGATGGATTCCTTGCACTAGAATCCTCCTCTAGTTGTAAAATTTCTTGATATATAGCCCATAAAAACAACCATGGAAAGTAAGGATTGCATCAAGGTTGAAAGTTATCTCTGCACAAACAACTTGATAAACTATAAGTTTAAGCAACTTAACAAGCTAGATGAGGGACCAATCCCAATCCCTTTGGAATGGACACCAATTCTGACTAACATACTGGTGGAATAATTTCTTACAAGTGAAAATGAGGAAGAAGAACTTGTTTGGGGCCATGGGAAACTTGGTTTATATACCATAAATAATGGATATGACAATCTCCTTCCTGACCTTACTCTTACATTTCCAGTGTAGAATTGGAAAAAGATTTGGCAGCCCAAGGGATGGCCCAAAGTAAACTTATTTGCTTGGCAGTTTGTGCACAATGGAATTCCCACCTTTGATAACCTTTGACATAGAGGATTCAATAGCCCTTCTCAATGTGTCCTATGTTATAAAAGAGAATAAATCGCTAACCATTTGATTTTAGTTGCTCCTTCACTACTCAGATTCGGTAGAGATGATTTTCAGCTCATAAAATTAGAGGTGGTAGAGATTTTATTCAAATTAATATTTAAGAAAGATGGAGGAGAGATAAATTCAAATATTATTCTCTCTACAATAGATGTAGGCTCGAACTAAATTTCATTCAGTGGTACATGTGGATGGAGAGAAATGGTAGAATTTTTAAAGAATTTTCATCTTCTATAGATGGAGTTGGGTACTTCATTTAGAGCAAGGTTGTGGAAATTATTGCCATGTACTCTAAAGAAAACTTCCAAGCTAACTCAAGGAAAATGGAGAAGGACTCTACTAGACCACAAGAGTAGGACAAGGCATGTTGTAAAGCACCTCCAGAAGGATGGATAAAAATTAATATCGATGGAGCCTCAAAGGGCAACCCAGGTAGAGTTAGAACCGATGTTGTGTGCATGAAACCATAAAGGGACTATTCTATATTGAGAATTATAAGGTCTATTAAAGGCTATCAATAATGAATTTGAAGCTTTAGATATGAGATCTACCTCGATTTGGTTTGTTAACCAAGGGTACCAGAAGATAATTGTTGAATCAAACTCTCAAATCTCGATTAGAGCTCTAGGTTGTATGAGAACTTGACTTTGAAGACATGGAGATTAAAATTATTTTTTACCCAAATTAAATAGATGTGGAATGAAATGGATGATGTGATCCCATTGTATGTTGGTAAAGCCTTAAACTATGTGGTTGATTATTTGGCTAAGACCCGATCTAGAAGAGACCCAAGGGTGTGATGGTACAATGGCATGATGAATGATGAAGAGAGGTTTAGGCAAGTTGGAGAGTAGGTTCTTCATGTTACATAGATGGACACTAACAATGATGACATGAGCTAGGGGATTTAATTTTTTACAAATCCCCTTGTCCTATTTTTTCTCTTTACCCATGTTATCTTTGGCTGGAAGCTTCTCCTCCCATCTTAGAATATTCTTCTGTTAATATATTTTTCAAACTTATCTAAAATATAATGGTTATCCACACAAACCAAGTAATATGTTTTTTTATAATTTTTATTATATAAAAATATATGCCATGAGAAATTAATATAGTTTATATATTATTTTATCATGTACCACATATACATACTATATTGTTTCTATAATATAAAAATATACTCATATTTTTTTCCTCATCTTAATAATTTACATGTGTATGGTTTTCACATACATCAATATACACTAATAATGTATTCATATTCATCATAAACTCGTATATTGTTTAAAATAACAATATACATGTTATATTGTATGCTAAATTCAAATTCAATATGTCTCATGCATAGAAGTAAATCTCATTTTTAGAATTTTTCTTTCATTCCTTATTGAAAATATGATTTATTATATGTATTTTGAACCTAATACTGATAGGAATAAAACCCATCAAATTTATGATAGTAATCACTTCTTAATGGTCAATGAGATGTAGAAGGATTGGTGAAGTGGTTTGGTTGTGTCCAGCCCCACCCAAATTCAAATCTCAAAGGATGTTCATAGGTTGGATATAGATGTTTACTCGATGGTTTCAATATGATAAAAGTGTTAGCCTTTTATAATGGTTCTATAGTTTTTTGAGGAATGAAGCCCCCAGTTTGTACCCCAAAATCAGTTATAGCTCCGATCAAAAACTAGCACCAATAAAAAAAATCACTTCTTAATAAAAACAATAAATAAATTTAAATTACATCTCATTATGAATATAAATAAAACACATAAATAAATATACAAGTTTAAAAATTAAAATTATCTTCCATTTCTTAATGAAAATATAAATTCTTATATATGTTTCAAATCTGAAAAAGAGGAATAAACCTATAAAATATAATATGATGATCAATCCCTATTAAGAACAATAAATAATTTTAGATTGGTTCCATTATGTCTCTAAGAAAAGCACATAAATAAATTTTTAGGTTTACAACTTAATTTTCTCTTTCATTTGTTAATGAAAATATGACTTCTTATATATCGAAGTTAAAAGAGAAGAGAATAAAACCTATAAAAGATAAGATGGTTATCACTCCCTATCAAGATAGCAAATAAATTTATATTTCTTCCCATTATTCATCTAAGTAAAGTACATAAATAAATTTGTAACATTAAAAAATAAAGTTTTCTTTCATTATTCTTAAAATTAAGACTTTTTATATAAATTTCAAAAATAAAATAGAGAAAAGAAAAAAATCTAGGAATCATTAATATAATTGTTGATGGAAAAAAAAACAAATACATTTTATCCCATTAGAATTTCAACAGAATAAAATCGCTATTTTTTAATTTCCAATCAAAATGTTTTTAAAAATTGTAGGTCTCATTCAATAACTAATAGAACTTAAAAAACTCAGATTCGTTTATAAATTACAAGAGAAAGCTACTTAATCCAAAAAAAGTTTTATGAAATTTTAATTATATTAAGAATAATAATTTATTCCCCAATCCATATTTTTCTTCATGAAAGGAAAATAATACCATAATTTTAAAAAATATATGTGTTTAGTGCCAATGTGCTTTATATTTATTATTGTTATGAGAAAATTATGGTGTGTTAATGAACAAATATACGTTAGTTTTTTCGGAGTTTTTATTATGGTATTATTGATCTATGTAGGAAGAAAATATGGGTTTTATTTTACTTACAAATAAAACCCATATTTTCTTCCTACATAGATCAATAATACCATAATAAAAACTCTGAAAAAACTAACACACCATAATTTTCTCATAACAATAATAAATATAAAGCACATTGGCACCAAACACATTAAGCTTGTTTTATCCATTTCCCATGCTCATACCCAAAATAAATTCTTCTCTTTCATTCCCTTATTATATTTCATTGTTAAAATGGAACGTTTTCTTAATTCTAATTTTCAAGAGGAAAGAAAAGAGTATACATCATAAGATTATTTCCAATCCCCCCTCCAAAACATGAGCTTGTAATTTAAATATAAAAACACCCAAAACTCTCTCCAAATGGGAGCTTGTCACATGGAAACCCCACTCTTAAATATTCAACAAACTTTTTATAGGTTCATTTACTCTATTTAAATGTCTGCATAGGATTTATTACAATTCTTATAATTTAATTTGATTTAATTCCACCTTTTTACACATTCCTTTTACAAGTCATAATTACCACTTGCAAATCCATACCCTCTTACAATCTCATTTCTTTATAAGACATCTTACACACTCAATCCACTTTCATAACTTCATCAACCTTACACCTTAAGCCCTTAGGTCTTATGAGATATTTACAGAGGTTAACTTGCATACACACCCAACTTGGATTAGCTAGGTCGTATAATTAGAGTTTATAACCATTCTAGAAATCCTAGGAACTAAGCATCCCAATAGAGGGGATTACAATTTTTTATTATTCTACTAATTAAAACCCATGGCTTATCATTGATTCCAAATTATTTTAATGGGTTATAATACACATCACACCATGTGAGATAATAATGATATAAAAGCAATGAGGGGAACTATGTTAATAGTTTACTACCTTTCCAAGGTCATATTAGGGGGTGTCTTCAATGGACTAATACATGTAAGGAACCTATCAATAATTTCTCATTAACAAGATGATAGATATAATTGCAGACTTATAAAGATATATGGAGAGTTACATAACAGTCTAATAATATGATGAATTAATATTGGTCTAACTGTAAGGTTTAAATAAATCCATGAACTCTCCAAGATAACTACCTTTCTATACCAATTTTGTTTCCACAATCATAATCACTCAATAACCATAAATTGATAACATGAGGATTGCAACAACAAAACATTACTAAAGAAAAAATCTAATTTTCCATATTAATATAATATTACAATATTGTTTTATCCAATACATTAGAATTTGCAAGGGTTTTAAATACACAACAAAAGGGTGTTACATTGGGACAATATGATTACATACAATTTAGTAAATCATATTCATTTTTCCATTTTTTCTTTCTACTTTTCTACATTTTATTCAACATTTCTAATCTCTATCAAAGTTTAAATGAGTAATAAATTAGGTATGTACTTATAAACCTATTTGTCAATCATCAATTCTAATTAATTTCATTATTTATCCCCCTATTTCCCCTAGGCAAAGCTTATTTAATGTATCTTATTATATTTGTGTCATTTTTTCCTAAGGCCCTTTATTATCATGGTTGGTGTAATGTTTTCAATACTTGTGTGCCCTCCACAATAAAACATTTATGTGAACTCATTTTATATAGAACACCTTAGGGTTTCATGCTCTTATCCCCTTTGAAGCATGATTTTGATATGTTTTCAAATCTAATTACTCTAGCTTTATGTTTTATTATTCTGATATCATTATCCTTAGCTTATTGCATGTTTTTTGTGTTTTTTTGTTATGACAATATAAAAAAATAGATTTAAGACACATACTAGGCAAAGTGATAGATTAAGTGGTGAACATATTAATTTGGTTTAAATTTCTTTGCTTGGTATTCATGTTCATTTGAATTAAAAAATAGTATTTTTTTATTAAAAGTGTGCTCCTTATATTAATATAAATATCATTGATAATGTAAATGGTACAAAAATGAAGGATGAAATCACAAATTACATAAATGTAGATGCTAGTGATAGCATTGTTTTTTATGATAATTTATGAATGAAAATGCTAGGAATGATAAGTCTACAACTATTATTAATACGATTGCACATAAAAGAGCTCACTTAGAACTCTATCTTTCATTATTTCCTAAATAAATTGGCATAATGATATGTTTCTAGAGAGGAACAAAATAATATAGAATTACCTAAGGAATTCGTATATTAGGAATTACATGTTGCAACTAATAATGAACCATTAAATGCTTCTATTTCACCTACTATATGATTTCCTTTCATATTAGATAACAATTCTATTACCACTATTATTTATATTATTGTGCCTCCACCTATTGCTTCTATTAGAGTTACAATGACTATTCCTATGTAGTTTGGTTTTAATACTTCTTTTATACCTCTTACTTCTAAAATCATATTTCGATCTACATATTTTATTCATGGTATTTATAGAAATAATAAGATGTATTTCAAAACACATGTTAATTATACTTTAGTTCCTAGTCCTCAATATGTAATCATTCAAGAAACTATTCAAACCATGTAAGTAATTCAACAAAATAATTAAATACTTTCACAAAGATCTCAAATTCAATTCATATAGTTAATTCTCATGATATATTACTCAATATGTTTCCTTATGAATTTATTATCTATCTTATTCCTACATGTTTTATTGCACTAAATTTTGCATTATTCAATGGAAAAGGTGACCTTTCACATTGTAGATAGGGATTTGATATACTAGAGGAAGAGATAACTTGTATGATCACAAATCAAATAAACATTAGAGCATCAAAACATTTACTAACTCTCTATCGAGGGTGAGCAAATACGAATTGAAGGAAGGAATGCAAACAAGAAAACAATAAATATTACCTTGTGATTTGTCTTCTTACCAATCGATTGAAGTAGGATTTGAGCTCAGCTTGCGAGCTAGAAGTCTTTGGCAATGCTAGTTCTTTGTGGGAAGCATCTCTCCTTGTTCACCTTGATTTTTTTAGCTTGGCATGATGATAATGATGAAAATGTTGAATAAATCTAAAGCTCCTAAAATGATTCCTGCATAGTAAGTTTAGAATAAAGAATCTTGTCTAAATTGGAGGAAGAACCTCCAATTTATAGACTTTTGAAATGGATTGGAACCATCCATATTGAGATGAGGATCAAGGGTTGAGGATGATCCTAATTTTTAAATTTAAATCATGGAAGACATGTGGATCTTATCAAGGAAGAATTGAAGACACATGTGGAGGAAATAGGAATATGAGGATTATAAAATTAGAGGAAAACAAATCATGGAGGACAATGGGATTGGAGGTGGATTAGAAAATGGGGAGTGGGGATTAATTTGATTTATGGATATTAAGTAAGGATTAGTTAATTAATTTATATTAATTAACTTAATAAAAATGTGAATAGTAATGATGAATACTGATGATGAATATTAATGATGAATACTGATGATGAAGAGTAATGATGAACTAGAATTAAAAAAAATAGGGATGATTATGCATTAGTAAAAATAAGGTTAAAATCAACATGAAGTTTCTGATTTTAAGTGTCTACACACATCATATCAAATATCTCTATATTTCATGTCTTTAATTTTCATAAAATGATATATTATTGACTAAGTTATTTCCTCAAAGTCTTAAGGATTATGCCTTGGTTTTTTTCATGTCTTACCATCAAACCCCATGTGACACTTAAATTCTCAAGTTGATAGTTTCTTAGCTCATTTTTTAGTCAGCATTAGCTAGAGGATCACATTTTCTCAACTACCACAACTTAAACAAGGGCCTAATGAGCTTATTAGTATGTACTTAAATTAAAAATAATTATTACAAAGATGAATCACCAATTACCTGAAATGGAATTATAAATTCTATTCTCTCAAAGTTTAATTCAATTTATTAAGGATTAAGTGATGTTTGATACATATCAATATTTAATAGGCCATCATGCTTAAATATGGGAATAGTGCCCCCACCTCTAGTGGAGCTAAATATAAAAGTCAAATAACATTCAAGGCTAAGAATAATGATATAAATGTTTGATCTAAGATTAAAATAAATAATGGAGTCAATTCAATAACTCAACCACCTGATAGAACTTTCCTTCCACCATAAGTGAAGACAATCCAAATGTGGTATTTTAGAGTCCTTACCAAGTTCTTAAACTATTTATTGAAAAAAAGGTGATCTCTTTACCTACACAACATCAATTTGACTCATCTCAATCTTTACCTAAGAATTTGGGCCATACTAAATTTATATGTTTCTCACTAAGTATAAAATTCAAGACTTGATTGATAACAACCAAATACAATTTGAAGGACATGGTAGTAAATTGAGCGAATTGGTTGTTCAACCAAATCAATTTTTGAAAGTCTTTAGCAACTTTATTATAAATCATGCTACTCAAAATACTAAAAACAAATATGGTGTTCATATATTAGGTCCAAAACAACCTCCATCATTTTATAATGCACATGTATTATATGGTTTCATAGGTGTGGTAATGAATACATGTAAATAGTTTCCTTCGATTACTTTCTATGACCATGAGATTACAACAAATAATTTCAAAAATTGAATTTTTCATATGGAATTTCATAGATTCACCTTCGAAGTTAAAAAAATAATTATGGTTGATAATGATGCAATCTTAAACATATGTACAATGTAATTTATTACAAGTCATGGGTATACTCAAAAATATTTATATGGTACAATCTAATTTACCATGGATGGCGCACAAGTGTTTAAAACATTAAAACAACCATAATAAATGGGTCCTAGGTAAATTTCACATAAATATAATAAAATAATGTAAATAAAATATGCCTAGGATAATAAGAGGTAAATAAATAAAAGTACTTGGAATAATTGATAATTGACAAGTGGGTTTTGAGATATGTACCTAATTTTTACCTCACCTAAGTTTTGATATAGGTTTAAAGTACTAAAAAGGAGGTTGTGGAACAGTGTATAAGAGCATCTAAAATTTTTAAAAAAGGATATGAGAGAGTGACTAGAATCAAGTTGATCCAACAGTGACATGAACAATATCAGACCCCACTGATAGTGGCAGTCCTCTCAATAATAATAGTTTTATTTTGATAGTGGTTGTGTAGGTTTAATTACTTTGAAACTTTATAAAACCATTAATTAGTAGATAATTCCCAAAAACTCTCTCATATTTTTAAACTAATGCACTTAGATGTCAAGTTATTTCTCCTTCATTTGAGCTCAACTAGACACTTATAAAGACATAAAAATTTAAGTTTGTGTTCAAGGGGCCACCTCAATTAGCGCCCTTCCTACATTAGGCTATCAACACTCATATATGTCAAAATTTATTCCTGTGTGTATTATAATATCATTCATTATCCTTATGATATGAGATACAAGATAAAATTATGGAAAGATATATATGCTCTTTCACTAATGCAAATATCCTTCTTTTGGTATAAGTTTACAACAACAAACCTTCAATAGATAAAAAGTGGAATAAATTTAAAGTATAAGATATGATCAATGTGCAAGCTTCTTGATAATACTTATAAAATAAATTAGTGTGCATATGTATATATAATAATTTTAAATTCAAATTAGAACTTTATTAGTACACAAACAAATAATCATGGAATAGAGAACATGGTGAAAGGGGCCGAAGGACCCATAGTTCACATTACTATAATTAGAGTGTTTTGATAATGGTCATACCACTATCAAATTCTTCTCATTCAAGTCAAGGTGATAAAATCTCAAGAAGCAGAGATCAATGAGTTTGTAGGAGTAATAGTTAACATTCTGAGGTAAATAAGTGAAAAATATAAAGGTGTTCATGAATAAATGATGATAATGAAATGTTATACGAGGTCCAATTTAAAGGGAAAGTGTGCCAATAATTTTTGAATGTGAACTAATGATCTAAATTTACAGAAGCATGATAAAAGTATTGTAATTATAATATTTATATCGTAATTATGTGTCTACATAATTTCCCACTTTAATGTATGTGTGTTTGTATACATTAAAGTAAAAAAACAAAGGTGGATATTATTTTTTTTGTGTCATGTCACTACATGTAAGTTATGCTCAAAGTTAGTTATAGATATGAAGAGATTTGAAAGTCAAGAGGAAATAAATTATCTTATATATTAGAGTCCAACTCTAACAACATTCAAAATATAAAATTGTGTCTCCTCGCTATCTACATGAATGTATTAATTTCCACTAAGGATCTATGAATGCTCAAATGCCAACATTTAAAATAAACCTATAAGAAAATGTGAATGTGTACAAGTAGATCAATGAAATCGATAATAATTTAACCCAATGAAATATGGAAAATATAGTAGAAATGAATACACCTAGTGGTATATAAATTATGTTTCCATCTATGTAAAACTATGAAAATACCATGGGCTTCGATTGCGCCTTCCATGTGGTAGAAACTTCTAAAACCTAGATCTTAATAACCTCGTCAAGTGACAAAATTTTCTTCCCTACTAAAGAAGAAGATGTTAACCTCTTTATAACCGCTTGACATATCTCTATAACTTATTGATATCTTATAATCACTTAAAGGCTTGTAATAGTAAATGCAATAATCTAAGTGTATGCCCAATTTTGAGGTGAGGAATGTTCCTACATATAAAAATCTCAAAATAAAATGACTATGTGCACCATGTCTAACATAGATAAAAATGAAATTTCTAATAATCTTGAAAATGTATTTGTAAACACATGTATATAATCATAAAAATGTGTCATCATAAAATTTTATTGATAGTGCAATGTTAATATAATAAAGTAGAAGAAATATAAGCAAGGGAATGTAAATAAAGTGGCAAGAGAAATGTGTCATTATAATTGGAAATGATGGACAAGTAATATGTCCCAATGTTATGATATTCCAAAATATGAACAAGATATAGAAATGAAGTACAAAAATAGTATGCCCCAATAAATTCATGGTAGAAACCATGGAAACATAATTACCAAACATAGTATATCACAAGTAATAGTGTGAAAGATATAGATCATGATACCAAATATACAATATCACATGGTAAATTAAACCAATATAAGCATGCACAATCATGTAACCATATAGAACAAGTGAAGTGATCAAAAAAATAAAGTAATCAATCATGCGCAAATGATGCAAAGTATAAACTATAGGATCCTCTATAAAAAAAATAAAGGAAACTCACCAAGAAACATGCACAAGCATAAATAATCTGAGTAATCATAATGAAAACAAGATGACACACAATGTAATAAGAATGTGAAGTAATGTTAAGTATCCATGTAAGAAAGAGAGATATAATCTATACGAATATATGTTTAAGCATTACAAAGGTCAATATGATAACATAATATAGGTAATATAGAACTTGAAACCTACTGAATAATTCTAGTATAGACAAGTCCCCAGTGTAAGGATGCCCCTAGTGTAGGCATGTTAAAGCTACCAAGAAATAATAAGTCCAAAATCATGTGTAACCTATATATCTTGCATCTAACTTGAATAATACCATGAGAAACATGTGTATACAATTTAAATGTAAAACATGTATAAATATGTAGATAAGCATGATATGTAACAATATGCAACTATGTAACCAATGGAGACAAATGATATGCAACTATGTAACCATTGGAGATCAATTATATGCAGCTATGTAAAAAATGTAACTATGACAAGATAAGAGGATAAAATCAAGAAGAAATGCTAAAATAAAGGTCAAACAAGTAAGACACAAGCCAAGGGTTGAAATATATAGTATACAAGAAGAGGAAGAACCATACTAAACTATAAATTCCCTCAAAACTCAATACATATTGGGGCAAAAGGCCTTGATATGTATGTGTCATCATTATTGTTAAGTATTCACAGATTTTTGGGATGGGAGATAACAACTAAATGCAAAGGTCAAATAAACAATGTAATCAACATAAACCAAGAAGCTAGAATAATAACATAGCAAACCAAAACATATGAAAGATGAAGTTAACTTCAAATTTTAAGATAGAATAATCAAACAGAAACAAAAAACTCAAGATATAAAATAAATTTAAGGATAGAAGGAACCATAATGAAACCAAAAATAATACATGTGATGAAAGAGAGAGAAAACACTAGAGAAACATGAAAAATAAAAGAAAGCATAAAACAAGCTATGTACAATAGATTGTTCCATTAAATCACATGAGATTACTAATAAATGCCAACCAATAATCCCATATAAATGTCCATAACACATATAGTTACCTACCAACTTATCTTCATGATCAAGATCCGTAATCCCATAGAACATGAGTCTTGGGATTCAAATGAGCCACTAGTGTTATTAAAAATTTAATCATGAGTTTTATAGTAACTAGAATCATTTTCACTCATAGTGTAATCATTATTATTATGATTTGTTATATCAATTTTCTCATCCTATTTGAAAGAATCACTTCTTTTGAATCATGTAGTTGAAACCTTGATAGATCCTTTAACTTGAATAGATGTAATAGGTTGTGATAACAATAATTTAGTGTGTGGATGAGTAAGTACTTATATTTTAGGTGTGCTCACTTGAGGTTATGTGATTCTTTTTATGGTAGAACTTTGGGTAATACCTCATGTTTTTTTTGGATTGGTGACTTATAAGAAGTACCTCGAAAAGTAATCACTTTGTTATCATGCATATATTTTAAGCATGTATGTAATGTGGAAGGGATTTATCTCATTTGATTAAGCCAAAGGTATCCAAGTAATATGTCATATGTCTTTTTATTCAACAATACATGAAACCACACTAGAAAAATCATAATACCTACAATGATATGTGATGTGATACCCATAAGAAGTGTCCAAGTAAGACCATTGTAATTTTTAATAATAATCATTGTACCATCTAAATACTTTTGAGTATACCCATGACTAGAAATAGATTTTATTGTACCAAATGTTAAACATGTAACATATTAACCATAATACTTTTATTTAATTATGAGTGTGAATCTATAAAATCTTGTAATAATAATGGTCCATTATTGGAATCATTTTTTGGAATCTCATTGCCATATAAAGTAATAAAAGGAGTATTTTTATGTGTATCCATGGCCACACTCATGAAACCATCTAAGTTATGAGCAATAGAAACTTGTGGAAGATACTTTGAAGCTACCATATGAATATCATCTTAATTCTTAATATTTTGAGTAGCATGATTTGAAAGAGGATTGGTAAATAATTTCAAATGTTGATTTAGTTGAACAACTAATTCATTTAATATACTATTATGTCCTTCCACTTGAATGAAATTACTATCAATTAACTCTTGAATATTATATATTAAGGATAAACGTCTATTATTATTATGACCCAAATTTATATGATAATTTGAATATCCATTAACATCAAAAAAATTAGGTAAACTTTGAGATGAGTCAAACTCATGTTGAGGAGGTAAAGATATAATATTTCAATTAAGTAATCATTTAAGCACATGGTGAGGAATCTAAACTGACCATGTAAATTGTCTTCACTCTTGAGATGGAATAAAAATCCTACCAAATTGATACACCTTTAACTTATAGTGTGTCTAGGGATATGTGTGGCTGACTTGTAGCTTACACACCTTCATATTATCTTGTTGCATTTCTTGATGTTCTTAGTATGGTTATCCTATGGAGTAATCATGGATAACTAGAGTATATATAGGATGTAATGGTTAGTCTTTTATGATCATATTATAAATTTTGCTCTTATTGCATTGTTGTGGAGGTTATTACCTTAAAGTGGATCAGTTATAATATTCAAGTATTCTACTCTTTCGCTAATTGTTGTTGTGGATCTGCTTATCTTGTTCGTAATTCTATGATATATAATGATATTGTTGAAAATCATCTAAGTAATTTCATTACAAGTGGCATCAGAGATTTGATTTGGGAAAGTTTTTGTGGTTTGGTTTTTTGAATTTGGCATCCTGAGCACTAGAAGGTCAAAATACATAGCTTGTGATCCGAGAAGAATTGAATTTTTTCATCATCACAGTTTTGTTTGTGTGTATTTTTAACAAAAAGTAAAAAATACAAGTAAAAAAAGAGTCGATAATTTTTTTTACCTTGTGTAAATTAGAAGTCATTGGATTCATCTTTACGACATGATTGCAATGGTATATTATATAGGTATACTTTTTTGAGCTGAAATTTTTCACCCTTATGCACATTAACAGTCATTGGATTCATATTGGCAAGGTGATCACAATAGTATCATATATTGATACACTTTTTTTGGGTTGTAACCCTCCTAAGGTTTGTCCATAGTTGGGCCTAATACTCATGGACATGGGAAAGGACAAAAAATGCCTAGAACACCTCACTAGTATTACATGGAGTCTGAAACTTTAGATTCGATTAGTTTAGTGGTGGTTCAGCACCTTCAATAAGAGTTACATGGCATGGTGCATAAAGATGATCTCCATGCAGTTCAAGGGGAAGTCATGGGGATGAGAGGGGAGATGAATGGTTTGAGGGATCAATTTCAACAACTCACTGGGCAATTAGCTAGCCTTATAGCTTAGCCTTTGCAAAATAACTCCCCACCACTCCAATTTGGGTCTTCCAACCCAAATATTTCTAGCACCAATCAAAGCCTAAAATTGATGCTACCAAAAGTGAACTTGCACAAGTTTGGTGGTAAATATCTACCCACATGACTTACTCAAATTGAAAATTTATTTGATCTACATCAAACTCCCTATTTGCAAAAGGTGGTCATGGCCTTTCTGTATCTAGAACTTGAGTAGTTCATTTGGTATCATTAGTTGTGTGCTCAAAATAAAAAAAAGGGTGTCCTAGTTTCATGGTCAGTATTTTTTAAGGAGTTATAGATCCACTATCACAATAATGTCTCTAAAAACTACTCTAGCCAGCTAGCCAAGTTGTGTCAAACTGGGATAGTAAAGGATTACATTCATTAATTTCATAATCTTTCCTTATATGTGATGGACATCATTAAGGAAAATATGAATGACCTATTTTTGGGTGGCCTGAAAAATAACATCCAATTAGAGGTTTGCATGTTTTATCCCAGAAGTGTATCTGAATCCATACCAAGGGCAAGCATGGCTAATGAAAAAGTGTTGATCCAATGAAGACCTTTCACTAATGTTTACAAACACACTTTTCCAGTACCATCATTTCTATAGCCTACCAGATTGACCCCTTAATAAATTAAATAAAAGCATGAAAAAGGTTTGTGTTATGGATATGATAGTAAATAGAACAAAGGACATCAATGTGCTGAAAATAAATTGTTTTAAATTGAAGGTGCCAATGATGAGGAAGATGATTATGAAGATTCAAGTGTAGGTTTGGAATAACCTAAGGATGAATCTACATATTCTCAACCTACTATTTTTTATCATGCACTTTTAGGCATTAGTAATCCTTAAACTCTTAAGGAGGTGGGTTTCCTTAAGAAATAGAAGGTGATTATTGATTGACTCTAGGAGTACACATAAATTCATCAATAGTAAGCTAGTTACTCATTTGAATTATTTCATTTACCCAGCTTTGGAATTTTAGGTCATGTTTGCAAATGGTGGTGTAGTCAATTGTTGATATCATTCCATAACATTAATCTTACCATGGGAGACTAATTTTTAGATTCCCCTATGTTTTTTATTCCCAAGAGAAGAGATGACATTATTTTGGGAGTGAAGTGGCTCACCACTTTGAGCACCATTGAGATGGATTTCTAAGAAATATTCATGAGGTTCCATTCAGAAGGCATGACCTTTAAACTATGTGGATTATGGGCTAAATCTTCATAATTAGTTAGTTACCTTAAGATGATGAAGATTCTCATAAAAGGTGTTGAGGGATTTGTGGCACACTTATTTTCAATAGAGGTTCAACCAACCAAAGAGTCTATACATTCTAATTTGTAAAGAGTGTTGGATGACCATTATGCTATTTTTAGTGACATGCCAATAGGACTTCCTCCAAGATGCATGCATGATCATGCCATCAAGCTCATTATGGGAAGTACACCACTCAATATCAAACCCTATAGGTATCCCTATTCCTATAAGAGTGAAAATTAAAATATGGTACAGGTGATGTTGGAGACAAGAATCATCTAACATAGTCAAAGTGAATATTACTCCCCTGTAATCATGGTGCGGAATAAGGATGACACTTGGAGGATGTACCCAAACCACATATAGCTCAACAAGGACACCATCAAAGATAAGTTTCATATTCTAGTAATTAATGATTTACTAGATGAATTACATGGTGTTTTTTATTTTACCAAGTTAGATCTTGATTCGGGGTATCATCATATTCGAATCCATGATGAGGACATACCTAAAACAACTTTTAGAACTCATGAAGGCCATTATGAATTTATGATCATGCCTTTGACATCACAAATGCACCATATAGATTTCAAAATTTGATGAATACTATTTTTAAGCTATTTTTTATAAAGTTTGTCTTGGTGTTTTTTGATGATATCCTCATCTACAATAAAAATTGGGAATACCATTTGAATCTTATGAAACAAATACTTTTAGTTCTGAAACAACATAAAATTTATTCCAAACCTTCTAAACGTGTTTTTGGTGTCTAAGAGGTGGATTACTTGGGTCATTTTATTTCACATTAAGGATTGAAAGTTGATTAAAAAATAATCCAAATGATGATGGAGCGGAAGTTCCCAAGACCCTCAAAAACCTCTGAGGATTTTTAGGGCTAACTAGGTATTATCATAGGTTTGTTAAAAATTATGATAGAATTGCATCCCCACTTGTTATAGGTACAATCACTAAGAGGGGGAGAATGATTCAATGAGCCCAAATAATTAAATTTCAATTCTAATCTTTATAAACACTTAACCAGTCACCACAAGCATTCATGAAGCATACACATCGTTTATAGCAATAAGAAAGAGAGACAATGCAAAATTAATCACAAAACACACGACATACATGGGAAACCCTCTTGGGGAATAAAATCTAATGAAACATATAATTTTACTACTATCTTATACTAATAAGAACCAATTTATACCATCTACAAATGATCAAGGAACTACAATCCATAGTTAGTGAGACTACAATCCCACAAGGTGCTACCACACCTGTCTAGTTGAGTTGCAACAACAACTAAATTTTTAGAAAGTATTACCTTGTAAGGAGGCTTAAACCACCTTAGATGTTGAGATCCCACAACAACACCTATGAACACATCCACCTCTGAACTGATGTCCACAACACCTGATTGTGGACCTCTACTTATCACTCTTCACCTTTGCTCATACTCAATCTGCAAGAGCACTATTATGCTAAAAGAATTATGATCTTTAGGTCATACGAAAATTCCTCAAAACTGATCTACTCTTCAACTCATCCTTAGGGAACTCTACCCCTCTTTCACTCCATAAAACACACACAAGCCTCTCTCAAAACTCTCTTAAGTTTCCCTCACTCCAAGTCTAGAAATCACCATCTTTGATTTCACTATTTATAGAGCATTCTTGATAATCAACACCTTGGTTAGACACTAGGCATGTATTAACCCTTAAGACATCTATCATGTGAAGAAATAGCTCAAAAAATTCTTCATATGTCATCCATATCATCTATGGGTTGCCCTAAAGCAACTACACCTTTTAATAAGGCCCTTGTAGCTCTTATGGGTCTCATGGAGACCTATTCACCCATTTAGCACAACATAGATCAAAATTAGAACATTGGACCACTTTAAAATACATGGGTCCACTTCTTATGTCTCCTTTGAAATCCTCAAATGATCACAGTCATCTTAGCTCACCTCTGTATATGCTCAAACAACTCAAACACTACCCTAGTACACAAGAACATGAATGAAAACATAGTCAACTTCTTAAGCATTATTCATACTCAATATAGATTGATCACACCTCCGAAATCCACATAGAGTATCCTCATGGAGTCTACAACACTCCAAAATATAAAAGTCATTATGAGACATTGAAATAGCATCAGAACAAGCTCAAATATCCTTCTTAGGTCGCTTGCAGAATAAGTATGAATACATAGTCAAATTTGAACATTAATATCTTTGACTGTACACACTTCCAGATCTTCAAATCAAGTTCATTAGATGTGCAATGGAGTTCTTTTCATTTTTTATTTTAAAATCACCAACAAATTTGACTTCTATTGAAAGATATGGATAAAATATAGAGATCTAGTTTTTCCCTATGTTAAATTTAAATATTTGAATTCAAACAGTCATAATTAACCTTCAAACACAATTCTCGAATCTCATGTTCTCTCAGCTCAAATAGAATACGCACCGTCGATCTTATTTGATCTTTAACACATAGTCTTCTAATGATAGATGCTAAACCTTAGTCACTTTGACCTCATCTTGTGCAATCTTGAATTGTTGACTCAATGCACTCCATAATCTTTATGGATCATTTAGGTCTTTAATGATCAATGCTCACCATTTGATCAATCTATATGAACACCTTCTCATCATTGGATCCTTATCATGTACCTTTGCTCAATCGTTAACCATCATGTACCTATCTTCATTTCACTATTTCCTAACTTCTTGGAGCAATGTGCACCATTGATCTTTCTCAAACTTTAACTTGTGTAGAAATGACCAAGTATGAGGACCCTTTAAAAATGCTTGAGTAGCCATTTTTAAACCTTATTTACTTCTTCTTCACTTTGATGGAATCCAACCATGTAACACACTAATCCAAAAACCTTCACATGAGTAAGATATAACACCATTAAAATGCCTGCTCAAAAAATGTTTATCACAAAGCTAACTATGTCAAAACCTTCCTGGGAGGCCAACTTTGAACAATCATATCTTTTGATGTGCTTCAACACATGATCTCAAAATTAGTGCAAATCAACTATGCTTAAAATTGAACAAACCTTTATGATTAGTTTCTCTTGACACCTTCACATGTGTAAGATATAACATCATCAAATTTATCACTCAGCTCTTCTTGTCACATTGCAAAATTGGCTAAGTATGGAAAAACACATTCAACCTGCCTCAGAGCCTAACTTTGCACATGCATAACTTTTGACGTGATTTATCACATGATCTGAAATTTAGCATAAATAAACTACGCACAAAAATGAATAAAACCATATGATCATTTTATCTTGACACCTCCACATTTGTGAATTTTGACCTTATCAACATGATTACTTAGCTCTGCTTGAACCCTTTTGCAAATTTGGCTAAGTATGGGAACATAGTGAATTCTGATTGACAAGCCAACTTTGTACCCCCATATTTTTTACTGTGCTTTAATGCAAGACTTGAAATCTAGTGCATAATAATTAGGCACTACTATGATCACAACCATATGACCAGATCCCCTTAATTCATTCTTGTGTGGCAATGGTGATGTCATCAAACTGTCTACTTAGATTTTCAGCTACTGGACCCAAAGTGTCTAGATGAAAACTATGATCAACTAGATGAAATCCACTCAAACACACAAGCACTCAAATCATTCTTGACTTCTGATAAGACCCCTTTCATATGCTAAAATCACCATACTCATCTCTAAACATCTCTAACCATGTCAACACTGAAGATCAACCAAGCCTCCTTCAAGTATATAAGAACAATCACATTGCACACTTTATCATTGTCACATAGACTATCAAGGCTCTACATCCACTCACCAGGACACCTCCATGACATCATTATGACAACTCTCCAACAATCTCCCCCTTTGTCATTGATGTCAATAACCATCATATATATAAATATATAGCTCACCTTCTCTCTCTTCAAGTATTCCCACAACAAGAACTTTTTCCCCCTTTGACACAATGACAAAGTGGGCACTAATCTTAAGGACCTAAAAAGACTTTAAAAAATAGGAAATGGCCATCTTAGAAAGATGATACAAACTCCCCTTACCTTGAACCTACCTTTTATTTTCTTGACAAACTTCCTCTTGCTCCATGCCAACACTCTTCTTCATAAGCACAACAACTAATGAAGCTAGAACACACAAAACACTAAAAACTAATGGAACTCACCAACAAACATCTGAGAGGGACTCCCCCTAATATTTATGATCCATTGCACCATTTGATCATCTTCATATCTCCACACACAATGAAGAACCATTTCACATGTTTCATAACCTCTCTCTCAAACTACTATAAGGACCACCAATCAGAACTTCATGCCACTCACCAAATAGGAACATGCTCTCAATCAACCTAAAAAAACACCCATTCGGACCCTGTACTATAGTTCATTCATAAACCTCTAAAGCAAACTCATGAACATGTTTTTCCCCCTTAACTAAATACCTTATATTGATTCATAGAGAAAGAAATGACACCCAAGCTCTATCTTATATACTCAAAAGTAGTTTTTGACAATGGTTTGGTCATAATATCTGTAATTTGCTCTTTTGTAGGCACATGCTCCAACTTGACACATTGATTAATCACTTTTTCTCTCAAGAAATGATATCCAATACGAATGTGTTTAGTTTTTGAGTGCATAACAGGATTCTTTGAAATACTAATTACACTAGTATTGTCACAATAAATAGGACAAGTTCCATTTTGTCTTACCTTGTAATCCTCCAAAGTTTGTTTCATCCACATGACTTATGTGCAATAAGAGGCAACTACTATATACTCAGCTTCTACAATTTATAGAGACATTGAGGCTTGCTTTTTGCTTATCCAAGACACTAAACATTCTCCTATGAAGAATACCCCACCACTGGTACTCCTATCATCCACACATCTTTCCTAATCAGCATTAGTATATGGTTTTCAAGATAATTCTTTACTCCTAGGATACCATAAACCACAGTCTATGATGCCTTTGAGATATCTCAAGATCCTTTCGACTACTTTCAAGTGAGATTCTCTAGGATTAGCTTGAAACCTTCCTACAAGACATACTGCCTGTATGATGTCAGGCCTAGATGCAGTAGAGTATAAAAGGCTTCCAATCATGGATTTATACAAAGTTTAATCAACTTTTGGTGAGTTATCCAATTTAATTAACTTACATCCTATGATCATTGGATTACCTATGGGCTTACACTCCATCATGTCAAAATTATTTAGCATATCCTTGATGTATTTAGCTTGAGAAATGAAAATCCCTGCATCAAGTTGATTAATCTATAATCCTAATAAGTAAGATAGTTCTCCCAACATTGACATTTCAAACTGTCTTCATAGTATCTGTAAAATTTTTAATCATTTTATCATTTTCAGATCCAAAAACTATGTCATCAACATATATAACAACTATTAATTAATGATTACCTTCTATCTTAATGTACAAATTACTATCAGCTACCCCCCTTTCAAAAACATGACTCAAAAGATACTTATCTAGCCTATCATACCAAGCTTTAGGAGCTTGTTTAAGACCATACATAGCCTTCTTCAATTTACACACAAAATCTTGATTAATTGACATGAAGTATCCTTTAGGTAACTCAATGTAGACTTCTTCTTCTAAGTTTTTATTCAATAATAAAAATTTCACATCCATTTGATATACCTTAAAACCTTTGAAACATACATATGCCAAAAAGAGTCTAATTGATTCCATCCTTGCCACAAGAGCAAAAGTCTCATCAAAATTTATTCCTTCAACATGAGAATATCCTTTACACACCAATCTAACCTTGTTTCTTGTGACTTCTCTTTTTTTTCATTCATCTTGTTTTTGAAAACCCATTTGGTACCTATCACATTTTTATATTTTGGTATAGGAACTAAATCCCATGTTTCATTCCTTTCTATTTGATCAATTTCTTTATCCATTACATCATTCCAACTTTCATCTTTGCTAGCTACCATTAATGTTTTGGGTTTAGCCATGGATAATAAAACCAAGTCTTGTTATTTTTTATTGATCAACATTTTTCCTTCTAGTCTGCAACCTTACACCAACATTTCCAATAATCCGAGAGATTGGATAATCTTTCTAAATTCTTCTAGATGGAGCTTTAGTATCTTTTCTTTCTTCCTCCTCTTAATCTTCATCATCTGTTTGAATAGATAACTCATCATTATTTGCAATAGTATTATGAATTGAGCCACTTACCTATAATTTTGGCTTCTTGACTCTACTTGTCTCATCTACCCTTAAATTTAAACTTTCAAAAATCTTATGAAGTCTCTTGTTGAAACATTTATATGCAGTACTGATAAAAGAATATGCCCTCATCATATCTTGAATCAAATTTTCCAAGATTATCTTCATCTCTTTTAATGAAGCACCTGCTTCTAACACTTTGAAATATTTGACATTAGTCATTCTATTCTTCCATAACTCATAAGGAGTCTTATTACAGTTTACTCTGATTTGACACCTATTTAAGATGTACATAGAAGTCTTGGCTACCTCATCCCAATAGCCATCTGATATTTTTGCATCTTGAATCATGGTTCTACCCATCTCAACAACAGTCCTATTCTTCCTTTTAACCACACCATTCTGTTGTAGTGTTTTAGTTGCATAGTATTGTCTTCTTATCCCATGTTCATCACAGAAATCATTGAACTTATGAGTTCAAAACTCACCTCCTTTGTCTGATCCCACACATTTTATATTTGAACCTTTATCATTTTCAACAAGAGCTTTGAATGCCACAAATTTTTCAAAAGATTTTGATTTTTCTTTAAGAAAGAATATCCAAGTCATCCTAGTTAAATTATCAATGTGAGGCATGACATAATTATTACCTTGAATACTTTGAGTTCTCATAGGTCCACATAGATCAGTGTGGATCAACTCCAATGGCTCTGTAGTGGAGAATTTTTTGGTTTTGTATGTTCTCTTGGTTTACTTCCCTTGAAGACATACCTTATAAAGAGAATGAGGAATCGTAGAAATCTTAGGCATATGCCTTACCAACCCTTTTGAATTGATTTTTATCATATTATCAAAATTTATATGTCCAAGCCTTATATGCCAAAGCCAACTTTCTTCCAATTGACTTATGAAACACTCTTCTTGGATTCATGGAAAACATACGTGTTGTTATCTATTTTATGAACATTTTCAATTAATCTACCAGATTTTGTCTTTCTTATTTCACATACATCATCATGAAAAGTTACAAAATTTGCTTGCTTACACATTTGGCTCACCCTTAAAAGGTTATGTTTCAAACCTTCTACATATAAGGCATTCTCAATCATAGTATGACCACTGTCCAAACTCATAGTACATTAACATGACCATGTTAGCAGACTTGTTGTCACCAAATATAATTGCACCTGGGTTGGTCTTTTGAGAGAGATAAACTTGCTCTTGTCTCCTATCATATGATTTGAGCATCCACTGACTATGAACCATCTCTTGTTCTCATCTTCTTGAGTATGCAAAACTGCTTGAACAAACAATGACTCTTCATTTTATGATATGCTTGAATTTTCCTTCTTTTCTTCTTTAGACTTGGTCTCCTTTAAACCATTTGATAGTGTCAATGACTTGTATATCCTTTTTCCAAAATACTCTATTTTAGTTCTTGGCTATGTGACCTTGTTGGTTACAGTTGTAACATATGAGATCCCTTTTGATCTTTGGAGAGAGAGCTTGAACTTTATATCTATGACCAAATTGATTGTAGGAGAAGCAATACCCATTGAATATTTTGTTCATGTTTGACCCTCTTTTCTCTTGACCATTACCTCTCAATGGACTTTCAGTCTTGATCCTTTTGGTGGAGCTAAAATCCTTTTTTTCCTTGGATAAGAGCACATATGAGTAAGTCAATAACTTATTTTCATAGTGTTCCATCTTTTGATTGAGACCTTTATTCACCATGACTTGTAGATTCTTGACAGTTGATTCTAGATTTTGCACGTGTGTCTTCACATTAATAACTTCTGATAAAACAAAAATTAGATTATTTTGAAGACAAGCCATAACCTCTTTGTCAACCATTGTACCTTTGATCACCTTTGAGTGGTTAAACATTGCATGAAGGACCTACTCTAATACCAATTGTTAGAGGTACAATCACTGAGAGGGGGGTGAATCAGCGAGCCCAAATAATCAAACTTCAATTTTGATCTTTAAAAACACTTACCCAATTACCATAAGAATTCATGAAGCATACACATCATTCATAGCAATAAGCAAGAGAGACAATACAAGATCAATCGCATAACACATGACATACGTGGGAAACCCTCTTGGGGAATAAAACCCACTAGAAATTGCAATTAGACTAATTTCCTATAATAACAAGAACCAATTTAGACCCTCTACAAATTATCAAGGAACTATAATCCCTATTTAGTGAGATTACAATCTCACAAGGTGTTATCACACCTGTCTAGCTGAGCTGTAACAACAACCAAAATTTTAGCAAGTATTACCTTGCAAGCAGGCTACAACCACTTTAGATGTTGAGCTATGACAACAACACCTATGAACACATCCACTTCTGAACTAATGTCTACAACACTTGATTTTGGACCTATGCTTATCACTCTTCACCTTCACTCACACTCAATCTACAAGAGCATTATTTTACCAACAAATTTATGACCTACACGTCATACAAATAGTCCTTTAATTAATCTTCTCTTTAACTCATCCTCAGGGTACTCTACCCCTATTTTTAATCACAAATCACACACAATCCTCTCTTAAAACTCTCTCAAGTCTCTCTCACTCTAAGTCTAGAAATCACCATCTTTGATTTCACTATTTATAAAGCATTTTTTATAATCAACACCTTGTTCAGCCATTAGGCTATGTCTTAACCCTTAATACATATATCATGTAAATACATAGCTCAAAACATTATTCATAGGTTGGTCATAGCATCTATGGGTCACCCTTAAGTATCTACACCTTTTAATAAGGCCCTTGTAGCTCTTATAGATCTTATGGAGAACTATTCACCTATTTATCATAATATCGATCAAAACAAGAACACTGGACCACTTTCAAATACATGGGTCCACTTCTTATATCCCCTTTGACATCCATAAATGATCATAGTCATCTTATATCACCTCTATGTATGATCAAACAACTCAAAGACTAATCTGGTACACAAGAACATCATGAACAAATACATAGTCAACTTCTTAAGCATTGTTCATACTCATGATAGATTGATCACACCTCCAAAATCCACATATATCATCCTCATGGAGTCTACAACACTCCCAAACAGCAAAGTCATCATGAGGCATCGAAACAACATCAAAATGAGCTCAAATATCCTTCTTGGGTCACTTGTAAAATAAGCATGAACACAGTAAACTTTGAACATTAATATCTTTTACTATACACACTTCCAAATCTTTAAATCATGTTTATTAGATGTAAAATGGAGTCCTCTTCATCTTTGATTTTTATGACACTAGTAAATTTGACTTCTATTAAAAGATATAGACAAAATATAGAGCTCTAGTTTTTCCTTATGTTAAATTTAAATATTTGAATTCAAATGGTCACAGTTAACCTTTGAACACAATGCTCGAATATCATATCCTCTCAGCTCATATTGAATATGCACCATTGATCTTGTTTGATATTTAACAATATATTCCACCAATGCCAAATGTTAAACCTCAGTCACTTTTACCTCATCTCATACAATCTTGAAATGTTGACTCAACGTGCTCCATCAATCTCTATAGATCAGTCATGTCTTTAATGATCAACGCTCACCATTCAATCAATCTATATGAATACCCACTCATTGTTGGATCCTTATCATGTACCTTTACTTAGTTATTAAACATTGTGCACATGTCCTCATCTTACTGCTTCTTGACTTCTTATAGAAATGCACACCATCTGATCTCACTCAAACTTTAACTTATGTAGAAATGACTAAGTATGGGGACCCTTTCAATATGCCTGAGTAGCCATTTTTGAACCTCAATAACTTATTTTGTGCTTTGATGCATGATCTTAAATTTGGACCAAATGATCTCCTCTCATAGGAGAATCCAACCATGTGCCACACTGCTCTTGAAACCTTCGCATGAGTGACATTTAACGCCATTATAATGCCTTCTCAAAAAACATCTATTATAGAGCCAACTATGTCAAAACCTACTTGGGAGGCCAACTTTGAACAAGCATATCTTTTGATGTGCTTTAGCGCATGATCTCAAAATTAGTGCAAATCAACTATGCTTAAAACTGAACAAACCCATATGATCAGTTTATCTTGATGCCTTCACACGTGTAAGATATAACATCATCAAAATTCTCACTTGACTCTTCTTGTCACATTGCAAAATTGGCCAAGTACGGAAAAACACAGTCAATATGCCTGGGAGCCCAACTTTGCACATGCATAACTTTTGACGTGCTTCATCACATGATCTAAAATTTGGCATAAAAATAAATAAACCCATATGATCATTTTGTCCTAAAACCTCCACGCATGTGAATGATAAATTCATCAAAATGCTTACTCAGTTCTATTTGAACCCTTTTACAAATTTGGCTAAGTATGGGAACATAGTGAATTCTAATTGGAAGCCAACTTTACACCCTCATATATTTGATCGTGCTTTGACCCATGACTTGAGATCTGATGCATAAAAATTAGGGACTACTGTGATCATAACCAAATGACCTACTCTTGACTCATTCCCATGTTGCAATAGTGATGTCATCAAACTACCTACTTAGATTTTATGCCATTGGACCCAAAGTGTCTAGATGAAAACTATGATCAACCAAATGAAATCCACTCAAGCACACAAGCACTCAAAGTATTCTTAACTTCTGATAGGACCCCTTGCACATGCTCAAATCACCATACTCATCCCTAAACATCTCTATCCATGTCAACACTGAAGATCAACCAAGCCTCCTTTAAGTATATAAGAACAAGCACATTGCACACTTTGTCATTGTCACATAGACTATCAAGGCTCTACATTCACACTCTAGGACACCTCCATGACATCATCATCATAACTCTCCAACACCATTCACATCTTTGTTGAATAAATACTCCTTTCATTGGACTGATTCGACTACTAAGGTATTTGAATAGTTGAAATTGGCTATGTGCACAATTCTAGTTTTGGCTACTCTTGATTTTTCAAAAAACATTATTGTGGTGTGTGATGCATCAGGATAAGACATGGGGGTTGTACTCATGCAAGAAGGTAGACCAATGACATTTTAAAGTCACAAATTGAAGTGAAAAAATAGGCTCAAACCAATCGATGAGAAAGAGATGATGGCTATTATGCATGGAGTCAAGCAATGGAGACCTTATCTGATGGGTCATCATTTTTAGGTAAAGATTGATCATGATAGCTTCAAATATTTTTTGAAATAATTATTTTTACCTGAAGAATAAAAAAATGGGTGACTAAAATGTTAAGCTATGATTTTGAAATAGTCTATAAGAAAGGAAAAGAGAATATGGTGGTAGATGCACTATCCAGGAGGGATGAATCAATTGAGGCATTGTTATGTGTAATGATTATTTGACAAGTAGATTGGCTAGAGGAATCAAGATCAAAATGGGAGAATGATAGTGCTACCCATGATTTAATTCAAAATATTGAATAGGGTTTTGGGGGAGCTGAAAATTTTACATAGAAAAGGAACTCATTATGGTATAAAGATAAATTATAACTTTGTAATCATTATCTCCTCAAACATAAAATCCTTCAGGAATTTCATGCATATCCACTGGATAGTCACTTAGGATTTTTCAAAACATATCATAAAATTAAGCAATATTTTTTTAGGAATGACTCAATTGGGATGTCCAAAAGTATGTGGCTAAATGCATGATATTTCAACATAACAAAGGTGAAACTATTAAGGCCACAGGTCTTTTGTAGCCTTTATACATCCCTAGCTAGCATTTGGAGTAGGTTTTCATGGATTTCATTATTGGGTTACCATAGTTTGAGGGGAAAAAATGTTATCATGGTAGTTTTTTATCTACTCACCAAGTATACTCATTTTTTTCCTTATCATAGTCATTTGTTACAAGTATAGTAGCTTCTATTTTTCTCAATATAGTTCAAAATATGCATGGTACTCCAAAGATCATTGTATGTGACCGAGATCCCATATTTCCTATATTTTTAGATTAAATTATTTGCATATTTGGGCACCCAATTGCCTTATAGCTCCTCCTATCATCCTCAATCTGATGGATAAATAGAGGTAGTCAACAAATGTCTATAAGGGTATCTTTGTTTTATTATTTCTAACAAACATAACAAATGGGTTTATTGGATACCACTTGTCAAATGGTGGTATAACACTTATTTTCACACTTATTCCAAGATTTCTCCCTTTGTGTAATTGTATGTGTATCACTCCCCATTCATCACTTCATATTTGATAGTGCATACCAAGCTTTAAGATGTTGAGGAACATATCCAACATCAACAAGAGGTACTAGTCAATTTATGAGAGAATTTAGCAATGGCATAAAATAAAATAAAGTAGCAAGAAGATAAACACCATAGTGAGTGGTAGTTTTACATAGGTGATTAGGTATTTATACATTTAAAACCATATAATCAAATGTCTTTGAAGCAACAAAAAAAGGATAAAAATTTGTCACCTAGGTATTATATCCCTTATCAAATATTGTAAAAAAATTATAGTGTGTTTTACAAGCTAGAATTACCCCCATCCACTCGTATACATCCAATATTTCATGTATATTAATTGAAGAAGGTAATTAAACACATATTTTCCACTTAGACTAAGTTACCTAAATTATATGAATAAGTTCGAGTTGTTCTAGAGCCTAAATAGATCCTTCACACGTGCACTAAACAATTACGGACTAGAATGATTAAGAAGTATTTGTTCAAATGGAAGAACCTATTTTCTAAAGATGCAACATGGGATGATGAAACACTCCTAAAGCAACATCCTAGTTTGATTCAACATTGAAGATATTGTTTTTTTGAAGGGGAGGGGCATGCTACACCCTTAACCTATAGTGTGTCTAGCGATATATATGGTCAACATGTGACTTACACACCTTCATATTATCTTGTTTCATTTCTTTATGTTCTTAGTATGGTCAGTCTATGGAATAACCATGGTTAATTAGAGTATATATAGGAGGTAGTGGTTAGTATTTTATCACCATATTACAAATTATGTTCTTATTGCATTATTGTGGAGTTTTCCCCCTCTAAGTGGCTCAGTGATAATATTCAAGTATTTTTCTCTTTTGCCAATTGTTTTTTTGGATCAACTTATTTTGTTCTTAATTTTACGATATATAATTCTATAGTTGCGAAACATCTAAGTAATTTAATTACATAGATGGTTGAGATAATGTATTGAATACATTTTTATAGCTTGAAAAGTAGTATCTATTTTAATTATTTTTGGTCTAGGTTTAAACAATGCATGCAAAGAAAATACAAATTAAGTGACAAAATAGATCTATGATATAATAGTATAAAACCATAATCGTACCTATCAAAGTGTGATAAAAAAATGAATAAATGGAATAAGAAAATAACTAAGACAATAGATAGTAATGAAATGAAAAGGAATGTTAAAATATACCAAACATGGTTGTTGTATTATAATTATGAGACTAAAACATGGATCTGCAAGTGACTGTGTAGCTTTATGTCAAATATTATTGTCAAAATCTAAAGAAGTGGATTTGATGTTTCTTGTATCTTACAATCTTGATGTTCATTTTTTTACATAATAATCCCACATGGGACATAGTACTCTCGATCTTAATTTTCATATGCCATAGTGCCATATGAAAACACACACATAAATGTTCCAAGGATACATTTTTATATGTTATAAATTTATAATTTCCTATTTTATCTTAAAAATGGTGTGTTTATTATCATTTATTTTAATATGCGTGCTTTATAAACTACTACACTAAGTTAAATTAGCACCACCATCTATGTTAGAGTCATGTTAAACACACTAACATTCTAGGGTATGGTGTGCCCCAAAATTTTCAATATTTTATATTACAATTGGTGATGAAATGTCTGCACAAAATCAACACCTCTAAATTTTTTTTTTAGTATCAATCTCATTCTAACCTTGAGTTGGGTTTATGTCACCATTTAAGTTGACCTATTTATGGCCCATCCTAAATTATGCAAAATGAAACAAATCAATTTTGGTGTTGAAAATCTATGAGACTTTTAAAAATAAAAAATATAATATAATTATTTTTCATTAAAAATAATTATATTATATTTATTAAATTATTTTTTATAAATATATTTAATACTATATATTATATTTTTTATTTATATAATTATATATTATTTTATAGACATTTATTTTTTAATTTTAAAACTATTTTTTTTAATATTTATAAATTTAGATATTATATAAAGATTTTTGAATAAAATGCTACAATATAAAAAAAATGTTTTTATTTGGGAAAAATCATATATAAATTACTATCTTACATGATTTTTTTATAGATGAGAAAATAGATAATTTCTCATGATCTATATATAAAATCATTGGAGGGATTACAAATAATGTATTATCTTAAATTATAATATACAAATAAAAAAATGACAACTATCAGCTATACCTTAGTGCTCATTATGACCATAATCTATCATGATATCATCTGTCATGATAACCTCATGATCATCACTTATCAACTTATTGTCTGTCATATTCATCTATTGACTAGTCATTGTAGTTGGGATCATCATCATCTTCTTCTTCTTCTTCTTCAAAGTTAGGACCATCAATTATCATAGATAATTTATTGACCTACAAAAACATAATATAATAATATTTAAATAATTGAATTAAAAATTTTGTTAAATAGATAATTATAATATTAGTAAATTAAATAATTGAATGCTATTTTTTTTAATGTTAATAGTGACTAATATTTTACTAGGACAAAGCCCCTAGAATAACCCCACTCATCAAGCACATCAGTGTTCCATCCAAGTGTTTTTAGTTGCTCTCAAACTTGTGTATAAGGCTTAAAGTCATACAAATTTTTTTGAAATAAAATTTAAATGTTAAATTGATGCCTTGAAATTAAGAATAAAAAATTAATATATTAGAACAAACTTAATAAGTTGTGTACAATTTGATCTATGGTCATTTATCTCAAACTAAGAGTCGTCAAAATTTATTAAATCATTCTGGATTTTTGGGTTTTGATTTGAATCATTCACCAACTTACGATGTTGCATGTAGCCTAATCCATGCATGTGCTTCAATTCCTGGTGACAATTTTCTTGAAACAATTTCTTGGCTATGAGAACTACTTTTTAAAAAATTACCTATAAAAAGTTAAAGAAATTAAAATAATTTAATAATGTTAAAAAATACTTAACAATATAAAAAATTGAAGTAATTTAGATAAATATAATTTTTTTTTAATAATATACTTAATTTTGCCAAGCATCTTGTAATTTTTTTGTCTCATCATTTACACATAGTTTAATCTGAAGATTGTTTGAAAATAGAATTCCAATCTTTGAAAATGTACATTATACTATAAAAATACAATATTAGGATGCATGATTCAAGTCGAGTGGTGGACCATACATTGAATATAAACAATGTGAAAAGACCGAGACTTATATTTAGGATAATTAATGATGGTATCATGTAACTTCACCTATAAAATGTAAATACCTTACAAGGGGTTGATATTGGCTTATCCATTTGCCACACCTTGTAATATATTTAATAGTGAATTCAGAGTTATATGTCTTGAATAGACGATGAAGAAGTTTGATATCATATTATAAATCTTAATCACAACTTTTAATCATAACCTTTATCCCCTTATCTTGAAGCAATTTATTTAAAAAAATTGATGACATCTTACTTTATTCAGTATAAGTACTTTGGATCTTTTATTCAATGCATTTTCCCATATCATTATCTTTATCATCATTTTCTTTATATCTTATTGTAACTGACGAGGAATAAGATTTTTTTACATTACTTTTTTCTAGAAAAACTATGTTAAATTTTGATGCTCAACGTTTCAAATCCTATTCAATGGTCCTTCATCAGGAAATAAGATTAATGTGGAATATCAGGACCTATCAGTTCTTAAAAGCATGAAGAAATAGTTGTAATTTTTTTCTAAATTAATAAATTAATTGATGCTAAAATATTCTAAATTAAAAAATAAACAAATAAAGAAAAATAACAAAACAAAGAATACATGTTATAAAAATCAAAGAGTGTTAAATAAAGCAGTTATCACTAAATAATTTAATGAATAACATTAAGATCAAAATTAAAATCAAAATTCTAATACAATTAAAATATTTTTATGACCATGAAAAATTATACATCTTATATCTAAACTTTAATAATATGTTTATAAATAATTATTAGATAATTAATTATTATATTATTAACCTTAACCAAACTAAAAACATCAAAACCCACTAAAACCACCCAACGAGAAATAAAATAAAAAGATCACTAAAAAAAGTCAAATTAAAGAGAAAGAAAATAAATACCAAATCAGCTTAAGTAAGAAAATACTAACACCTATACATGAGAAGCTTCCAGACATAACTTATATTTTAGCACAGTTTTTCTAGAAAAAAATAATATAAGATTTTTTTTCCTTCTTAAATTGACATATCTAAAATGTAATATTTTTATAAATTGAAATAAAAACTAATTAATAATAATGTGTACATACATACATATTTAGTCTTTAATATATTTCTTATGACACAATTGTAATTTGATTAACTTATTTAATATCTTAAAATAAAAATTAAATAATGTTGCTAACATTTAAAAAATATTTTAATAATAAATATTAATAAAAAATATAAAATATAAAATTAACTAATTATATTTTATTTTAAAAATATTAAATTAATAAACAAATATAATAAATAGACATGCTTTATCTTCCAATAAAAATAACACTCACTCTTTTCCCTTCTCTCTCACTTTTTTCTCTCATCTAACTCATTTTAAAAATATATTGAAACTATGAAAATAAATTTCTAATAAATATATATATATGTGTGTGTGTGTGTAATTTGGGTCATGTGTAAAAAATTAATGACATAAAACTAACATAGATCATATTAGCATTGAGTTTGCATCACTATTGGCTTTTGTGCAATATAAATAATAAATATTTTTGACACAACTCCAATCTAATTGGTGGAATTGATTACACCATATCTACTCTACTATATTTACTATAATTTACACCTTAATTTGGTTCAAAATTGCACTAAAAATCAATATTTTATTGTATTTTTGGTAAAAAAACTTTGAAACAATCATGTCGATTTATGTGATATATATCCAATGTAAAAATGACTCGATTAACATTTTTTATTGCACTAAGTTTACACTTTTTTACACCTAATATGAACAAACACTATAACATAGTTGCCTCAAATAATGTGTCTTATTAGCATCATCATTATGCCACAAAAATAAAAAATAAAATTACAAAACTAAAGGAGGAATTGATAATTTTGTAAATATGGGTCAAATCTAATCAGTTACCACTATAAACCATAGGCCCATGAATTAAATTTAGAGTTAAGTTTGTACCATCTTTAAGAAAATAAATCTTTAAAAGAATCTGTAGAAGGTCTTTACATTTATAATTATATATATATATATATATATATATATATATACTATCAAAATTTACGTAAAAATAATTTTTAAATCCACACATCTAAATTAAATCTAAAGCTAAGCTTCCCACTATTTAAAAAATAAAACTCTAATACTAACCAATAAAATTCAAATCTATTGAAAAAAACCAACTATTACAATATATTATATGGGAAACAAGTAAATAAAATTAATTTAATTTAAAAATTATTAATAACGATATTGTAACATATAGCAATGATGAACAATGTTTGAAGATATAGTTAAAAAATTGAATGTACTATACATATATATTAAGAAATTATATAAATTATTAAATAGAAAATTTATGTAATATATATGGATTGGCTTTGTTGTTTGCATCATTTACATATTATAATAGTATAGGTCCTTGAATTAGATATTTTAGAGAGAAACATAAGTGGAGTCTATAAGTCATGAGAATTAATGGTGCTATATTTAAAGAGAGTATATATCTTCTTTAATTGATATTATATTTTATTATTTAATAATATTTTATAAAATATTTAAATATTGATTTTTTTAATATATTATAATAATAAATTACATCATACTAAAGTTATATAATGTAATTTAAGTTAGTTAATTAAATTAAATGATGTAATGAATCAAGTTAGCTAAAATTCACATAGCATATATATGGGTTGGCTTTATGGTTTGCATCATTTACATAATATAATAGTATAGGTTATTGAATTGAATATTTTAGAGAGAAACTTAAATATAATATATAGTTCATGTGACTTAATGGTGTTATATTTCAAAGAAAGTATATATCTCCTTTAATTAATATCTCTCTCTCTCTCTCTCTCTCTCTCTCTCTCTCTCTCTCTCTCACACACACACACACACACACACACACACACACATACACACACACAGAGAGAGAACCCTAGAGGATAGAGTGTTTGAAAATTTCCACTATTAGGGTTACACAAAGTTGTTCAAAGGTGATCGAGACAGGTATGCAATAGTCAAACAGATACCTATGGAGATTGAAAAGGAGTATGAAACTCTATAATCACTTGTATCAGTGGGTATAACATCGATAAAAGTAGGTAAGGGCACATTTATAAAGAAAACATTATGTATTCTGGAGCACCATCAATGGACTATATATAAGGGAAGGTCGAACCAAAGCATGAGGGTGTCGGTAAATATTAGTGACAATCCAATGCCAATAGAAGTGACAAACATAGGAAAAGGAAATATAATGGCTTAGGGGATAGAGGATTGGTGATATGGCAAAGATGAACCCAATATGTTTGATAAAATGTTGACCTTGAAAAACCCTTTTGAGTAGAGAAGAAGCTACTAGATATCACTTTAATCCATCATGGGGAACTCTTTGTGTTTAAGTAGATCAGACAAATTATGTACAACACCTCAAAAAATAGATTAAAATGGTAACTGGGATTACAGCTATGCTTTAATGTTTCATATATAATGTCAAAGATTTAGAGAATCATAACCTTCTGATTGCATATGGTATTTCAAATGGTTCTATTTTGTCTCTTACTATGTCCATGCATGGTGGTGTGATAGGCACTAAGAATTCTTCACAATACTCATATAAGGATGCAAAAAAATATTCTAGACTAGGGGGAATGATTAAAGATGTCATCAAGAATACCAATGCCAAATTAGGTACCCATGAATTACCCCCCACATCTAACACCTACATTGTTGAATAGGTAGAGGAGGTGCCATAAATGGAAATTTTAGATGAAGAAGTGTTAGAGTATAGAGAAAATTTAGAAAAAGAGGTTGTCATATGCAGATTTAATGGATTTTGGCTAACTACAGAGGATTTATTCTTTTGGGTACTATTGAATTTCTAATTCACCCCTTCAATAGACACTAAACTCATAGGGATTGCACATGAGGTTACATGCTTGTGCAATATTAAATTTTCTAAAAGCAAGTCTGCATGCAAATGCTTCTCATTTATGCCCTCACTCAATAATATGCTTAGGTTTGCATGTCAAATAAGTGTTGATCTATGCCTATAAGGATTTCTTATTATGCATCCCACACTAAGATCCTTCTTTGCAAACCAACACTATGTGCAAGTCAGAGCATGCAGGTCTCCCCGAATTTAAGTAGTGAAAGAGAGAAGTGCATATAGAGTGGTTTAAAATCATGAAGAGCACACTCAATATATTCAAAACATCTTGCATGTTTTTATTCAAATAATTACTCACACTCAAATGGTGAATTCTTATGCTAATTCATAGAGATTCACATCTACACCTTTGTAAAACATAGAATACGATCTTGACTGCACATCATTCTCTTCACATACCAATGTAAGCTTTAAATGAAGGCATAGACTATGAAGACCATCTAAAGAGACTAGGTGCCTAAGGATTTTAGGCCATTATTCATTTCCATAGAAAATCACCCTCAGTGCTCTTCATGAATCTATAGCTTCACTATGTAGCCAATTCACTATGTAACCTTCAATGTACATTCCCATTCATACAAAACTCAGTGCATATAGTTCAATGTGTACCCAATACCCAAAATATAGGCATACATGCTAATCCATACCACACTCAAGATGATGAGGTAGAACCCAAAGATGAACCTACGTAGCCTTGCATCAATGGGCTAGTCCAGGTGGATTGATAGGTGGCATCCATAAATGGGGATGGTAGTTGAGCTCGATTAGATATCAAAGAAATTGAATCAAAATAGAATTAAATGTAGTGAAACTATTAGAGTGTTAGAATGTGATCACGTGCCGCCTTTGGTTGCTTAGACATCCTTCATTTTCAAATGCACAGGCAGATCCATGAGTGACATTCCAGTTACTTCCATGATTGGATTGTCAGATCTAGGTTGAATAATCATGTCTTGAAGAAATTATTATGAAGATCTTGATTCTCTTAATAAACCTCAAATTCTAGATGTCTCTTTTGAATTCAAGTTCCTACCTACCACCTCTAATGGTAAATTAGTTATGCAGGGCCTCACCCAGTGTTATATAAGCCCTAATTTTTATTGTAAAAGAGTTGACATTTTATAAGCACTATAATGCTATTGAAATTATCCTCCAAGATCCCTCTTCTGGTATAACAAAGCTTTGACCACGTGAGTTTGTAATATTTACTTAGACCTTGATTTAATAAGAATTGATTTAATTTTATTCATGCTCTATGTTTTATGTGTATTCCATGGTTTTTGATCCTTGTCTGAGGATATTTGTCCCTCTTATTGTTTTCCTCCCTTCACACATTTGTGCATAACTGAAAGTCTCTATAGGTCTCATGCTGTGTATACATGGGTCTATGTAGGTGTTATCCATGGACCATTTTTCATCCTTTCTAACATTATGTTATGTTACCTTACCTCCATGTGAAACACTTATGCAGTGTGCATGATTTGAAGTTTTTGCATCTAGTCTATTAGTCTTATTATGTCATTAAGTAGGTGATGTGGTCAATCTATTATTGGTGCATCACCTTTTACATTATATAAATTTATTACCTTCTCCCTCCCCTTTACCATCTATCAAGTTTAGGTTAAGCGCTAGATGTAGATTTCATTTTGATCTTTGTAGGTTTGCATGTTGGTCTTAAACCAGGTGCATCTAGAATATAAGGAATATGGCTTACTCTAGAAGTTTGTCCCAAGGAGTGCAAGAGTCCCACACCTTGGGGGATGATCCAATTATTATAATGAGACACAAAATCACTCTTTGGCATGTAATTCTAAGGCACTAGGCACATAAGAGTCTACATAATCAAGCATGAGAGACATTCATATGTAAGTGCATGTTTTAAGCGATAACAGTTTCTAATGTGCTAGGTGGTACCAACTTTAAAAGATTGCTAAGAGATTGGTGATATTCTCTCAGCACTTCAAGTGTTGAAGACACTCTGTAGAGCACCTAGTGACTCAAAACATTCCTAGTTCATAAAGATCAACCTTTCATCTATATGGAAAGTCATACAAGATCATCTTTGAAGGGCACCAATTTTCATTTCATTGAGCTAGCTACCAATTCTAGAAGAAGGGGAGTTAGAGCATCCTTATTTCTTGTCATAAGTGCTATCGATGTAGGACAACGTTCTCCTAGAACTCATTCTACCCTTTCCTTTTAATGGAGGCAACCCATTGGTCCTTCCCTAGTATGATGATATTCTCATAGTTTCTCTTAAGAACATCTCCTACTTTAGTAGAGAAAATTTTACAAGCCCAATAGAGCATATACAAGATATATAAAATCTTTGCTTTATCCAAAACATGACCAAAGATAACATCATAGTGTAACTCCTTGACTCTTATTTGAAAGTGAGAGTGCTCTAATGGTATTGCATCTTATAGTTTAGTTCTATTCATAATTGGGATGAGCTAGGTGCAACACTATGCAGGTAATTTGAATAAAATATAAACCACCTATCACTAATGGAGTAGCTCACAACCATCAAAAAGGATCCATATGAGTAGATAGTTGACTTCAACTTCAGATTCTAGAGGATTTGGGAGAGAGTTCCTCTCCTGATAAGGTCAAATCCTCACATTTAATTCTTATACTTCTTGAGAGAACTAAATAATGAAGTGTCCATAATGATCCAATCTATGAGAGGCACAATACTACCAGATGTGTATGAGGTCACTATGTGTATAGAAAACTTATTTATTCAAGAAGGAAAAATTACACCTAGAGCCCCTATGCATTTATATACCAATCCCCCATGTACAAGTTCATCTTCCTTGCCTCCCATTCCAACTCTGGCCCCCATTCATATTATTGTCAGCCTGTCCATTCTATCAACTTTTGAAACCTTAAGTAAACTACATGAGGTCAAGTCCTTATTGAAGAGATTTGGAAATGAGCTAGTCATAGTCAAAATGTAGCAATCACAACATTATAGGCCTTATCAAACCTCCAACCAATAATATCAATTTAACAGGCCTTCATACCAACATGTTATTTAGACTCAGAAGTAACTCACATATAATAGACTACCCTATGTGCTAAATCCTAACACTACAAGCAGTTTTAGATAACTTATATCTATGCAAAATAACATGGTAGATTACTATGAATGGTGATATTTGAGAGATTATCCACCTAATCAAGTCATATGCATGAATGGAGTGACAAATGAGGAACCTAAAATATAGAATTCGCTACCTCATCAAGAGCCTCCATCTATTTCATATCAATAAAGAGATTAACCACATGAATGAATACAAGAGTAGGCAGATCTACCCTCTTAAACTAGTAGGAGGGTGATTTCAATAATGTGAATTAGAATGAAATGTTGAACACAAGAAGCAACCTAATTATTTTTAACACAAGATTAAGAAAAAGAGAAATGGTGGAGGAACCTTCTTCTTTAGCACCTTCAACTTATGCACCCCAACTTCAATTCATAAATGCCCAAATCAAAACATCTATACAACCTTTAGTGTACATAGAATAGGTTACATAGAAATAAATATATCCCCAGACTAGTGTGTAAGTATGAGAAGAGACTACAATTCAAAAGGTGAAGATTAAAGGGACTCAAAACCCCTTTAATATAGTAGAGCATATGAATAGTATTGGATTGAACATTTCCATGTGGTATGCTCTTGCTATTCCTTCCTAAAGGAATTTTCTATAAGGTACCCTAATAAGCTTCCAACCTCATGGGCCATTATAGACTATGCTTACTATGCACACAAGTCTATGCCAACCTGAGCAAGAAGTGCACAAAAATAACAAGTCACCCCATTCTACATCTCCCTAATTATCGGTGAGCATCTCATACATAATTATATGATAGATTTGGGAGTGAGTAGCTTAGTCATGTTGAATAAAATCGTAGACATTTTAAGCATATCATATCCTTACATATCAAAAGGGGTCATCCGATTAGATTGAACAACTATCAAAATTATGGGAATTATCAAGGATTTAAGTCTCACTCTATATGCATATCTGAGCCTTTCCATTTCATAAGACATCATAATAATTGACTTACACCCTTAATTTAATATATTACTCTCTCAAGATTTCACTATGAAGGTGGGTGGTTGTCTATCCTCAAATTAGTCACAAATACTACTTAGAACTAGATATGGGATCAAGGTGGCCATCAAGGTTGAACCAATTTTGAAGAATCACATAGAGCCATACACTCTTATCGTATTTGATGTAAACTACACTTTGTTCAACCAAGAATAAAAACCAATTCTTCATGAGATTGTCACACCCCTTGAGGTGGTCTCAAATGACTTGATGAATGGGTGTGTGAGCATTATGAGTGTGATCCATATGATAATGTAGAGTAAAAATGACTAGGCATATACTACATTCTTGAGGAGGATGCCTCATTACCTAACCTTATAAAGGCACAAGAAGACCTTGAAGTTATATGGTAGTTATAATTTGATGGTTCCTAAAGAAAAAATGTCACAGGAGCTGATGTTATAATGGTCTCCCCTCAAAAGGAGAAATATTTCCATGTGTTCAGGTTGTATTTTGGCTGCACAAACAATGTTGTTGAGTATGATGCATTGATTCAGGGTTTCTAATTGGTGCATAAGAAAGGAATCGAGGTGTTTCAATATTTTATAGTGGTAAACTAGGTCAAAGCATAAAACATGTCCAAAAATAATATGTTAAGAGCTTACAAACATAGGGCATTGGATATGATCGAAGGATTCGATTCTTTCAATATCCATTCCATACCAAGGTCATATAATGATGATGCCAATAGGATCACAACTATGGGTGCATAGTATGACATCCCATGTAGTATAAATAATGAGTCTAAGTAGCTCGTAAGACTGATATTCAGACCAATGGTCCCAAACAATATAAGTAATTGGTAGGTGTTTGAGAGTGATGAACAAATTTTCAAATTCCTACAAGACAAAGTTGAGTTCTATGCCAATAATCAACCTTTAATCCAAGCTCAATATGAAGATAAAATCATTTAACTGAAGAGAAACAATCTGCCTAGGGAGATAGTCATCTGGAAAGCATCTTCAATTCTGATGGCTAATTAAAAGGCAAGAGGAAAAACATGATGGTGAAGAAGGAAATCTTCAAGTTGGTGGCCATCTTTGATGACAAGCTCTTTAAATATAGTAAGGTGTGCTCCCCATCTAAAATTGTAGAATTCATAGAACTAAGTAAAAGGTATGATGATCTATTCACATGGAGCTATAAATATTTTAGAGGCTTTGATCTAGGCTTAGCTAAACATATCATAGAGCTTGACCCTAATACCATGCAAGTCAGGCAGAAGCAGAGGCTAGTTAACCTGAATTTTGAGCCCTTAATGAGGAAAGACATCTCAAAGCTCATTAAGGCCAACATAATATTTTTAATCAAACATTTTTCATGGGTGGCCAATATGGTCCCAGTGCAAAAGAAGAATGGAGATATCCAATTGTGTGTAGACTTCAGGAACCTGAACAAACCTTCTCTCAAAGACCACTACCCCTTTCTCCAATGAATCAAATTTTACAAATAGTCATAGGCATGGAAAGGTTTTCACTGCTAGGCATTTATTGAGGCTATAACTAGGTACTTGTGTGGGATTCTAATCAGTTTAAAATAGAATTCATCACTAAGTGGGGTTCCTTCTCATACCAAAGGATGCCCTTTAGTTTAAGAAATGTAAGAGCTACCTTCTAGAGGGATATGGATATGGTGTTCAATGGAATCCTCAACAAAATCATCTTGGTTTACCTTGATGACATAACTATTTTCTCAAAACACACAATAGATCATTTGTATCACCTAGAGAAAGTCTTTGAAAAATGTTAAGACTTCAGGATCTCTCTGAACCCGAGTAAGTACGTATTTGTAGTTCATGAAGGCAAAATTATGGGACACATTATCTCCAAAGAGGGAGTCATAATTGATCTCGAATGAGTTGAGGCCATTTTATCACTCCCTCTCCCAGGTCATAAGAAGGGTCTTAGATTTTCTTGGGGAAAATAAAATTCATTAGAAGGTTTGTGTCAAGTTTCATAACTCTTGTGAAGCCCCTCACAACAATGCTCAAGAAGAGAACTGCGTTCAGTTAGACCCAAGAATCTTGAAATAGTTTTAAGGTCATAAAACATTCCATTGAAAAATCTTTGATGTTGATAAATGCAAATTATGGTAATGATTTTATCCTTTACATATTTGGTAGAGCTGAAGGCATCTCGACCATTCTTATAGAGTTAAAAAATGACCAATTTGAGGAGCCTATCACTTTATTTAGTCAGAAGCTCATGGATTATGACCTATGCTATAGCTTCATAGAGAATCACACCATCACAATAATAAGAGTGCTCAATAAATTCAAGCACATGCTCTCTAATAACAAGATCAAGCTCATGGTCTTGCATCGAGTATAAAGGGTTATACTTAGCAAGGAAATTGATGACAAGAGATCTAGTTGGGTCATAAACGTGATGAAATATGACATAGACATCCATATCACCAACTTGGTGTGAGGTAAAGGAATTTATGAGAAGCTAGTAGAGGATGTGAAGAATGAAGAATGCACAATTTTTACACTATGTGAGAGCCAACCACAAGGCCAAGGTACCCTAACAAGTTGGATGAAGAACATGATGATCTTCCTTTAGACTGGAGTGTATCCATAGGGCTTAAATAAATCCAAACACAAACACTTTATATTACAAGCCATTCCTTATGTCCTTTTTAGTATTACATTTTTTAGAAGAGATATCAATGGAGTTTTCTTGCAATGCATAGAGTAGAATCAAGTGAGCAAGATCCTAGAAGAGTTTTATGGTGGATCATGAAGAGGCCATTATTCATCATAGACCACTACAATGAAAATCATATGATCTGGATATTATTAGCCAACTCTATTCAAAGATGCACATGCATGGGTTTAAAGATTTAAGAAGTGCACCTTTTTTGTAGGCAAGAAAAAATTGGTAGCCCTACCTCGATGCCCAATACAAGTTGATCAACCCTTTATGTAATGGGGCTTGGACTTCATCAACATGATAAATCCACCATCAAATGTTAGACATAAATGGATCCTCATGAAAACTAATTACTTCACAAGGTGTATGGAGGAAATAACACTCAAAGAAGTTGATGAGGTTTCTAGTCTAGAATTATAGAAAAGATTATTGTAATATTTGGTGTCCCTAAGACTATTATCTCAAAAAATGCACTAGATTTATTTAGAGCCAAGATAAACAAATGGGTAGTTAGGCATAAAATCCATCTAAGAACCTCCTCAAACTATTATCCCCAATATAATGTCTTGTTTGAATCAACTAATAATAACTTGGTTCACATCATCAAGTGAACTTGGAAGACAATCAGTGATCCAAGCATACCAAGCTCAAGACAACCCTATGAGCAGATTAAATAATGCCAAAAAGGGTGCTAGGGAATTTACCCTTCATGTTAGTCTCTGGAAAGGAATCAAGGTTTCCCATGTATCTCAAATTACCTCCATTGGATCTAGCCAATCAATTGGATTTGTTTGAGCATGACCCGATGAAAATAAGGTTAGCCAAACTAATGGAGCTCAAAGAAATCAGATTGTAGACCATGCAAATTATAGAGATTTAGCAAACACATACCAAGAGAACATTCGACAAAAGGGCTAATGATAGAAGTTTTAATGAATGAGACTTGGTACTCAAATGGGATTCATAAAGAGAAAATTTTGAGAAGCATACAAAGTTTGAATCTATATGGAGTGGCCCATATACTATAATTAGTTACAAGTAAGCCAATGCATACTAGCTTACAAGGCCAAATAGAGTAGTGTTACCCATCTGAGTCAATGGGATTCACCTCAAGCACTATCTTTGATGATCATGAACATTTTTATAAATAGTAGTTTAGACATTATAGTTTCCCTAAGTGTCACATGCACATGTTGTTGTTTAGAGTAATTTTTTTCCCTCTAAGTGCTTATGTATAGTCCTATTAGCTTAGTTTTGTAATTCCTCTAAACATTATTTGGTGTAGTTATTTAGTTTATTTATCCTATTAAAAGGTATTTTAGTTCCTTATAAGGTTGAGTGGGCTTATCGTACCTAACTGGATTAGGAGAGAGAAGAGTAAGGAATTCTAAGTGACTTCATACCCAATGGATTACTTTAAGGATACTAGAATCCTTATTAATAGGCAAGTGGATTATAGAGGTTGGTAAACATGTTGAATTTCTAAGTCACCCCTTTAGTAGGTTTTAAACTCATAAAGACTGCATAGGAGGTTATGCACTTACACAATATCAAATTCTCTAAAAGTAAGTTTGTACATAGACTAGTTCGTTTATCAACTCTAGTTTGTACATCAACTAAGTGTTGATTTGCACCTATAAGGAGTTATTAATGCACATCCCACATTGAGATCCTTCTTCGTAGACAAGAATGGTATGAAATTTAAATCATATAGGTCTCCCTGACTTCAAGCAATGAAAGAGAGAATTTCACAAGGAGAGGTTTCAAATCATGAAAAGCACACTCAAGATATTTAATAAATTTTAGGCACTCTTATTTAAAGACTTATTCACACTCAAATGGTTAAGTCTTGTGACAAATCATAGAGCTTCACATATGTGCCCTTGTAAAATGTAGGATATAGTCTCAACTGCACAACAATCTTTTCATAGACCAACACAAGTTCTAGATGAAGGTGCAAACTATGAAGACTATTAGAAGAGACTAAAAAAAGGAGTTTTGGCCATTATGTATTTATATATAAAAACACCCTCAATACCCTTCATGAATTTATAATGTCACTGCATAACTAATTCACTATGCAATCTTAAGTGTGCATTCTCATTTATGTAGAATGCAGAACATATAGTTCAATACACAGTTGATCCCTAAAATATAAGTGCACATGTTGATCCCTACCATGCACAAGATGATGAGGCAGACCATAAAGATGAACCTACATAGTCTTACATTATTATATTAGCCCAAGTGGATCGACAGGTGCTAGCCATAAATGAGGATGGTAGTTGAGCTTGACTGGATATCAAAGAAACCAAATCAGAACAAAATTAAATGCAAGCCAACTATCATAGTGTCATAACATGATCACATGCCACTTTAGATACCTATATGTCCTTCATTTTTAGATACACATGTGGATCCATAAATGACCTTCCAATTACTTCCATGATTAGATTATTAGATCTAGGTTGAATAATCATGGCTTGTACTAGTTATTGTGAAGATCTTGATGCTCTTAATCAACCTCAAGCTCTTGATGTCTCTTTTGAATTAAATTTCCTACTTACCACCTCTAATGGTGAATTAATTATGTAGGGCCTTGCTCAACACTATATAATCCCTAATTTTTATTATAAGGAGTTGATATTTTATAAGCACTATAATGCTACTAAAATTGTCCTCCAAGAGCCCTCTCCTGATATAACAAAGCTCTGACCATGCGATTTTTTAATATTGCCTTAGACATTAAAATTAATAAGAATTTATTTACTCTTACTCATTCTTTGTGATCTATGTGCATTCCATGGTTGTTGATCCTTGCCTATGTATATTCATTCCTCTCATTTCCATCCTCCCTTTGAAACTCTATGTATAATTGAAAGTCTCTGTAGGTGTTATGTTATGTATACATAGGCTTGTGTAGGCATTATTTATGGATCGTTTGTCATCCTTCATAATTCTACACTATGTTACCTTACCTCCATGCAAAACATTTATGCAGTGTACCTAGTTTGAAGTTTTTACATCTAGTCTATTAGTCTTATTGTGTCATTAAGTAGGCAAGGTGCTCTCTCTATTCTTGGTGCATCAAATTTTACATTCCAACAATCTCTTACCTAAACCCTCCATTTCCCCCTTTGTCAATTTTAGGTTTAGTGCTTGTTGTAGATTTCATTCATCTCTTTTTAGGTCTGCACATTGGTCCTAAAATAGGTGCATATATAATACAAGGAATTTGACATACTCTAGATGTTGCTACCAAGGAGTGCAAGAGTCCTGCACGATAAGGGGCGATCCCATTATTACAAAAATATAGTGAATCACTCTCTAGCATGCAAATGTAAGGTGATAGGCACATAAGAGCTATGCACAATTAAGAACAAGATCCATTTGTACATAGGTGCACATTTTGAGTGATAATAGGTGTATACTACTTGGTCAAAATAATGTGAAATCTCTATCTTCTCTAAGGGGTTCTTCATCATACATTTTTTGATGATGATGCATACCAAAGAGTACTAACATAGGGCCCATGGTTCTGGGGAATGATGGGTCATTACCTCTCACCATGATTTCTAAAATTTGATCTGAGCTCCCACTTAGTCACTATTATGCCTATATGAGTATAGTACTAAACCTTCTTATCTATCTCATCATTACCTTTAAAAAATAGGGGATGCCTTGGATAAGTTCATAAAGGCTAATTATGAAAAAATGGGGGTAGGTTTTTGCACATATGCTTGAATATGTGTGGAAATAAACCTTAGTAAAGGTCTACCAGAGAAAATGATAATCATATGTGGATAGATCTAGCATACACAATCATTTGATTATGAGAATACTTATTTTAAATGACACTTTTACAAGCTTACAAGGCATCTTTAGGCTACATGTCCTCAAGCTTAGAACTTTCCACCAAAAAAGAAAGGGATGAAATCAACCTACAAATGCTAGTCTTTATTGGTACAAGAGGAAGATGCAATAGAAGAACATGAACAAAAGGAGGAAGGCCAAAATAAAAGAGAGCTATAAGAGAAAAAACCAAATGATCCAAACAAATGGGACATTGACCCCTCTAAGGAGGGAAAAGGAAAGGGGAGCCTAATAATGGAATCAGAATCAGTTGGGTCTACACTAGGAGGTGTGAAGCCTGCTCATGAATAGGAGAGCTACGATTTAGATAAGGAATTAGTGCCCTACACAAACCCAAATCAACTAGTTTTTAACTCACATCCATAGATTCAAAATATAAAAATGGATATCATCATAGTAGAACCAACACAAGGGGTGCGGTAGGAGGTAAATAAGAAAAAAGGCAAAAAGGGCAGGGTAGAAGACTAATTTGGTTCTTCCTCCCTATAGCATATTGGCCTTTGATTTTCAAAGGCTGGTGCCATCTCCCACTACTTGATGTTAGTTTGGTTACTCAAGTAGATTCATGATAATGGGGGACAAAAGCGGGGTTTTAAAGTGACTTTTTTTCTTAAAATAATAATAGTTAAACTTGGAGAGAATGTTAGAGACACTTTGAACAATAATTTGACAATGACATAAAAACATTACTTGTGGTATTTTAAATGTCATTTCTAATTTTTTTTTTCAATACTCAAAGGATAAAAGTGTGTGAAATAAATGTATTTATTATAATAGGTTGGTCATTTTTTTTTAAAAGATGAGATTGCATGTGTACAAACATAATTTTTTGAGTAAACGAATGAATTTTTATATGAAAATTCATATATGGATAGGTGAAATATCTAAGATTGTTGAGAATATTTTTTATTAATTATATATATATATATATATATATATATATATATATATATATATATATATATATATATATATATATATATATATATTCAAGACAGTTGGAAAATTGAAAATGCAAGTGTGTGAACACAACTTTTTGATCTTAATTTTATGAAAATTATTTTTTAAAGCATAGTTGGCAATGTGTAGATTGTTGAGATATAAGTTTTATAAACATTCAATTAATATTCAAAAAGTTATAAAGGTATTTTTAAAGAGATTTATATAGTTCATAATGAGGTATGCTGTGTAGAAATTAAGTAATAATATAAATAATAATTTAACATTAAAAAAATAATATATTTAAAAACTATGTTTTACCCACTATAAATCCATATAATTTTTTTATATAATAAAAATTGAGTGATCAAATGAGTTGCAAAAGAAAAACACAAATTTTTTCTCAAAATCAAATGGATTAGTTCATGATAAGGTTTGGAGTAGGTTTGCCCCTAGCCCTAAAACTGAACCAAATTTGGAGGGAAAAGGTCAAAAACATTTATTGTAAAATTAAAAAGGGCATATACCCTTTGAAAAATACAAAGGGTGAACACCCTTTTCCCTTTTCAAAGGGTGTACACCCTTTGAGCACCTACCATTTTTGCAATAAATGGTAGGACCATTGGATTTGTGAATCACAAAGGGTGTGTTTATTTTTTATAAGCACGCACGCCCTTTATGATTCATGGATTTATCTTCATTCCCATGAATTTTTTATTCATTTTGATTTTTATAAATTTCAAACCAGTTTTTACTGTTGTGATTATGTATATTCTACATTCAATTTATCTCATTCACTACAAATTCTTTAAAGTTTATTCTAAAATTGACTTATTTCAGTAAAGATAAACAATGGGGTTAAAAATTCATAGCAAAAGACCTATTAAAGAGCTAATAAATGAGGAAATAAAGGAGATGATAGAAAAAAAAAAGAAAAAGACAAGCAAATAGGAAAGCATATGTAATAGCTTCTAGGCAAGGTGAATTTTCTTCATTCACACTATATAATATTTCAAATGAAAATAACATGCTCAATTCCATAGAATTTAATTTAGATGTGTCTTCAAATTGGATAAGTAAACTTAATCAATCCATGTTGAATGATGAAATTCAAAATGTAGATCATGTATATAATGAATTTGTAATGAGTGATGAAACATATGGAGAAATATAATATATGAAACATCCACTATAACAATTTTTTTGACCATGATAATAATCAACATCAAGTAATGACCCCAATTCATGTCTCCCCTAATGAAGAGTAATTCACTTCACATGTAGGGTATAATGTACCTAGCCAACCATGTAATATCCATTGTATGATTGAAGTGGTAACATCACGTAATTTAATAAAAAATATAGATCTTACACCCACACCTCCAAGGATAATGTGAAGAACACCAAGGTATTTAGTTGAAATAGATGATAAAATAATAGAACCTATGAAAGATAAAATGTCAAAAAACTAGTTCAATGTCATGCTCAATGTCTATGTGATTATGCATTTGAGAATAAAAGTCATACAAAAGGATGTCACCTATTTGTTCAATTATTGAATATGTAAATAATGTGCCTTGTGATGCATAATTTAGGTTTAAAAACAAGCAATATGGATCGAAGAAATATTGCAATAGTAAAGAGTATATCTAATGCATTTAAGGCAATAGGCAGTATAAGTCAAAAAAATAGTAATGTGGCAATATGAGTATTAATAGAATCTATAGTGATTAAGGAAACATCTAAATCTCGATTAAGGAAACATCTAAATCTCAAATTCTTAATGAAACAAGTAAATCCTTGAACTTGAATAGAAAAACTCTGATAAATGATGTAAAAAGAAGAACAAGGCTTGATGACACTTTACTCATAGATTATTGGGAGTTTAGTGGTAGACTCCCACAAAAATATAAGGTATTAGTTGAAGGAACAAGACATTTGATTGAAATTTTTTGGCATGAGGACACAAGGGTATCATCTAATGTAAAATATGTTGTTAAAATATGAAAAGGTTAAAAAAACTGTGAGCCATATGCAAAACATTTCTTTGACATGACCCAAATTTTTTTTTATAAATTATTTATTGAAAAATTTAATGTCCAATTATTAATTAGCCAAAGGTCATTTGAGATGTGTAAGACTTTCTATGTTAAAATCAACCAAGCCTACACCACATGTTGTAGGGTACATGTTGAATTTTCCATGAATTTTAATATTCTTCATCATATACATTATAATTTACATACTAACGATATTATGCAAGAATGTATGGTGACTTCCCCATATAAAACATCAAGAGAATTAATCCAAAGTCTTTTTTGTCAAAGATATGAGGGACAATTGTTTTTTACCAAACAGTGTTTAGATGGAACATGTAATAGTTGTAATGGTTTGTCAAATTTGACCAATTGTATACATGAAGAATTTTCACATGAATTTGGAAAGTAACTAGTTTATTATAATAAGTAAAAATCAGTAATGTGTTAAAAGATGGAAAAGAGTCATTAAGATGTGAATTGGTTACGATTAAAGTTTTCATATCTGATTTCAAGAAGAATATTATCTACCAATATGAAAGACATACACACAAATCAAAATGGTTAGATAATAAATTCAAGCTATGTAAGGATAACTTCCAAGTTGGCACCATTATTTTGGTTGTGAAGTTTTCTGAAAACTACACACTACAACCACGTAATGAGGTTCAATCCCAATATTATAAATTCAATTCAAGTTGGATTTTTTGTGTATATTACATTCATACATGCACTTAATAACATGTACAACATCAAAAATATTTTGAGGGGGTACCAATTTTATATTAATGATAACAGATCACATTATCTAGAGTTTGTCAAGGTTATTTTGAGATATTTTATACAAATATGAATGCAAGAGAAATCATGTTTGATACACACTACATTTGGTCAAATAATCATGTAGAATAATTTAATAATTCTCAAATATTTTATTGGTTAATTAGAATGCATAAAAATAATGGGGTTCAACATTTTTGGAGCTTCTTTGAGGTTGGGCATGGCAAAGGGGAACATGATGTTGCAGGGGCATGTGTAAAAAGAACTCTTAAAAAAGATCCAGGAAAGCATAATGATGGTGCTAATTTGATTGATGCTACAAGTATTGTGACTTGGTGTAATGATTTTTTTGACATGGATTAGATAAATATCCTCATGTACAAATATTCTTTTGGTTGATAGAGGAAAAAGACAAGGAAATGTATTAAGTTTTTGCCATAGTACTTGGATTGAATGTTTTCCACTCCATTCGACTAATTATATTATAGATATAACATGTTTTTTTTCATGTTGTAAATAATTTAATTGGAATGAATGTGATTCAAAAGAATGCATTGATGAATGGTATTGTAGACCCATACACCTAAAAAGAGTAGCCATTCACTCCAACAATTGATGGATCATGAATGACATCATCGGTTAACTTTGATCACCTCTCAGATCTTGTGCAACTAGGTGCAATTTATTTCTAATTTAAATGTATCCTTAGTTATATTAGTTATATCTTTATTTTTTCCTATATGTTCTTACAAATTGATTATAATTTAAATGCAAAGCATGTTTTTGAAGTCATTACACTTGAGGATAATGATGAGAGAACATACTACTACTTGTGTCATTGTGTAGAGGTAAAAAAAAATTAACCACAAATGTCATATGTGGAAAAGACCTAGTTTATCCCATTAGATCCGTAGTGGTTTAAGAACTTGGCTTCATAGGTAGTATCATAACAAAATAAAATAAGTGTTATTTGAGGACTTTAAAACACATAGGGTGGTGCTTCATTATTTATATCTTGGTATCACTATGACTATTCAAATGATTAAATATCATGGAAAGCCTAACAATAAAATTTTGTGGAAATTTCATGAATCCAAGCATGAAGTCATTCTTAAAACACTTAAAAATAGAGCTGATCCCAGAGGTATGTTGGATTGACTTGGTAAGGTTAGTATGAACAATTTTTTCTTGTTTTTCAAATTAATATAGTTAATTTATTTGATTTATTGTATTTTAATTTTGAATTATTTTATCATTAATTGTTTATTTCTATTTAAATTTTTTAATAAAATTTGTATGTAGGTTAGTGTCACTAGATGAGCTTTCACCTTCACATGGTAGCTGTCGTGAGTAGAGATTTTATCTTCTTGAGATAAAGATAAGCAAAAAAATAATACATTCCTCTCTGTGATCTAGTCATTGCTCATATAATTCAAAAAACACACTGGACAGAGTTCTTGTATTCCTTTTGAGGTTATCTAACTCAAGTAGTAGGTTTTACACTCTTCTCTAAGTCTATTTTTTACAAAAAGACATAAACACTGCTTCTAGCCCTTGTGCTCATGATCTATCACCTTACTTAATGAATCTTTTATATAAAACTTAGATTCTTTATGCATTCTAAAGGTTACTTATCTTCTACTAGTGTTGTCTCATTCAACAAACAAGGTACCTTTATTTATGCTTAATAATTACAAGAATAAAAAAAATATGTCTTAGACCTTGTTCTTGTACAACTTTTATCTTCGATGCAAAAATGTTAGCAATGTTATTGTACTTCATGGAAACCTAAAAAAAGTCTTGAAACTCATTTAGAGTTATTATCAAGGTTTGACTTATGTTCTTTTACCCTACACACCTATGACTATCACAAACATGCTCTATTCTTGATCATAACCCTACGTACTTCCCTAAAGACCCCTAAGAACATGTCTACAGGCTTGAATATAGGCTATTAATATTGTTTTATGCTTGAAAAACATCTTAAGTTATTCTCATGTCCATTTATGACTAATATGAAAATGTTTTCTCACTTTGGGATGAGGAGATTATCTTAAGGGATGCATCTGATTAACTACAACATTCCATCTTAGGGCCCTAAAAAGACCAAAAAAGCATTGTTATAGCCTTAAAACACCCATTTAGATGTGTCTATGAATATGGTTCATCGATTAGGTTAATGATTTTGAAGCTATGCCCCCTAATGACAAGCTTTTAGACCTTCAAGAGAGATTTATCTGTGAGATAAAACTCATTGTCATATATTATCCACATTGATTTAGATAGAATCCTCCTAGGGTTGCTTAGAGGACTCATCTATGTAAGTGTGGGAGATGACATTTTATCTCTATCCCTCATAGTTCTCTTGTAATGCATGATGGAAGTTCACTCAGTTTTCTCACTCACAGATGAGGAGATTATCTTAAGGGATGCATTTGGTGAACTACAACATTCCATTCTAGGGCCTGAACAAGATCTAATAAGCATTGTTGTAGCCATTTGGATGTGTCTACAAAGATGGATCATCAATTTGGATAATGAGAAAAAATATATGCCCCCCATAGACAAGCTGTATGGCCCTTTAAGATAGAATTAACTATGAGATGAAACTCCTTGTCATGTCTTTTCTGTATTGAGTGAGAGAGAATCCTCCTAGGGTTGCTTAGAGGACTCATTCATGAAAGTGTGGGAGATGACGATTTATCTCTATCCCTCACGGTTCTCCTAAAATGCATGATGCAATTTTCTCACTCAAGGATGAGGAGATTATCTTAAGGGATGCATCTAGTGAACTCTAACATTCCATCCCAAGGCTTGACCAAGACCAACAAATAATTATTATAGCATTAAAATTCCCATCTAGACATGTCTATGAAGATAGTTCATTGATTGGGATCACAAGCTAGAAGTTATGCCCCTATTGATAAAATTTTAGCCCTTTGAGAGAGATTTGGCTATCAGATAAAACTCTTTATCATTTCTCATTCATATTGAGTGAGAGAGAATCCTCATAAGTTTGCTTAGAGGACTCATCCATACAAGTGTGGAAGTTGATGGTTCATCTCTAGCCCTCATGGTTCTCCTATAACATGTGATGGAAGTTCACTCAATTTTCTCGTCATGGGATGAGGAGATTATCTTAAGGGATACATCCTATCAACTACAACATTCCATACTAGGTCCCTATCAAGACTGAAAATCATTGTTCTATCCTTAAAACACTCATACAAAAGTGTCTACGAAGATGGTTTATCGAGTGGGTTAACAAGCTAGAAGCTATGCCCCCACTGACTAGATTTTGGCCCTTTAAGCTAGATTTAGCTGAGAAAGAAAAATTATTTTCATATCTCTCCCATGTCGAGCAAGATATAATCCTCATGAGGTTACTTATAGGACTCATCCATGAAAGTGAGGGAGATGATGTTTCATCTCTATCCCTCACAGTTCTCCTATAATGTGCAATGGAAGTTCACTCAATTTTATCACTTTGGGACGAGGAGATTCTCTTAAGGGATGCATCTGATCAACTACAACATTCCATCCCAAGGCCCTACCAATATTGGAAAATCATTGTTATAGACTTAAAACACACATTTATATGTGTCTACAAAGATAGTTTATCGATTGGTTTAATGAGCTAGAAGCTATGCCCTCACTAACAAGATTTTGGCCCTTTAAGAGATATTTGGCTATGAGAGAAAACTCTGCTATGTCTCACCCATGTCTAGTGAGAGAGAATATTTTATGGGTTGATTATATGACTCATCTATGAAAGTGTGGGATTAACAATTTATCTCTAGACCTCATGGTTCTCCTATAAAGTGCGATGAAAGTTTGCTTAATTTTCTCACTCAAGGATGAGGAGATTATATTAAGGGATGCATCGAATAAACTATAACTTGCACTCTTGGGGCCTGAATGAGATTAGACAAGGGCCTTTATAGCCTTAAAATTCCCCTTTAGACAAATTCATGAAGATGGTTCATTGATTAGGATGATGAGTCATAAGATATACCCCCACTGACCAACTTTTGGCCCTTTAAGAGAGATTAGGTTGTGAGATAAAACTCATTGCCACATCTTGCTTGTGTTGAGTTAGAGAGAATACTTTGGGATGTTATTAGAGGACTCATTAATGAAATTATGGGAACTAAGAGTTTATATCTATCCTTCATGGTTCTTTTCCAATACATGATAGAAGTTTTCTCAGTTTTATCACTCAAAGACATGGAGATTCTCTTAAGGGATGCATTCAGTCAACTATAACTTACGCTCTTAGGTCCTAATAGAGACTAGATAAGGGTAATTATAGCCTTAAAATACCCATATGGATGTGTCTAAATAGATGGTTTTTCAATTGGGATGATGAGACATAAGATATGCTTCCCACTGACTCACTTTTGGTCCTTTGAGAGAGATATGGCCATGAGAGAAAAATCATTGATGTGTCTCGCTCATGTTGAGTTAGAGAGAATCCTCTTGGGTGTTCTTAGATGAATAATAAATGAAAGTTTATGAGATAATGTATAATCTCTATCCCTTAGGTTTTTATACAAAACATGACCAAAGTTCATTCAGTTTGCACACTTAGGGATGAGGACATTCTCTAAAGGGATGCATCTGGTCAACTATAACTTACGCTCCTAGGGCCCTACTGAGACCAGACAAGGGCCATTATAGCCTTAAAATTTCCATCTAAATGTGTCTATAAAGAAGGTTTATCAATTGGGATGATGAGGCACAAGATATTCCCCCATTAACCAAAATTTAGCACTTTAAAAGAGATTTGATTGCAAGATAAAACTCATTATCATGTCTTGATCATGTCAAATTAGAGATAATATTCTAGGGCATTCTCATAGGACTCATACATACAAGTGTGGGAGATGAATATTCATATCTAGCCCTCATGGTTATCCTATAATGCATAATGGAAGTGTGTTCAATTTTCTCACTTAGGGATGAGGAGATTATCTTAAGGGATGCATTCGATCAATTGCAACTTTTACTCTCAGGGCCTAATTGAGACCAAACAAGGGTTGTTCTAGCATTAAAATTCCTATCTAGATGTGTTCACATATATGGTTCATCGATTTGGATGAAAAGGCGCAATATATGCCACCTAATGACCAAATTTTAGTCCATTCTAAGAGATTTAGCTGTGAGAGAAAATTGATTATAGTGTCTCACTCATGTTGAATTAGAGAGAATCCTCTAGGGTGTTCTTAGAGGACTCATCCTACAAGTGTGGGAGTTGACAGATTATCTCTATCCCTCACATCTTTCTTACAATGTTCTATTGAATTTATCTTACTTTGTAAACTTAGGGATGAGGATATTCTTTTAATAGATGCATCTGGTCAACTACAAGTTGTGCTCGTGGGGCCTAACTGAGACCAAAAAAGGGATGTTCTAGCCTTAAAATGCCCATCCAAATGTGGATGCATAGACGGTTCATTTATTAGGTTGATGAGGCATAATATATGCCACCACTAACTAACTTTTGGTCTATTTTGAGAGATATGGTTGTGAGAGAAAGTTGGTTATTGTGTCTTACTCATGTTGAGTTAGAGATAATCCTCTAGGGTTTTATTAGAGGACTCATTTGTATAAGTGTAAGAGTTGACAACTCATCTCTAACCCTCATGATTCTCTATAACCACTTTGTCATTCATCCCAAGATATTTAAGAAACTCTAATCTCTTTTGGCTAATATTTATACCACTTAACCCTTACTAGGTTAAATAATGTCTGATTATATTCTTACCATAGGTCTGTTATACCCTTCTAGGTCTCTCCACACTATCCAATTTGAGCAAAAAAATTATTATTTAAGGATTATCCTTGTATATTAGTATTTTCAAGACCAATAATTTTTTTTCTTGATTTCACACACTCTATCCAATATACTCTACAGGTTTCATTATTCTTAACACTTAGAACTTTGCTCCCTAAGCCTTAGTCATAGGCTTACAACTAGTCCATTGAGAAACACTTGAAAATAAACATGTAATGGTTTGCTCCATACCTTTTAGGTCTCTTACACTAATAACCCTATCTCACTTATCTGATAAATATGCCTTAAGATTTTCATACTTGAGCTTTTTACACCTTTTTTAGTTGCTTGTATTGCAATCTCAATTCTCTCTTTAAAGCAACTTTCATTATTTGCCTTTGTCTTCTCTCTACTATCAACCAGATTAAGCATCTTACCTTGGATTAATTATGTGATTATGAAACCAATTAACCTTAATGTGTCATGGGGCACTTCTTATCTTAGCTTGCTAACATGTCATATAAGGAGCCTTGCTTTTGTTCTTTTTGTGTCATAATTACAGAAAAAAGGTAGTTGATAACAATCTACAACATCACTCAACCTTCACTAGGATTCCATATTTGAGGTCTAATTCAATACTCTTTCAGTATAGGTATTTCTATTTATTTTAGGTCTATGTTTACTAATTTTTTCCTTTAGCTTTATCCTTTATGATTGGTCTTACAAGACCAATAAGACTCTTTAGATGGCTTCAACAACTCCACTATAATTATTCTCATTTCCCTTTGATGTTTAATGTTAGGTTTAGATAGCTAAGAAGACCAAGATCTTCTCAACCATTTGCTCCTTAACATAGCTTTGCCTTATTTTGTCTTATTCTACATAGAATACACCCTTATAGATGATTGTTAAGGTATGTTTATGTCAAGGATAGTTTTAAGAATGGACCCATAAAATCTTAGTATAAAATCTTGGTGAATCCTAGAGTTCAAGTATAATTCCATTGGTGAATCTTTAGAAAAAATTCCACACTGATATAAATTAATTGGTGATTTCTATTATCTCTTTCAAAAATTTTATAAATAGTTGGAGAATCAAGCATCATATTCAAATCAAGCAATAATGGTGAAAAAGATAAGTTAAACCCCTTTCCCTAAACACATTCACAGGGAAAATATGCTTGAGGTGGAATAATGATTATGATCAATGGATACCCTAAGTTTTTTAGAATGATTATTTTGCTTTGCCCTGTGAAATTGGGGGAAGTCTAGCCATTTAAAACACTTGACCAAATTAATAGATCCAAGTAAGGAAGACATGAGAAATAACACAAATATGAATTTGTATAGACACATCCCAAACCTAAACCTCAAGGAGGTGTGCGTGACTATGAAAAAAATTCATCACCACATCAATGTTCAAACACACATTTATAATATTTTTGAGGTCTTGTTGATCTCATTAATAAGCAAATTATCCTAAACAAATTCAAAAATATTGTTGACCTCATTACTAAACAAACAATCTTGTGTGATAACCAAACCATGTCTAATATTAAGGGTTTTAATATAATACCAAAAAGGGTTTTCACATTGCGAGCAAAGATCTGATGAAAAAATAACATGGCAATAATTTGAATCCCTTAAAAGATAAATGTATGCATAAAACAAGTGATCCAAAGTTCATTACCAGTTAGAGACATATCTCCATTTTGAATGTCTCTTATAAAATCATTTCTAAATCCTTAGTTCTTCGCTTGTAGCATATATTTCCTACGATTGTCAAACTAGAGCAGATGAGATATATCAAAAGTTGAAACATCTTGCATAACATAATTGTAGTCTAGGAAGGTATTTAGTGGATTTGTGTCACTTGGTAGCAAACATTGTTCCTAAAACTTGATTTTGAAAAGTCATGTGATTGTATTGAATGGTCCTTTACCATATCCATATTAAAGGCTTTAGGGTTTGGAGATTTTATTATCTCACATATATAAAATCTCTTCTTTGATGCCTCAACTTCTTTAACCATTAATGGCCACAATTTGAGAGCTTTGTCTTTTTCCACTCTATCAAATAGTGATGCTCGCTTGCTCCAGCTCTCTATGTTTTAGCTGTCAAACTTTTAGGCTATCTCCTCACGCACAGAGCTAAACAAGGGTTTATCAAAGGAAATGTGCTTATCAATAGGAAGAGTTAACTTATTAATGGTCACTTTGCGGATGAATCTTTACTTACTCTTGCATAAAATGAAGCTTCTTTCAAAGAAGTGTTGAATTTTCTTTACATTTTTTGCAAAGCTTCTAGTTTAAATCTGGGGTGGACCAAAACCTAGTGCTTTTGGTAGAGCATGGTTCCTATCCCAGATTGGTTAATGAATTTCCAATGGAAATGGATCAAGAGATGGGAGAGGTTCAAATTCTTAGGAATACCATTTGCCTTTGATAGTTCCCCCTCTGACCTATGGCAATGTGTTAGAGAGAGTTTAAAAAAAAAAATCTCATGTTGGATTACCAAACCCTTATCTTTTGCAAGAAAGTTTCAAATTTGTGCTAAAATTCTTCCTACAACTCATGTATATTGCACTTTTCATTGGGTTCCTTGTAAGGCTTCCTATGATAACCTTGTTAAATTGCTCAGAGATTTTATTTGGGCTAATGCTAAGCAAACAAGAGGTTTCCATATAGTGGCATGGGATGTTTGCTACCACCTACGAGATAAATGAGGCATGGGTACTATTGGCATTTATAAATAATGTTGATCTATGTGCCAAATGGGTTGCTTGCACCCTTGATGGAATTGAAGCTTGGAAATTCCTACTTCAACATTGCATTGTCTCAGGGTTGCCTTATGGCAAGACTGGTTCGAAGAATATTGGATTGCATACTTTACTCATTACCTCCACCCTTGCTAAAATTGAGGATTCTTTTGTTGCCAAAAGTATCCGAAAATCCTTTGAAATGGTTAAATTCTTTCTCAAATGGGTTAGGGATGAGTTTAGATCTAGTCTTTCCTTAAACCAAAACATATGGTGGTCCCCCATTATGTCTAGTAGCAACGTTCTGATTGTTGAAACTCTTGACATTAAATCTCTATGGATGTTTATGAAATACATTTGTATAATAAGATATCTTGTCTCCTCTCGAAATTGGACTCATGTCTCATTTTGCAAAGAAAGTATATAATTTAGTTGTTTTTTATATGCCTTCTATCTTGCACATTTAGGAGCTCATGCCAAATGTTATGCTACATAAACTTGGCCTTCATCCATCAATTGTATGGTGGAAATATTGGTGTTGGAACTGTGATACATCTTTTAAGAATTATTGTCTAGGACTATTGTATTAGATTATGAGTCCCTTATCCTTGGCTCTTGGCAAGTTAAATAGTCGGTGAAGTCTGAGTTCTTCTCCCCAAATGTGGCTTGCCCATCTTTCCCAGTTTTGGGACTCTGAAATTGAGTCCAAACTCACTAATTTTTTATGGTGTTTAGTCTATTAGGATTTACCACTATGTGAAATGATCACTCATATTGGGTTTCCTCATCCTAAGTTCCTTGCGTGTTGGAGTCTCGATACCTTCAAACACTTATTATGGTCTTTCCATCAAGCCTATGAGACTTGGCAATGGATACACAATTTGTTCCAACATTCCCTACCAAAGCTCATCAATTAGAGAATGGATTCCATGTCTCATTTTTGCAAAGTTTGGAGATCCTTCTTAGTCGCTGCCATACATTGCATTTATTTGAAAAAATATAAGAGCTTCTCTTTCAGCATTGGAAATCTCATAATATTGTTATATTTAGTGACGAGACTCCTCAATAAATTTCCAGTAATAATAAAGTTTAAAGTGTTCGCCTATGCATTTTTATAGATCCACACATAAAACAAGAAAGCGGCCTTGGAGTTTTAGCATTTGCAGGGGATTTTGAACCATTAAAGTAGTGTTTCATGCACTATGAGTAGGGTCCCTCTAGACATGCCGCCATAAGGATCTCCACCATCGATTCTAGATGTTGGCAGAGATGTTCACGTAGTCATTTCTCCACTCCTCAATGGAGGGGTTAAAGTCCGAAAACTATTTGAAAAAGATTTTTTTGGGCCATCTTGTTGTACTTATCTGACATGTGGCAGTGAGAAAATCGATATTATTGTGCCTCCACCACCTAGTGGGGTATATTCTTGCCATTGGTTCCACTAGATAATTCTCAGGATGGATGGGTGACTCTAGATCTACTTTCAAGAAAGCCCTCTTTTTGGGTTGTTCTACCTCCCAAGGACAATCTGCAACCTTCTCCTTCCAATGCTATTGACTACACTTAATGTTTCACACTTGTTATTCTGTTTTAATATTATGTTGTTTTGAGCCTCTTGGTGTATAGTCATGTTTTCAGCTAGCATTTTTTGTACTCTAGTTTATTGCAATGTTTTTTCTAGTGTTGATATTAGGTCATGAATTCCTAGTGGCCACCTTTTTATCGCAGCCATCCATGTAATTTATCTTCCTATTTTTTGATTAATTGATTTACTAATGTGTTCCAATAAAAAAATCTAAAAAAAATATAATAGTAAATCAAACCTAATTTGAAATAGAGAATGGTGAAGAATTAACAGTAAATGACAATAGGGTTCAAGAACATATGCTTGTCGTGAATACATAGATTGTACTAAAACCAAATAGCGGAAGACAAATCCATATAGTGAGACAAACGAAAACCAAAATCTTGGGAGGAACAAAGATAAATTTTTCTTCTTTTGAAAGAGTGAAGACGTTTCTAGGTGAGTGAAGATGTTTACATTTTTTTGGGAAGTGCAAATATGAGAAAACTAATTTCATGATCATAATTGTCTACTCCAAGGCTCCAAAAACCTTACTTTCTTTTCCTAAATTCTACGTAAATATCTGAAAAATTGATCTCCTTCTCCACGACCCTAATAACTCACCACAGATCAATTAAAACAAGGGATTGATTAAGGCCCTACATTATCCCTCCATTATTATCAAGCCTTTAGGCTGGAACAACTTTTGTAAATAACACTCAATGCAAGTTAGCAAGTAACCTGTGAATGCAAAGCCTAGTTCTATATGACCATGTGTGCTAGAATGAATATGCATAAAATGAAACAAATGCTTCAATTCTACTATTGCACTTTTGTAATAGATCTCTAGAGAATAGAATTCATGTTTTGCTCAATCATTCTTTGTCAACATGCACTAATGCAATTGTGTATTTATAGACTTCCCAAATTCAAATTAGAACCCTATTGGCGCCCATGTCGACACAATGTGGGGGTGTTGGGGGGTAGTGACAAGGCATGGGAGACCCAAAACAATGGTCACAAGGGCCCACACCAGAAACATATTATGATCTCAATGCCCTAGAATCGTACAGTGGTTTAGAACCCAAGAAAACAGAGAAGGGAGAAGAGAGAAAGGTAAGAGAAGGAAAAAGACAAGGAGACAACTATAAACATGAGGAAAACGTGTCAATAAGAGCCTAACATGAACCGATAATTGACAAACAACAAGTACCCTAAAATCATGTAATTGTACAACTAATAACTACCCCAAGCCAAAATTAATTGTTTACAAGTGGTAACAAAGTAGTAAGGTGCATGTCTCATTGAACAAAACGTTGGCTATAAGAATTACAATATTGAGACGCGTGACCCTTTAGATTAGGTCATCTTTGTCACTTCAAATGGTCTCTAATGGAAAACTATGCAAAAACAAAAGACCGTGTCCAACAAATGGAACAAGCATTGCATAGATGTAAAGTGGACCTATTTGATCAATTATTTCAATTTCTTCTACTATTTCTCTTGACTTGGCATCCCATAACAAAGGTGCACTTTAGAGGAAAAACACCCTTCCAAATCCAAGTCAATTTGAAAATTTACTTAGTATGAAATGAAAATTGATGTTAATGCAATGGACAATTTTCTTGACTGTTTGGGATAATATTTTGCTATGAACAACTTCTTTGTTAATGTGAAAATCATGATTATAATCTTAAATGTTGCCTTCCATGTCAAACATTAGTGTCAATATTGTTGTCTCCAACATAAGGGGTTGTTCAATTAATTGGCATTAAATCAACATATACCTAGTTGAGATTGGTAAAATGCAATCATGAATGAATAACATGTATGAAATTATGAGGTTTAGTGCATTAAATGACATCAACTATGCCATGATTGAGAGTCAGAGTAATGCATGACACACAACCAATAAAGAGCTAAAAGCATGCAAATTTTCCAATTTCCTTAAACTCCCCCATTAATTAAAATTCATTGCTCTATCTAACCATGTGATAAAATGCCATTCCCTTTTTATGAAAAAAAAAAGGCTTATGCGCTTTTAAAGCTTCTTCTCCCAAGAAAAAAAATATTTTTAAGGTCCACCATATTTAGGGGTACATTTTACGCTTTACTTTTTGTCTACAAGGTAATTTATAATATATTTAGTCTAAAATATAGTTTATAGTAAACAAAACCACTTTGTACACCCAATATGTAGGTGACACATAACTGTGCTTCAAATACGAGGCCTACATATCAACATGAACTTATGACCTTCCTTTTAAAAACATAAGTCCTTCACCATAAACCCAACTTAAATGTACGTTAAATTATTTTCTTCCTATTTAGAAAATTGATTTTATCGCTTTCTAAGAAAAAGATAAAACTTCCAACTTTGTATGATCCTCCATTATTCTCCCTTGGTTTGAAGAAAATTCTAACCTTTTAATTCAATGTTATTAATTCTTTTTTTTCCTTTTTCACCTTTGAAATTGATTCTTTGATTGATTTTACTATTGTTTCTTTGAAAAATGAATCTTTGATTGATGCATTATCATCTTTAACAACATATGCAACCTCTTTGTCATCCCCTTGCCGGCTTGCTTCCTCCACAAAATACAAAATTTGACCAATCCTCACTGATCTCATATGTTTTTTTGTATACCCATCCTGTACTTTAATCATTGCAATTTACTCTACATTCTTATTAATCTCATCCTTCAATAATATCTTCGTGCCTACTACAACATTTCTGGGTTCACCACCATTTTTCACATTCTTTTACTCTCGACTATATATGCATTCTTACAATTAGATGGTTGTCTGCAACACCATCTTTGTAATTCTCCTTGATCCCAACGGTTCCTTTTGGAATACCTTCGGCTCCATCTCCATTTTTCACTCCATAGTTTGCAACTATTATATTGTTGTCTTCTACATTGGCTTCCTTACCTGCACACAAATCAATGACTCTAGTTACAAGAGAATTAAGGGCATGAACATCAATTTGTTGGGTTTTTTCTTCAATTGTAATCACAACTTCTCTTTTTTGTTTTTCACAATCACTTCTAACCTCATCACCTTCTTCTTCTAATAAAGCCTCCTCACATGGACTTCTTCGTCCTCATGTCATCTTCTTTGGTGGTTCTTTGACGATTGCTTCTCACGCAAAATCCCAAATCTCAATTGTTTCCTATTTTTCAAGCTCTCATTAAATAACATCTACTTCCATCGATTAATAACTTTGGTGATAACCGTATTCCTTGTCTAATCTTGGCTTCAATCTCTTTGTTTTCTTTCACCTTCTTTTTTAGTACTTTATGCAGTCCCATCTATCTGTCAATCAATCTTACTTGCAAAGTGAGTCTTCATTCCCACCAAAATTGTCCTTCATTTTCTTCATCATTTTGTTCCATGTCCAGATTTTGTGTGTCCCTTGTTTGATCCTCTTTTCTTTCAACCTTTCTTGCATTCTTTGTCAACCTGGCTGCAAATTATACTAGTCGTTGTGGATCCTCCATCTTCATCATCTTGAAGTTTGTTTCCATCTCGAAAACCTATCAATTCAAAACTTCAACCCCCAAGTAACAAGAAACTTTCAGGATGTGTTGGGACCATTGTGCTTCCTAAAGCTTCCAATTTGACTTGCCAATACTCTGCTTTGTTTTCTTTGACAACTTGGCTTCAAGAGCCTATCATCTTCTGAACAAATTCTCAAGTTCTATGCATTCTTCCGGCATCTTCCTCCCCAGTTCGATTAAGCTCCTCTCCACTATTCTTTATGGTTTTGCTTACAAATCAATAATTCACCCACCAAATCAATCTTTATGGTTATGTAGCACACACAAAACCCACACAAAGCATCTATTGTTTCCCTTGTCCCCTTGTGCAGTCAAAAGGCAACACCAAATATAATAAGGGTATACATTTATGCACAATAAGGCCGCCAAGGTTTGATGTGCAGTAACAAATGGAAGATGGATCACCTCATTTTTTCCGATGAATGTTCAATTTCTCTGCTACACCACACCAGTTATATTTTTACATGGGGAGAGGATAATCATTCATAATTTACAGATATTTTTCATGTACATACTTCTAGATAAATACAATTCTGAATTGAATTCTTTAAATAAATATTGATCTTTATGTGTGATTCGATGTATGCCTTCTGTTCACTCATTCGTTGTTTACAGTTTTTCATTGCTATAACACTCTTAATTCTACATCTTTAGACATAAGTATAATTCCTCCATAATTCTATAGATTATGAATCTAGCACACTAGATTCATACAACTCCTCTGAACCTAAACTCTCGTTAATCTCCTTCCTTGGTTCAAATTTGTAATAGTCATTTCATCAATCAATTTATGAAATCACTCGTCGTACTCACCTGATGTAAATGGAAACTATATTTCATTATAACTCTGTTAAGTTCTCCAAAAATATGTGCATACGTTGCTTGTCATCCTTCTTCACACTAGCGAAGTCGATCTTGTACAAAAATATACCCCTTGTCTATTAATCTTGTGTTTATTCTCGTTTCCTCATTTGCATCGACTCAACCTAAATGCTATCTGATAAGGAATTTTGAATATCATTATCAAATCAATAGGGTGAATGACTCCTTTCACAAGGGGAAAATCTTGCTATCAACCCAGCATGCAAAATACTCGTATACTAAATCAAGAACCACTTTTCTTTGTCATGTTTCAAATAATAACAGAAATCGAAACTATAAAAACAAAGTAGAATAAATTATAAAACAGAAAAAATGGGGGCACATGCTCACCCGAGAGTGTATTGCACCTCCAAATCTATCTATTACATTGAAGTTTTTAGAAAACGATGGCTCTTTGTTTGCATTAAAAATTTAAATGGTAAAAAGATACATTCTTAAGGGGTTTCCACCCTTTATAGCAAAACCACAATAAATCCTAAAATCATGACCTAACTCTTCACTAACTCTAAGCATCTGAAATATGATATATAATTGATAATGATGTCGAAACTAAAAAAAATCTAAAGACAAATATCCTATAACATATATTATGCCTAGGCACAGAACCTTCTTCTACTAACAATTCTCGAGTTTTTGAAATTTAACCTACTTTGAAGTTTAACATATAACATTTTTCTTTATTTATGGCTCAATTTCCTGTTTCTATTAATAAGGTAGAGACTGGTCAGTTACCTTTTTCCTTCAAGTTGTGTAAGAAATGCTTAGGTATTAGCCTCCCAACACAGCTAAACTATAATCCATATCACCATTGCCTACCTAACAGTAAATGGCACACATCCATGAGCAAATGTTGCATAATAATTTCCTCATAAGTATCAACTTAAAAGTGAAAAAAAAAATTAATTACTGACGCATGGTGACCTTTTTGGATCAATGTATAGGGTCAGGAACTTGGGAAGCAATACAAACTTAGTCTATTAATCATATATGTTCTGATCAAGTTATTCGTTGAACCACTATCAACAATCACAATGCACAGTTTCTTTTCACATTTGCATCTATTTAGAGGATTACCTTCCTCTCCAATTCATTTTTTGGTTTATTAATTTTCTGCTATACAAAAATGTTTTTCTTGATTTTTTGCTACAAGAATCATTTTCATTATAAAACTCAGAAATCTTAGCTACATTCTCTACTCCTCCATAATCTTTAAAGAAGTCCAACCAGTGCCTTATTTCAAGGGGTTCTTGGGAGATCATTGACCTTCTTCCCTTCGTCATCATAGACATAAAAATCAATGGCTTCAATTTACCTCCATACCAATATCATTTCCAACATTCACAATAACGTGTTGTACTCAAACAGCCTCCCCTCCCCCTCTCATACTAGGCCTGGAAGCATTTCCAGTACGGAAACATTCCAGACATGTGCCGAGATTGCCTCGGACGTTTCCGTCATGTGTATGAGTATTTCAGTAGGCCAAAAAAACAAATCAAGCCAAACAAATTAAAAAAAAAAATGTAAAACCAGACCGAACCAAACAGAATATACATAAAATAAACATTTAAGGACAAGGTTTCTTATACTTTAAGTTATATTTTATATATACACTTTCAGGATTTTTGAGAGTGGTTTCGGACCTCTAGGAGCTACAATCTGAATTCTAGGTTTCGGAGGATCCTATCATATTTCAGACTTTGCAGATTTCAGGGTTTCATATTTAATGATAGAATAGTATAAGAACATCTCTCACAAAGTGCCACAAGCCAATCCCACCCCATTCCCTATGCACCCTTTAAGGCATGCACTCAAAGAGATTCACTGCACCACAAGCCCCTACAAGAGAAACCGTCAATAAATGATAAAGTTGAAAAATAGTGGGAGTGGCATTCATGAATTTGCGGACAGTCTAGAGTATTTATTCTAGATTTGAATGTACATTCTGTCTTTTGAAGCAAATGAATGAATGAATGAATACTATGTATTTTTGAGTGTTTGAGCTTTTATAAACTAAAAATGAGTATTATGCATTGTTTATATATATATATATATATATATATATACACACACACACACACAAACAATGCATAATATATATAGTAGGGATGTTTCCATGACATTTCCAAATAAAGGGTTTTTGAAAATCTGCATTTCCGCATTTTGGAAACGTTTCTGTTTCCATTTCCAAACAACATAGACAATAACCTATAAAACATTCGGAATAACTCCTTTTTTTACTTCCTATTCTCCACAAATTCTAATCGCTGACATGCTTCCTCTAGCTTTAACTATAGCATATGTTCTTACATGTATCCCTGTTACTTTTCTCTCCAATCTTTAACACCTTCAAAGCTTCATCGTTGCCATTCTATCTAGTCCCATTCTAGAACCTATAGTAGCTAAAAAAAAACCCAACAAATTGAAAAAAAAAAACACATTTTTTAGCTGGGCATATAAAACACTGATCCACTCTCTCTTTAATCTTAATTGACCCTAAATTGAAATTTCTATACGAAGCAAATCCTCCGGGCTTTGTTGAAAGAAATCTAGATGACTGTTTTTTCCCAATCTTTTTGCTCGAACATATTTCACATTTGTTTTAATGTTTCATATTTCATTTTTTTTTACAAACATGGCTACTATAATGGAACTCATTGATATGCCTTTCCGTGCCTTATTCTTGGCCTTTGTAAATCCATTCTGATTTGTATCTTAATGCACTGTTTCATCTGTTCTTGTCCTAACTGTTCCTTCTGCTCGATTCCAAGAACTGCTTAAACAAAGCCTGCAGATAAACCACGGAAATTAGCCAGCAAATGTTTCATCATTTTTGCCAAGTTCTAGTTTTTCCCTTTTTCTTTCTTTCCAAACCCTTACGTTAATTTTTACACCCTATTACAGTGTAGGATTTTTTTTTTTTTTTGAACACTAGAAAATTCACTCTTCTCGGATTGTCGACAGCTATTTCTGCCATATTAATTACTGTTCAAGTTCCTGAATCCAATCTATGAGAACTTCTAGATTCAAGTTCCCTGGAAACTCAAACAATTCAAATTTTCATCTGGGTCCTGTTGTCAACCTGGAGCTGCGCCTTGATTCGAGGATGTGCGCAAAACGGCTAGTCCTCTATCCGGCTGAAACAATGGGATCTTCTCACGAGGGTGGGTGCCTCAATAGTAAGAAGAACCTCTAGAGAAGGCTGGTTCCTATATGATGTATCAATGAAGATTCCTACTCTACGCTGCTGACTACCATGGAAAAAGGAGAAAGAAAACTTAAAGGGGAAATCCTACCTAAAAGGGGGTGATACACCAAAATTATGATCCTACTCAGCGTGGAACCTTGAACACTGAACGAACAAGAGAGAAGGAAGACCTTAGACTTCAAATTAATCACTTGTGCATAAGTATTTCATGCAGAGGTTCGATCTAATAACTAAAACCTAAGGGAAAACGATGGAGACAGGTCCGATACAAGACACTTTGCAGCCACCTAACATCCACTTACAATTTCAGCAAAAGACAATAAAGAACACTTTAACATGACCTGCACAAGGATAATATAGCAACTAGGTACGAAACATAATTTGTGAAGGGAGAAAACTCTACTACTTATGCAAATTGCTGAAGAAATATACACTATGCCACGCTTGAAATCTGAAAGTACAGTCCTTATTGATCGAAGAGGTTACACAACTCTTAATGGCAGAGTCTGGTCTAACCAAGAGAGATTGGATGATTTTTAATCAAGGCTAAAAGCCATTATATAGCAAATTACAAGAGGCCAAAGATAGGCATATAAACTTGAAGAGAAAGATTTACTTTTATTAACTCCAAGCTTTACTTGGCCTTAAAATAAAATATATTTTCCTTTATCCTTGTATGAAGCCTATTCGTTTGATGAAGCACACTTATCCTTGTTATGAACCGTCCATCTCTTCTTTGCATGTAAATCTTCTAGTGGATGCGGCGTTTGATCAATTAGTCAACTCCAAATATGGACTAGTCAACTCCTTGTTAGAACTCGGAACTCCAGTTGAAGCCGGATTTAGTCCTTCGGATGCATGCGCTGAATGAAGACGAACAGGTTTTTAATGATCAGTCAACTGAAACTTAGACCGTTTATTCGAAAATAGCTCTATCGTTCGAAAATAGCTCCAACGTTTGCATGTATCTTATTCTAATTTTGATCGTGTCTATTTCCGGCAGGATTTCATATTCAATTCTTCGTCGGACTATCTATTTTCTGTTCCTTTTGCATAGTCGGCTTCCATTTATTTCGGATTTTCTGCTACCCTTTTTAAATTCCAACAGTTACTTCTTGCAGGAAAAATTTGACGGCCTGCAAGATGTCACCGGAAACTGTCACATTTCCTTCGGAAATATTTCCGCGGGTTTATTCCTTTGTTATTTCCCTTTGTCAGCTCTTTTGTGTTGGTCGCTGAGTCATAACTGCGGGCTTTTGTTCTGTCAGCTTCCAAATTCCTTCGGACTTTTGTCCAAAGGAATTCCTTCGGACAAAAAGTCCAAAAGAATTCATTTCCATGGTTTTGCCTTGCCTTTTGTCTTGGTCTTGTTTTTCTTCGGGTTTATTTCTTGCACAAGTTTTTTCGAATTTCAACGGTTATTTGTCTTCGGACTTGTCCCCTGCCTTTTCCGAATTCCTTCGGACAAAAGTCCGAAGAAATTCATACCTTTAGTTTTTTCCAAAGCTTTATCAAACTTCCTTGACTTTTCACAGGATTTCCGCTGTGTGTCGGGATTTCTGCTGTGTGTAGGTCATTCCGAATTCCTTCGGACTTTTGTCCAAAGGAATTCCTTCGGACAAAAAGTCTGAAGGATTCCAATTGTCTTTGCAAAACTTTGCCTTTTTTCTAACTGTCTTTGGCTTTGCCTTTTGAAAAAGTCCGGGGTCTTCTTTGTTTGACTTGTCTTGAGCCACTTCTAAATTCCTTCGGACTTTTTGTCCAAAGGAATTCCTTCGGACAAAAGTCCGCAGAAATTCATTCTCTTTGCCTTTGCTCTACGAAACGCCCTTCGAGATTCCAATGTGTCCTCCGCCAGCGAGCCAGTCCACGTCTTCTTCAGCGGCAGTCCACGTGTCATTCAGCAGTCCCAGTGTCAGTGCACGTGGCCTCCAGCAGTGCCCTTCGGAAAAATTGGGGGCACCCGGGCTTTCTGCAACAGTCACTGATTTGATCTTCCTCCTGCCCGAAGGGTAGTGCCCTTCGGCCCTTTTGTAAGTGTCCCTTCCGAAGGGTACCCTGCCCTTCGGAAGTCTTGAAACTGTCCCTTTTCCTTGTCTTTTGCAATTTTTCCGAACTTCTTCTAAGTGCTTTACAAACCTGAGTAAGTCCGTAGATTTTCCCTGAGTGAGTGCATAGAAAATCGAATGCAGAAAATTGAGTGAGTCCGTAGATTTTTTCACTGAGTGAGTCCTTAGAACTTGAGTCTAGAAATTCTGATTTAGTCCGCAGAAAATTGAGTGAGTCCGTAGATTTTTTCACTGAGTCCGTAAATTCTGATACCAGTATGATGCATCAAACAAGGTTGCATAAAAAGAGGAACAGCATCAATAGCTCACAAATGAAATTGCTAAGCTTGCTGTGCTCAGAATCCAAGTTTAACTTTCACATTATGCATCTAGATGATTTAACACAAATTCATGTCTACTAAAGGGATCTGTATTACATTCAAATGCTTCATCTATGCATACACCTGCCTAGTAGGAATTCATAATATTCACATTCTAGCTAAATCACCGGATAAATGACAAGGTTTGTATTCTTAGAAAGTTGAACAGAGAATAACATTCTAACAACAAAATATAGACTTGCCCGTTCTCAGTAGTAGGATCACCGTGCAAGGTTCTTGTGTTTGCTTCCTATCGCTTCTTTCATCCATCAAAGCAGATACTTTTTTTACTTATCATTTCTGAATCTCAACAACATTCTATATTTTTCCTAGCACTCTGTCACCTTTTTCCAGAGCTTTTTCCTTTTTTATAACACTATCTCCTTGTTATTTTTGGCCCTGCATTCTCTCAATTGTAATTCTACGTATCCAGGACTTCAACTGACAGCCCCAATATCAAGGCAAACTACAAGCAGTTATGGTGCAGTGAGTCTCTGCAAACTCCAATAGAGAGAACACCTGCAAATATCATGTAATAACCCATAATTCTGATACAAAACAGGGGTCAAATAAACACAGCTGAATTATTATTAAAACCTCGAATTTTTAGTAAACAACAGCTATTACACCTTTTGACTGCCAGTCCAAGACAGGAAACACACAGCAGTTTTTTTTTTTTCTTCTTCTTCAAAGAGCTGCGCTCCTGATTTCTACCTTTTTTCTGCCTTTTTCTTTTTCCAAAATAAAAAAAACTACCTACAACTTAAAGTCCCCCCAAACTTCTAAGGTAGTCCCTGCCCCTCCAATTCAGCATGCAATTTAATAAATCCACTAAATAAGCTAAGGGTAGCTACAATAATTTATATTTCAGGAGGGTAAACTCCCCAAAACTCTCAGTGGCTTGACAGCTGTTAAAACAAGTCAAAACAAAATAAAACTAAATAAATATACTCCTATTTTTTTGGGTGATATAAGATTGCATAATGCCATGAGTGCCCCTGCATCAAACACCCAGGGTAAATAAAACATGAGCTCCCACTCATGGACTGATTGTGAGCTCTTCACTTGATTTTCCTTTTTCCACAACTTTCAATTTAGACATCCAAGTTCCATCCTCTGTTGCATGCCCTTTCCACTTGATTAAATACTCATAATAGTCTTTATTCCTTGTGCTCTTGTTCATTTTAATGTCTATGATTGCTTCCATTTCTTCTCTTTTGCCCTCAGACATTTGTGCTCTCCAAGCAATGGTCAAAGTGTCTTCATCCTAGTTCTCTCCACTTGTGTAACCCTCAACAAATGGGCACAAGTCTGAAATATTAAAGATAGGTGAAATACATGTCCCTTTAGACAATTCTATTTCATACGCATTGGCTGAAAACTTGCGTAATATCTTACAAGGTCCAATTTTTTTAATTTTGAGTTGCTTGTACTTGTAGGATTGGATGACAAGGTTAGTCAAGCATTAGTCAATAAATCCATGAAAAATGCATAAAGAACTTAACAAACTAAGCCAACCTATTCCAACAGGGTTTGCAAATGATAATGAAGAACAAATTGAAAGAAAGCAATACCAATTACCTTCCCAAATGATTCCACCATATCCAAGAATGGCTCCAAGCATATTTTTCCCCTTAATCTAGTGTTTTTGTCTTTGTCAACAATGGATGCCAAGCTTCTCCATCATTTCAAATTCACTATGCATAATCTAGGCTCATGATATGAAATCACTAATATGCCTATCAATTGAAGCATGCAAATCAAACACAATGATCAACACAATGAAATATTGTGGAAATAATTCCGTACTATAAGTTTACAATAATTTAGCTTAAAAATGATGTTCTATGTCATTTTATTTATAGATTTTTCAAATGGGTCATAATCAACCACAACCATCCATCTCAAGATTGAGATATGTGGCCATGAATTAATCTAATATTTGCAATTAAATCCATAAATATTCTTATAATGATTTGGGAGGAAGAGGTATTAATTAGGCATGAGCGTCCATAATCCTGATATTTGTTGTATTTATGGCTTGAGGATGCCACCCCATAGATTATGTCACTAGGTGATGCAGTATTGAGAATTAATTTTCAATAATGAAATAATCAATAACTTCCATAGAAAATTCACTTAAGCTCTTGATTTGAATTAATTAGTGTAAACAAGATTAATCAATTTTAGTGCAATTCTTTGAAAATTAGTGCACAATTAATCAAAATGGTCAAAGAGTCATATTACCGAGTCATAATTTGACTCAGAAAGAGTTGGAAGATGATATTAGATGCTTTTGGACCGTATTCTCATTTAGGATGTTGCCGACACAATAACAAAGGTACCTGACTTGTACTAATGAATTAAAAGAAAGACTAGAACACAAAAGGCAAAATCATCATTCTGACTCGAAATGAATTGATCAAAGTTAGGAATCACATAAAATGCATTGCCTATTTAGGGATATATTAGCCTAAATCGGCACTTATGTACGACAAGCTCGAACCATTTAGTATGTTTTTAGTGATTTTCGCCTAAATTGTGCATTTGAATGCAATTTGAGTAAGATTGGCAATTTTAACACAAATAGTGCTAGAAATTGAATGTCTACAGTTCTCATCTTTTGGAAACTGCTCCTTGCATAAATGTGCCAATAATAAGTCTCCCACTCCAACACTTTTTCTTTGCGCTTTCGATCAGCGTGTTGTTTATATTTCCTTCCACTTTCTTCCATCTTCCTCTTTACTTGCATGTGTACATCATGCATGGCTTTGTGCATACTCTTCACCTTCAACACTACTATTCATCTCAACTATGCTTCTTAATTCACAAACTCCTCTTGAGTTGCTGCCATATACAATATGAAAGGGGCTCATCGTTATACTTCTGTTTACAGAGTCATTATAGGCAAAATCAGCATATGCTAAAGCTAAATCCCATTGTTTGGGCTTATCACTAACAATGCATCGTAGCAAATTTCCTAGAGATTTGCTCACTACCTCTGTTTGTCTATCAGTCTATGGGTGATAGGCTGAGCTAAAATTCAATCTTGTACCCAGTTTCTTTCACAACTTTCTCTGAAAATGCCCTACAAATTTAGTGTCTCTATCTGACACAATATTCAATGGTAACCCATGCAACTTTACAACCTCTTTGAAATACAAATCAGCAATATGGGTGGCATCATTTGTCGTCTTACATGCTATAAAATGCGCCATTTTATAAAATCTATCTACAACAAAAAAAGTTGAGTCATTATTTTGCTGAGTTCGAGGTAGACCAAGCACAAAGTCCATACTTACCGTATCCCATGGTTTACTGGCAGTTCGTAGTGGTTGATAAAGTCCTGTATTCTAACCTCTACCCTTTGCATGATGGCATATCTTGCATCTCTCCACAAATTTCTGTACATTTGCACTCATCTTTGGCCAATAATACTGCTCACTCAGTTGTGTTGATGTCTTGTCATACCCGAAATGACCAGCAAGACCGCCACTATGTTTCTCCTTCAAAAGATTGTCTCACATTGAACCTTGAGGTATGCACTTCTTCCCCTTGAATAGCAAATCATCTTGGATCATAAATTCCAACCATGGAGTTCTATCAATACTTGTTGGCTCTTATATGCTGCCCATGTTTCCCTAAAATTTGAATCCTCTTTATACAATTCTTTCATTGAATCAAACCCAATGACTTCCACTTGAAGCCCATTCAATACAAGAGCTCGCCTACTCAAGGCATCAACCACTTTGTTAGATTTGCCACTTCTATGTTTAAAAAAAAAAAAAAAAAAAAAATTTGAAGGAATTCTACCCATTTAGTGTGCTTCTGATTCTATTTACCTTGGTTGTTTATGTATTGTAGTGCCTAATGATTAGTGAACCAAACAAATTCTTTGGGCAACAAATAATGATACCACTTCTTAAGAGCTTGAATTATTGCGTAAAACTCTTGGTCATAAACATAATATTTCTCCTTTGGTTCATTTAAATTTTCACTAAAATAAGCAATAGGTTTACCTTCTTGACTGAGTACTGACCAATTGCTATCCCACTTGCATCACAATCAACTTGGAACAACTTTTCAAAATCAGGCAAGGCTAGAACCGGCTGTTCTATAACTTTTCTCTTTAACAACTAAAAACTTTCTTCTGTTACAATTGTCCATTGGAACTTCTTCTTGTCCCCTTTCATTGGCTCTGTGATGGGTGGACAAATAACACTAAAATTCTTAATAAATTTCTTGTAAAAACTAGCCAAACCCATGGAAGCTCCTTGCTGCAAACTAGTCCTTGGTGAAGGCCATTCCACTATTGCTTTTACTTTTTATGAGTCCATTTTTAATCCCTCTCATGAAATCACAAATCCCAAATAAATGAGCTCCTCTTTCATGAAGCTGCACTTTTTCAATTCCATCAACTTTGCCTCTTTCAGCTTGCTTAACGAAAGTCTCAAATGTCTCAAATGCTCCTTAGTTTGTTGTGTATTTGGACTGTGAATAGTTTCAGCACCTCGCTCATGAGTCTCATAAATGTACTTGAGGCATTAGATAAACCAAATGGAATAACCAGCCATTCAAATAACCCATCATTGGTTCTAAACGTTGTTTTCCACTCCTCTCTTATTCGGATTTGGTGATGCCCACTCTTTAAATCAATCTTGCTGAAGTATTTGGCTCCACTTAAACAATCTATTAAATCATCCATCCTTGGAAATGGGAACCTATACTTTATTGTGACCTTATTTATTGCTCTCAAATCTATACACATTCTTCATTCTCTGCCTTTCTTCAGTACTAACACAGCTGGAACTGTGCATGGGCTTAAACTCTCACGAATCAGCCCCTTTTGTAATAGCTCTTGAACTTGTCTCTTTATTTCTTCATTCTCTTGAGGTGTCAACCTATAAGCTGCCTTGTTTGGCAAACTTGCACCTGGCACTAAGTCCATGTGATAACTAATGCTTCTTACTGGTGGTAATCCATTAGGCAAATCATTGGACACTACCCCTGCACATTCCTCTAGCAAAATTTTAATTTCAGCAGGTAGATCACTAACCTTGGTGTTTGCTTCCACTTGCACGAGTGTGGAAATTAAGGCAAAGCATGCCTCTTCCTTCTTTGTCTCTTTTAGGAACTCTTTTTCAGACACTAACATCACTTTTGAACAGCTATCCACTGCTTCTCCTTTGTACTTCCATGGACTCAATGTGAATCTCTTCCCATCCTTTATGAGAGTATATGTGTTTGCCCTACCATCATGTATTGCTCTCCTATCAAACTACCAAGGCCCACCCAATAGTAAGTGACACACATCCATGGACATCACATCACATCCAACTTCATCTCTATAGGCTCTAAGAAATTTTACTATACATTGTTCATTGACTAACACTTGATGTCCCTTGAGCAACCAAGAAACCTTATAAGGAGTTGGGCATGCTATCCATTTTAACCCAAGCTTCACTACCATTTCCTTAGACACTAAGTTATTTGTGCTACCACCATCAATAATTAATTTACAACACTTACCTCCAAATTTGCAGATTGTCCTAAAGAGATTTTTCCTTTGCAGTGGTTCATTGGTCTCTTTTTTTGGTTTCAGGAGCACTCTTCTCATTAAAAGGGCTTCTCTTTGCTCTGGTTCTTCTGTGTGTGTTGGAGACGCAACACTTTCCTCATCCCCATGGGCTATATGTGTTGTCAATTCAATCCTTCTGCTACTATTTTGTGTTTGTTCTAGGCACTCGAATGACCAGCATACCTATTGCACTTAAAACATTTTCCTACGAATCCTCTTCCTCTAGGTGTATAACCTCCTCTTCCTCTAGGTGTATAACCTCCTCTTCCTCTTGCATTAAAGTTTTGGGCCTGTTAGCTACTTGCCTCTCCATGAATTTGTTGTCCTCTTTTCGCAGAGTTTTGTTCCCTTCCTCTTGAAAACCTTCCTTTACCTCTCGAGTTCATTTGTTGCCTTCATGACAACTTCTTTTCTGCCTTCAATGCACATTGATAGGCTTCTTCTATGCTTCTGAAGTTCAGCAAACTAATTTCATCTTGGATATTAAAACGTAGCCCATTCACATACCTTGCTACCTTTTCTGGGTCATCTTCCACATGACTAGCCCTTATGGTAAGTTTGTAAAACTCTTTCGTATACTCCTTCACACCTATATCCTTTTGTCTCAAATTTTGCAATTTTCTAAATAAACTCATCTGATAGTCTGAAGGTAAGAATTTGGACTTCAGTTTAGACACCATTCTATCCCAAGTTTTAATTTTCTCTCTCTCTTCTTTACCTTTCAGTTTGCACATAGTCCCACCATAAATATGCATGACCTTTTAATCTTGTGCAAGCAAACTTTACTTTCTTCGGCTCCTCCATGGATTCATAGTTAAAGTACTTTTCCATCTCTGTAATCCAGTCTATAAGCTCTTCACCATTCAAATGTCCACTATAGTATGGTGTGCCCAATTTGAGTTTGCTTCCAATCTTTGCCATGGTTCTGAGAAATCTGGCCTCAACTACATCCCCTACTTCTTCAGGTTCTTGAGCTCCTTGGGCTCCCTCTCCTTCATCATCACTTACATCCTCAATATGAACTCCCCTTCTTTGGGCTGTCTTCATTACAGCCAACCTTGCTTGGATCTCCCTCATCATTTGTGTCAAGTCAACAACCCTAGGCGTTCCTGCTCTTACATCCCTTCTATTAGCACCCCATCTGAAGTCCATTTGCATCCACTGTATTTCTCTACTTGCAGAACTTCTTTTCCACAGTCTGCAGCTATCAAATACACTTCCCTCTGCAAACTTTTCTTCACACTTTCTTAGCTATGAAAGATTCGCTTTGATACCAAAATTTGGTGCAGTCAGTGTCTACAAACTCCAATAGAGAGAACACCTGCAAATATCATGTAATAACCCATAATTCTAATCCAAAATAAGGGTCAAATAAACACAGCGGAATTATTATTAAAACCTAAAATTTTTAATAAACAATAGCTATTACACCTTTTAACTGCCAGTCCAAGATAGGGAACACAACATTTTTTTTCCTTCTTTGTCAAAGAGCTTGCCTCCTTCTGATATCTACCTTTTTCTACATTTTTATTTTTCCAAAATAAAAAAACTACTTCCTACAACTTAAAGTCCCCCAAACTTCTATGGTAGTCCCTGCCCCTCCAATTCAACATGCCATTTAATAAATCCACTAAATAAGCTAGGGGTAAATTACAATAATTTCTATTTTAGGAGGGTAAACTCCCCAAAACTCTCAGTGGCTTGACCATTGTTAAAACAAGTCAAAACATCTATATATATATGTTTTTGGGTGATACAAGATTGCACAATCCCATGAGTCTCTTGCATCAAGTTATCGACCATTCCAGCAAGAATGATTGCTGGGGATAACACCATGTCAAGTGATTCCAGAAATATTGTTGACAGGCTCTATAAATTCTATACGATTTTGATGCTCTATTCTCCTAGGTCACATGTTCACAGATTTATTGCAATTACAAGAGCCCATGGTTATTTTGGCAATGGAAATTTCAAGTGAAAAATCACAAAACAAAAATCATCTCCACTGTTGAATGTGGTGTATCAGTACGTCCATTGTACTTGGGAGGAGAGCGAAAATTCTAGAAGTCCTTTCTTGCAAGAAGTTGCATAAAACAACTACAATTTCATGAGGTTTAACTTTTCATATTTTATCAGCTAAGAGCAAAACAAATATTATCCTTTCCCCAGATTTCAAATACAGTCCAAAATTCACAGTCTGCAACAAAAAATTTAACAGTTTCCTAAGCTTTCTGCAATTGATTGCAAACGAAAAATGTTTTCTTCATAGTAATAGAGAGTAGATAGGAATCCCAATAACCTGTTTTCTGATGTTAGAAACCAAGATATGTAAGTATGGCTATTTTTATTAATTTGAGATTGTTTCTTGACATGACAAAAAGTAATGACTAGTACAGATATCTTAAATACATATATCTTAAAAATGCCAAGAAATATCAATCTCGAGGTGGCTATCTTGGATTTGTCATGTAGCAAATCGATTAGTGACTCCATTACCTTCTCTGCAAATTCCCTTCTGACAGGTGATAGATGGCCTCAATCTAGCTTCACCACTATGTCAGGGTCGAAAACCTTTTCGAGAAAATATATGAGCTCCAAACTATACCATAAGCCCAAGATATTATGATTTTCTGATTGAATTCTCCAATTAAAAAGAACAAACTTTCATATGATGGTCAAATGAACATCAAATTTTTGGTTGAACCTGCCCTATGACAGTTAAATGGATGTCAAATTTAAGGTTGACCAACAATTGCGAACATCTCACAGACATTACACACCACCACCACCTCCTAGCTACCATTGTAGAATGCCTATCAGCATAATCTTATACCTCACATTGGATTATAGTCATTGTACCATGGTTGAATCACAAAGCACCCACCTGCTCACACATTTTAACTCACAGGACATATGTAATATAATTTCTTGGGAATAAGCTGCATTAGTATCGAGTCAATCTCATTGGTCCATATTTCATGAGTAATGGTTCACAAGAATCCATCTCTCATGAGCATGAATGGTCCACTTGCCACTCGTTGCATCTAGGTGATGCTCACAAAGGTGAAGCAACAAAACTTTCCAAGAAGTCACCCACCCTGGTACTACTTTAGATCAAGCGCGTTTAATGGTGGTGTTCCCCCACAATTATGCCCACTTCGCTTGCTACCACATTTGCGAAACCTTCAGCAGGTATTGTACCTTATGAACCATTCATTTTGGAGCTTCCTAGTTCTTTCATTTTTAACATTTGGTGTTTCCGCGGTGTATCATTGTACAATATCATTTTCCGGGAATCAGCTGCGATAGTATCGGGTCGATCTTATTGACTCACATTTCACAAGTAGGGGTTCACAAGAATCCATCCAATGCATAAAAGAATTACTATATCTTGAGGTCTATCTTCCCAATTTTTTAATGGCACAGAAAGATATTATAGTGGAATAAAATCCTCTACTAATGAGAAACAGCACTTCGTTTCGAACAAGCTTGTAATTTTTAGAACATTGGTAAAAAAATCGTCCCTTCCTCAGATTTGACATACATTGGAAAGTTAACATAATTTGTAATGACAAATAGAACACTTTCCTAAGATCTGTGTAGTTAATTGCATAAGCAAATGTCTCTATCAAAGTAGCAAATGGTGGATAGAAATTCTAACCATTTTTTTTTCTGATATTAGAAACCAAGAAATGTATGGCAATTACTTCATTTGTGACTTGCTTATAAGCCCAATATTGTATTATACCATGGTTGAATCTGGATGCCCCTTCTGTCCCCTCGGACATATTGATTAATAGGGGATATGATTAGGTAGGGGATCAAAGAGCAGACACCAAGTCTGTGGTGGTACGAGTCAGGAGATCTAAGAAGGAGACAGTCCTCGTGCCTCCAAATTGACCCAATAGGCGCCTACTCCAGTATATTTGCTAACAGCAAATTGAATGGCATTCAACTCAGAATGCTTCTGTTGGACTACAATTAGAGAAAAACTATAAGCAGGCAAGAATTCAGTTTAATTTCATTTTTTCTGTTGACAGTGCTTCTAGATAATACACTCATGATGATTGAATATGTATTTGGAAACGAAGTGATTTGGACTTAAAATTTGCTACCAAAAAAAGAACAAAGGATAAGCTTGTCAGAACCAGAGTAATTCGCAAGATTTTTCCACACTAATTGAAGATGTGTTCTAAAGATTCAATACTTTGCCAGCGTCAAACATATCCACAAAAACAGTCTTAACAATATTTAGATGGAATTATTGTGCTTTCACGAAAATGAATGTACATGCAAGACTCACTGACTGGATGTCCTTATTACACTTCGATTAGTCTTTGCAACTCCCAACTCTCCAACCCTCTAACACCACCACCACCACCACCACAACCCCCGTACCCCGACACACACAAACATGTCTAAACGAGCACATGCAACTTCCAGAAAATTTCCATCTGATCAAGTTTAGCTTCACAGGTTGCCTGTCAGATGGTTACATTCCATGGGCTGCATAGGATCTGTTTGTCTATCTTATATATGCATACATACACACACACCTAAAAAACTTTATGATGGAGTTTATAAAAACAGCGTATCATTATGTAATGGTGTTTTTCAAAGATCAGCTTCTTTGGTATCATGTCAACCTCATTAACCCATATTTTATTAGTGGCTCATAATAAGTGGGGCAGTCACAGTAAGAGGGCCAATGAAGGACAACCTTTACTACCATGCTGTTCATATTAACATTCGCCCATGGGCACACTTGCAAGCACCTTACACAGACATTTGAAACACTTCAAAACACTCATTATTGAATTAAACACATAATATAAAGATTTGCTTACACACTCACTTGCCTCTACAGGTTTCTGCAGTAGCAACATGCTCCCAATTTCTGAGTTTATCTATGAGCCCATACACTCTTCTGCAACAATTTTGTTCTGTTCCACAGCAGTTCTACTCTGTTCCGCAGTAGTTCTTTTTATTCTGCAACAGTTATGTAGTTTTGCTTCTAATGACCCAGCTGCCTTCTCAACTGCCCCCAGATACTCTTATGCTGCCCCTCTTCTCCTCTTCGATCCCACATCCTCTTTCTTTTAAAGGGACATTTGAAATGGTTTTTAACTCTTCCTCTCCCTTTCTTGTTGCTGCTCTCAAATCTCTTCTTTGTTACGATTTTCCAGCTTGCTTGGGCATCCCTTTGACTCCTCCACTCATGGAATATGAACAATCATCTTCAAAAACGTTTTTGGCTCTTTCATGACTGTTCATGGGCTGACTTTCCTATGCTTGTAAGTCCCGTCCTGGGCCTTCTTTTTCAAACTGTTCTGGCTACGTCATTTCCTTACAGAACCAAACAAACCCATATGATTTGTTTTTGATTGAGGTACCTTGAGGACTTCCAACAAACACTTTGTGTAAGCCAAGTGTTTGACGAAATGCTAACAAAACAATGAAACCAAAATTGAAATTACTATTTTTTTGGTGATAGAAGATTGTTTATTCACCTTGGATGCTTCTGCATCAAGAACCCATCTAACGTATAAAAGAACTGCTATTTCTTGAGATTTAACTTCTCAAATTTTCTGCACAAAGAATTAGATATTATAGTGGAACAAAGTCCTCAACTAGTGGGATATGCTGCCTTGTTTGGAACATGCTTGTAGTTTTTAGAACAACATTGGAAAACCAATTGTATCCTTTCCTTGGATATGACATACACTGGGAAGTTCACATAATTTGCAATGACAAATATAACAGTTTTACAAGGTCTGTGCAGATAATTGCGAAAGTAAATGTCATCATCAGGGAAGCAGAGGGTGGATAGAAATTCCAATTAAATTTTTTCTGTATAACAATATCAGTATAGATTATTTCTTGGCATGATGAATAGTATGCTTAACTTACAAGTTCCATATTGGATTCTAACATGGTTGAATGAGGGTGCGCCTCCACCCCCACACCCTGTCCCTCGCACATTAACTAATAGGGGACATGTTTAGTCAGGGTATCAGAAAGAACAGACACCCAGTCTGTAGCGGTACATAAGCCAGAAGAACTGAGAAGCAAACTGTCCTGGTGCCTCCAAAGTGGTCCAATAGGTACTTACTCAAGCAGATATGTTTGCTAACAGAAGATTGAACGATATTCAATTTAGAATGCTTTTGCAGGACTATGATTAAAAAATATCTAAGTGAGCAACGACTTAGCTTAATTTCATTTTTTCTATTGATGGTGCTTCCCGATAACGCATGCACAATGATCCAATGTGTATTTGGGAATAAGCGGTTTAGACTTAAAATCTAATACCAGTGAAAGAAAAAAGAATAAGATTGTAAGAACCTATACACAGTAAATTTTAAATGATCTTCTAAACTAATTCAAGATGTGCTTCTTTTGATTCAATACTTTGCAGTGTCAAACAAAACCACAAATACACTGTTAATAATATTTAGATGAAATAATTATGCTTTCATGTACATGCAACACTCACTGACTGGATGTCCTTATTATGCCTCTGATTAATCGTTGCAGCTCCCAACTCCCGACCCCACTAACTCCACCACCACCACCACCACTTCCACATCCGACACACATAAACACGTCTAAAAGAGCACATGCAACTTCCAGAAAAAATACTTCTGGTTTAGTTTATCCTCACAGGGTGGCTGTCAGATGGTTAGATTCCATGGGCTGCTTAGGCTTTCTTTGTCTATCGTATACATGCCTACACATACCGACACCTACAAACTATTATACTTGACAATTAAGAACAGCATAACTAATGGGATTTCTGCACTTTGTATCACAAGGGTACATGGATATGTCTGTGAAGAGGACAGAGAGTAGTTTGATTTGTTCAGAAGAAAAAGGACGGGAAGAAATGACCGAACCTCCAGACCATCTAAATTAAATCTGAACAGAATAAAATCCTTCCTTGCTTATTACATAGCGAAATTTCTGCTATCTCAGACCTTATACAAAAGGACTTCTTGGTCAAATGAATACATCTGATTTGATCCCTCAGCGCCTAATATCGCTTGCTATTACCAGACCAGCAGTGCAATACAACTGTATAGTTCAATCCCATTCCCTATTCTGCTGCTTCAAATGTTGGCACAAATTTTAATCATCAGGACAACCTTTGTCTTCTTGCTGCTCTCTCCAGCTCGGCTTCCTCCCTCCTGTGAAGCCATTCAAGAAAGAGAATTCTCCTGCTCTCCATCCCTTCTATCTGAAGATTCTTTTCTTCCTCATCTTCATAAGAAACGACAAATTCCTGATTGGGGGAGTTGTCAACCTGTTCCTCAGGCTCTGGCTCTCCAGCAATCTGACAAAAATTATGCAAAACACAGCAAGCAAGAACAGTCTGGGCAGCATACTTCACATCCACATTCAACTTCTCCAGGATCTTCCACCTGTTTTTCAGAACAGCAAAGGAATTCCCAATTTTGGCCTGGCCCCTGAGAAGATCCTCATCAAACTGATTCTCTCTGATTGCCTCAGGACTGTCCACATAGAAAGGAGTAATCAAAGAGGCACTAAGAGGGAAAGAACCATTGCCCACAAGAAAAGGCCTTGAAATCCCCCCATTTTGCAATTGAATTTTTGGTCGCTGCAAAATCTGCCCTTCCCTGAGCCTGCTCCAAATACTACTAGCCCTGAAATGAGTAGCATTATCCAAACCTCCAGGGGCATTGCAGCACACATCCCAAAAGACCTTATCTGCATCACAAACCCCTTGTAAAAGCACACTGTAAAATCCATGGGTTGACCAATAATCCGCGGGCTTGTAAGAATTCCTAGGCTTAAGCTGGAGTTTGATGTGGGTTCCCCCTATTGCACCACATATGTTAGGAATCCCAGTAACAGACTCAAAATTGCCGCTCAATCTCCGAATTCTTTCCTCCGTAGGAATCACAATGTATTTTGAATACAATTTGTTCCTATTAGCCAGTACCCCTGTGATGATCTTGGTATACTTTATGACTGTGGAAGCCCCGAGATTGTACAAGTCCCCTATTTTCCTGGGGGATTCTCCGTGTGCAAGCCTGTGTAACACCATTGCCACAGCTTTCTTAACATCTACTGGCTCACGAACGAAATCTGTATTAGGGTTTTCAATATAAGGCCTGATTTCTTCGGTCAGATATGCGAGGGATGCAAATCCCATTCTGTAATTTTTCCTCCATTCCTTGTCCCTGGTCGGAGCATCCAGAAACGCATGGTTTTGGACCCCTTCCCAGGCAGTGCTGTTTCTGGGTACCTTCCAACACTCTCTGCCCGTGTTTGGGAGACATGATGATGTGTAGAGGACTGCACATAGGACTAAGAAGATTGATGAAAGAGGGGTGTCTGAGAGTAGGTCTTCCGAATGAAGGGGTTGGCTGCTGCTTGATGGGATGTCGCTTCCGAATGATTGTGTGCAGAAACACAGCAGCAAGAATTCCAATAACTCCATCCCTTTTCGACTCCTTAGCCTAATTTGCTCCTCAATTATTTAGTGTGCTTAAATAGCACAATATCGAATGATGAATATTAAAATATTTTTTTCTTTGTTTTCTTTGTAATCGTGCGTTTGCGTTCGCTTAAATAAAAAGCAGCTTCCATATGTGTTTTTAATCTCACAAGGAATGTGGGTGCCTTGGTGAACAGTGCCTTTTTAATTAAGAACCCGTATCCACAAGTATGACATTATGGGTTCTACTGTTTCTTGAATATAAACAAGCCTCGTTTCTCTACTCCTCTCTTCAGTTGCATGTCCTCAATTTGGCAAGGTATCACGACTGGATGATAGAATCTCAACCTCATCCCAAAAACGGCAGACGTTGATTGGTCGGGCAGCCCTCTTTAACTCCTCGCATCATTCAGGGGCGGTGTAAAATTTAAATTAATCAATTAAGCCAAAAAGAGAAAGATTCATGACACTGGATTCTAATGGCAGCTGCCTGGTTTTGAGTGGTTCCCCTGAACACTATGGGGCAAGAATGAAATACATAACTTCGCACTTGTCGTTATGGGTTATTAATTAAAAGACCACACTTCGGTCATTAGCAGGGTATCCACTTCGGATGTAGAGTTGGCAATCTAAGGAAGCTTATTTTAACAACAGATGCCTGTTTCTCTTAAGAGTTAGAACCCAATCTATCAGGTTTGCTGAATAATTCCTTTGCTTGAATTTATATATCTAATAAGGAAAAAGATGTAATAGGCTTACAATTTTTTCTTTTGCATGCTGCTATTGGACTACAATCTTTGTAAGTTTTTCACGAGGCTGTAGAATAAAGAAAAGAGTGCCAGGTTGAAGTTAATCCATTCTGATGCAGACAGTTACAGCTGCCCACAAAAATACAAACACCCAAACTGCAATAGGTGTTAACAATAGGCCAATTGATGTCCAAATACACCTACACACTTTAACACATACAACCACAAAAGGACATAAACAAGACAAACAACTGGGCTGTTAAAAAAAGCAGCAGCATTATAAAAAATGGAAGAACCGAACAGCATAACAGTTAAATAGAAAAACCCTGCAATGGACAGACCATTTTCATTAAAACTTCACACACTACATTACATTCAACTGATCATGGTAAGCAATACAAAACAGATACAGCAAGCTGATTATTCTCAGTCATTAGAACTCATTCAAAGCCCCTGCAACCTTCCTTTCTCCCTCTCTATCAAGTGGCTACCTCTCTTCCAAATACACAACTCTCTGTTAATAACAAAATGCCCAACCATCATGTATAGCTGTATTCAAGTGTTCAACTATGACTTTTCTACTCACAAACCACTAACATAAATATATACTATTTAGTCAACTAAGACTTTAATGTACATTTGGAATTCTCCCAAAATTCCTACACTTTGTTTTGTCTTAGGTCCCACAAGTAGTGTTCTGCATCATTCTACTCCTGCTAAGAAAATCTTTGAACCACCTGGTTCAGTACTGGTTTTACCAAAAAAAAACCATCTCCATGAGAGCTAATTATGCACAGCTGTCAATCCAAACGGTTGAGAGTTTTCAGGGGCTTGTTCTCCTCAAAATGGAATTTGGAAGTAAATGTAGCCGAGAAGGATTAGTTTATTATTAGTAAGTAGAATGCTAGTTTTAGTTTAGTTGACTGCAGTGGATGTGCTGGCTTAGTGGCTGGGTTTTCTTTTGTATGCATGTATTTAGTGAGTTTAGAAGAATAAAATTATGGTCTTCTTTTGGATGGATAATTTTTCTTTTGAAACTACTGCTGTTGTATCTTTCTCCATCTCTATCTTTATTCTTTGCCAAGCATAATATATGTTGTTACAGTTCTTATAACAGTTTTCACAAAGTTGTTGTACTTTCATTTAGCATCTAGATTGCAGGCATTAGGGTCTGTGTTGTAGGTGTTGGGATGCATCAATTGGTATCAGAGCACCATGACATAGATGGGAAAGAATTTAAACTGGACAGGTAGAGGCAGAAAAATACAAGACAAAGGAGATATGTTGAAGATGAACTAATCAGAAGGTTAAAGGCCTTTGAAGCTGGGTTGATGCATGAGGACTCAGAAGAAGAACCAGAAGTTCAAAGGGCTCAAGTTGGAGCCAAAGATCCTATGGAAAGGCTCATTAAATGATGTAACCAATTGTTAAATGTTGTTTGTTGTATTGGACTAATTAAGAGTCTTTTTAGGTGTTGTTTACTAATAATAACCATTTTCCTAACTGCCTTTTTTTGGTGGAGTTAAGGGAACAACTGGAGTTGCTAGCTATTTTTAGAATTGGTCACTAAAGTTAGGAGTCTACTTCTTGTTACCTATTTAGGATTGAAGACAAATGCATGTTTGAGGTAGAGTAGATAGAAGATTGGAAGGGGAAGTGGATGTATTTTGTTTCTTATGAATATGAAAGAGTTTATTTTGTGCATGCAGTTCTCAAAGAAGAAACTGATTTACTGTTGCTCTCCCTTTCTGCTGCACTAATATCCTGTAAATAGTGATTGAGGTTTTTAATTTTCAGGCCAAAGGTTTGTCTGCCTCATTTGATATCAGAGCTTCCAAACATGCTGGGAATGGAGAACTTGTGGGACAGCCTTTGTTGTTATTGAGGAGAGTACATGATAGCTCAAAAAGAGTTGTGACTATGACTATGGATGCAGAGATGGAATTTCGACAACAGTTGAGAATGATTGAAGAAATTGATCAAAGGGTGGACAAGTATCTTCAAAGAAAGAGAGTTTCAGCCTTGATGTTTAGGGACGTGGAGGAGAAACGAGAGACGGAGCAGAAGAGAATGAAGAAGTAGAGGAAAAAGATTATAGAGTTTATCAGAAACTTGAAGGAGATGTGATGTAGGTGCATTGGCTAAGAAGATTTATGTTTGTACATATTGGTCTTAAAGAGGTGCAGTGAGCCATATGTGATCAATAAAGAAGCTTGTCATGCTTCAATGAGTCTTGTAATGGTTATATTTAGGTGTTGAAGTTTTAGCTAAGTCCTTGTGGAGATATTCAAGTTGGTAGGTCTTCTAATTTTAGCCTCTAGAACCCTCAAATAGTTTTCCTGCCAAAATGGGATATTAAAAAATTTGAATTTCTTAAGTGTAAATGGAGGGTGTTTTCTTGTCTTAGAAGGAATGTAATGAGATGGTAAGAATCATCAAGGTCCAAGACATCTTCTTTTGAGTGTTTACTGTTTTCCAATCCTTAATTTACCATAGTCATGTTACACTCAATCTCAAGGTAAGTTGTTATATGGATATCTACCTAGGAGAGAATTTTGGGCAGTTTTGCTAATGAAAAGGAACAAACAACTAAAAAAAGAATAAGCTACGTAGAGATAAGGAAAAAAAGTACAAAATAAAGGTGTAGAAGGATGTATAGATCAAGAAGACTCCAAGAAAAACTCGTAGATAGGAAGAGAGAAGCTCAGCAAGGAGCTTAAGGAAAACAGAGGCTGCAGGTCTGTATGGAGGTTGATCTGCAGAATTGTATATATGTTGAAGATATTTGAATAAAGGAGACAGTTATGATCTTGGAATGCTTTCAAATACATCATATATGATATGTAATTGAATGTTTCTATTGTTTTTGAATCGTAATTAGGCTTTTGAAAGAGTGGTTTCCTCAAGAAACAGGTCAAAACACAGAATACAGCCTAAACAGGGTTTCTACAGTCAGACAAGTGGATGTTTCATTATCTTTTTGAACTAAGTAATGTGTTAAATCACTTGATAGGAGAAGATATACATGTAGAGATCCTTCTCCAATCAAAAAGTTTCCAAGAAATGTCTTAAAACTTGAGATTTCCTTGAAATCCTATTCACTGTCTGTACAAAGTCAAATAAAGGGATTATGCAATCAAGAAAGTAGTTGTCTTTCACCATTTTTTGGATTGTTTGGGTATTAAGGTGATGGACAGAGTTAGATAGGGGTGTGGAGGTCCTGTTGTTGATAAAAACAAGCCATAACAGTCATTAGAGCTGCATATACTTGAAAAAGATAGCTCTTGGGTCTGTCACAGACCTGTAAACATTAGTCAACAGTCTTGTCAAGAAGCCTAAAACCCTGTTTGACAGTCCTAAAGATAGCATAACTTCAAAAAGAATGAATAAGAGGATTTGAAACTTTGAGGATAGGTGTAGCAGGGTACGTGACAAGTAATGAAAGGGGTTTTATGAGTTATAGAAACTTGAAGGGAGAAATATAACTCAGAACATAGTCTGCAATCTTATGAATAAGGTCAGAAACTCTGTTTTATGCATGATAAAAAAGAAACAAGTATAGTGAAAGATTATAAACTTTGTCAGGAGGATGAATATCTACTATGTGAAGCTTTGAATGTGATTTCACATGATAATGATCTTCATACATCAAGTTATAATCAGTTAACTGGTTTGCAGGGTTATGTAACACGTCTAAAAGACAGAATGTGAGTTCTTGCTAAGAGAGAGATAGAACAAGAAGGGTGATAGTTGTATATAGATCTAGAAATATTCTGAAGTGAGAAAGAAACTTGATAAAGCTATAAACAATAGGAGATTGAGTTGAGATCAAGATCCATAGAAAAGAACTAGGAGTCATTAAAGAAGGTTGCAAGCCATAAATGAATTACTAAAGCATAAGAAGATTGATTATGTGTTTGTGGACAGTAACCAGACTAAAGGAAAGGCATCAGATCAGTATACTGATAAAGGGTGGTAATCAAGTATTGGGTGAAGTATTATGACTTATGGTGGAGTCATAAGGGTCTCAAAAGAAGGTAAGAAGACCCTTATAAGCGTGTTTAGATCACTTTAGATAAACATCTGAATTGAAATCAGTTTTGTGAAGGTATTAAAGTGTCGCAGGAATTTGAGAAAAGAAGGCCATAAAGCCTTAAACACAGACCTAAGAAGACTTACTGTAAGAGACCTTGAAAGGTCTACTTGCATCAAGATGGTTGTGAGAACAGAGCTTTCTCAATATCATAGAGAAGAGAAAGAGAGGAGAAAGATGGGATGGATCACACCATGCATTGTTGGAATGAAAAGGAAAAGGGTTTCTTGGAGCAAGAAGACCTTGGAAGAGATGAAAGATTCTCTTTTGGAAGAAGAGAGTTCTGTTGTTGAGAAAAAACCAGAAAGAAGCTCATTGATAATGGATTTCATGCATGGAGATGTTGCAGTTGAAGATGTTCAACATGTTGCAAAATTGTTCACATGGAGAATGAGGATGAAAATGAAGAGAAGAAAGAAGATGATGTGGTCTTAATGCATCATCAAGAGGAGGATAAAGAGATTGGGAAATATCTTGAAAATGATAGGCATGTAAATGATTGCATGCATGAAGGTCAATCTGGAGATGAGGTTGATTTGCAAGTTGCAAGAGAGATTGCTCTCATAGAACATGGAGGTGAATATAAAGACACGAAAAAGAAGGAAGAGAGCCATTTTTGAGATGGCCACTGTAAGCGTGAAAGCAAAAAGTTACAGTTTTGACTTAAATGGATTTACAGTGAAGAATGATCCTATCATTTTTTATTTGGCTAACTGAGGTTGCAAGCAAGGCAGAAATTATTTTTTCAGGGGTACATGAATTTGTACAAGAAGACGTTTGGTTTGATTTATGGAGGAAACAAAAGCAGACAAGCAAAACCAGCTCTGAACCAGGGGATTCAAAATTTTAAAAGAATGGGAGAATGATGTAACTGATTGTTAAATGTTCTTTGTTGTAGTGGACTAATCAAGAGTCTTTTAGAAGTTGTTGTTTAGGAGTTGTTTACTGATAATAGCCATTTTCCTAACCGCCTTGTTTTGGTGGAGTTAAGGGAACAACTAGAGTTGCTAGCTATTTTTAGAATTGGTCACTAAAGTTAGAAGTCTAAAATCCACTGACTGTCCTGAAAACTCCATAGTTTCCAATGGAGCCACTAGCAGAAGAAATTGATGTAGTGACTGGAGAGAACTTGATGTTGCAAAGAACTTTAATGTCAAGAAACAAAATCTGATTGGAGAAGAAAGAATGTATTCCGAACCAAATGCAAGTGTAAATAAAAAGTGTGCATGGTGATTGTAGATGGAGGATCTATTGAAAATATAGTAAGTACATAAATGGTGCAAAAATTACAGCTTGCTTGTATTCCAAAACCAAATCCTTGTAAAATTTCTTGGTTGAAAAAAGATCATAGTGTGCTTGTGGATCAGTCTTGTCTTGTTTCCCTTAAAATTGGTCCTTATGAAGACAAAGTGTTATGTGAGGTGGCACCAATGGATGCTTAGCATTTGTTGGGAAGGCCCTAACAATATGACCAAAAAGTAATTTATCATAGAAAAGAGAACACTTGTGAAGTACAAGATGAAGGGAAGAAGCATCTTTCAAAACCATGGAAAGATGAAGATCTCTAATAACAATTTGTTATAATTTTTTTTACAAACAAACTAATGGAGAAGTTTTCTAACTGTTATGCCTTAGAGAAGAAATGGGATATGAAGGGAAAATCCCACACAATGTGCATAAATTGTTGGCAAAGTACTCTAATGTAACTCCAACAAAATTATCAGCAGGTTTGCCTCCCTTGGGAGGCATTACACATCATATTGATTTGGTGGCCAAGATCAAAACTTCAAAATCAAGTTGCATACAGGTTAGCTTTGCAAAAGAATGATGAGATGAGAAGGCAAATCTCAGAATTGTTAAATAAAGGGTTCTTAAGGGAGTGCATGACCTTGCGCCACACTAGCCCTACTCTTACCAAATAAAGGAGGTTAGTGACGAATGTATGTGGACTCTAAAGACATCAAGAAGATCACAATTGAATACTGGTATCCATTACCTAGAAGAATGGATCATATATTAGACTCTTGGTTGGTGCTAATATTTTCTCCAAGATTGATTTGAGGAGTGGTTACCATCAGATCTGCATTGAGGAAGGAAATGAATGGAAGACAACGTTCAAGGCCAAGGATCGGTTGTACAAATGGTTGGTGATGCCGTTTGGAATGTCTAATGCCCCTGTCACTTTTATGTGATCTATGAACCAGGGATTTAGGCCTCATATTGGGAAATTTGTTGTAATTTATTATGATGACATTTTGATTTTCAGTAGAAACCTGGATGAGCATTTGAGACATTTGAAAATAGTGTTTGATACACTTAGAGTGGAAAATTGTCTGTAAACCTTGAGAAGAGTAAATTTTGTAGAGACAAGTTGGTTTTCTTGGGAAGTGTGATTTCAGTAGATGAAGTATGGACCTAGAAAAGATTAAGGCTATACTCGAATGGCCTATCCCTCAAAGTACAATAGAGGTGAGGAGCTTTCATGGATCAATAAACTTTTATTAGAAATCTCAGTGGTATAAGTGGTCCACTAACCGATTGCACCAAGGAGAAGTCCTTTTCCTAGACTTAAGCAGCTGAAAGAAGTTTTGAAAATTTTGAAAAAGGGACAGAAATTCCAATTCTTACATTACCATACTTTCAGAAGATCTTTACCATTGAGTGTGATGCTTCAGTAGTTGCAATTGAAGGAGTGTCGAGTCAAGAAGAAAAGCCAATTGTCTATTTTAGTGAAAATCTAAATGACATCAAATAAAGGTATGGTACTAATGTTAAGGAATTGTATGCTATTGTCTAGACATTGAAACAATGGAGGCACTACTTGTTGCATAGAGAATTCGTTTTGTTGACAGTCATTCAAGCACTAAAATATATAAATACTCATGCCTAGTTATCTCATATGCATGCCAAATGGGTCTCATTTTTGCGAAGTTATACATTTATAGTGCAATATATGAGTGGAAAAATGAACATTGTGGTTGATGCTTTAAGTAGGAGACATCAAATACTTGTCACAGTGACTAATGAGATTGTTGGGTTTGAAGAAATGAAGGAAGAATATCCATTTGATCCTTATTTTGGCAAAATTATTGTTGCTCTCAAAAATCCAGGAGATGGAGGTAGGGAGTTTTATGTGAATACTTATTGTTGATGGATTTTTGTTTAAGGAGATCCAACTTTGTATTCCCACTGGGTCTAGGAGGGAAAAATGGATTAGGGAAATACATTCAAATGGATTGGGAGGTCACTTTGGAAGGGACAAAACTTGCAGCTTGTTGAGTGAGATTTTTTTCCTCAGTTGAGGACCGACGTCAATAGGTTTGTTTCTACATACAGAATTTGCCGAGTTGCTAAAGGTGGATAGCAGAATGTTGGATTGTATAAACCCTTACTGGTTTGTAAAGGACTATGGATTGACATTTCCATGGATTTTGTTATGGGGCTGCCTCACATTCAAAGAGGTAATGATTCCATTTTTATTGTAGTGGACCGATTCTCTAAATTAGCCCACTTTATTCCATGTAAAAATACTATTGATGCAAGTAAGATTGTGGATCTATTTCCTATAGATATTGTATGATTACATGGGCTACCCAAGATTATTACAAGTGATTGGGATACAAAGTTTCTTAGTCACTTTTGGAGAACTTTGTGGAAGAAGCTTGATAGCAATTGAAATATAGTTCAACCCATGGATTGCATAATCGACGAGTACTCACCAGCCACTCAGGTACTCACCGTGGAAAACCTACAGCTCAAACTCGCCATTTTTTTAACGGTTGGAAAAAACCTACAGGTGAGTACTCGCTTGCACATCTATACACGTCCTAGATGCATCAGATGCTTCCAGCACACATCTAGACTAGCAAAACACTCAAAAACACTGCTACAACACAAAATAAACAAGGAGATTTATTTTATAAATTGAAACACACTCCCTCATTGCATTCACACAAGATTTAGAGCTTTGAAGAGCAAATTGGAAGGAGAATTCAGAATTCAACATATTAATTTTTTCAGGTTAGCACATTTTAAAAAAAAACTAGCATATAAATGAATGTTAATTTAATTATTAACATATTTGATAAATATTTATGCATTCCGTTCAATTCCATGGAATGTTGTTTACAATTTATACACAATTTTTTATAATTTTTGTTTAAAAATGTTGTTTTTTAATTGTTATAATTTTCTTTTATCATTATAATTTATTTATTGTAGAGATTCACTAGAGAATCATTCTCAATGTTTTCACTATTTTGTCCTAGCCTCTAGAGTTACATCAAGATATTTAAAATTAAATTTACAAGTTTACGATATAAGGTTATATTTTTTAATTGTTGTATTTTAATTTGTGTTAATTGTTTTAATTTTTAATAGTGTTTTGAACGTTTGCAAGCTATCTATTAGCAAACATTGGCATCCGCTAATGTATTGGGGTTAGATTTAGTCAGTGGTAGGCAAACGGATCTTTTTAATGCTCGCATTGTTGCTTGGAAGTATGTTGTGCGTGTTGAATCATTCCAAATGGTTTCAATTTGTTTATTTTGCTTGAAGATGTCAAAAGGCATCAACTGCCTCAAATACCACCTTTCATGTATTTCTTCCCATGACATCATGCCTTGATCCAATGTCATAGAAGAAACAAAACGAGAGATGATTGTGAGCTTGCATTGTTGGACGAAAAAAAATTAGAAAGGGCAAGGATGTAAGCAACCTTAACAATGGCCATTGCTCTCATATTGACAGAGGAAGAAGAGGCAACTATGACAGAAATTGTGAACTCTATTCATGGTCCATGCAAGCACCACGACTCATCTTCATCGAGTTCAAGTCAAATACACTCTTTTTTTATGCCTAGAAACACACATGGGGCACAACCTTCACTACAAGGTACAAGATGGAACAAAGAGGCACATATGAAATAAGATAAAGTATGCACAAATTTTTAGTGCTTCAACAACCTTTCCTTCAATGTGACAAGGAGCCCATACTAAGATTATTTGGTGACAACATTGACAATTGCAGGGAAATGGTACACTGCACCCTCTTCAAGAGTCTTAATTGGGAAGTTACTCCAAAATATAGTTAAAGATGCAAAGGTAATTGTGAACGATTAAAATAGGTTGTGGCGAAAGTTCGGATGCACCATTCTTTCCAATGGATGGATTGATGAAAAGAACTACACCCTCATCATTTTTTTGGCAACTTCAAACAATGAGCTGATTTTTGTTAAGTCCATTGATACATCTAACAAGATATAAAATGCAAAAACTTTGAGCTTGATGCTCGAACAGGTAGTTTTAGAGGTGGGCATCGAGAATGTTACCCAAGTTATCATAGATAATGCAGCAGCATATGTGGCGGTTGGGAGACTTCTCAGTGAAAAACATCCATCAGTTTTTGGACCCCTTGCACAATGCATTGCCTTGACTTTCTTTGGAGGGCATGGGCAAACTTGATTGAGTGCGATCAATTGTAGATGAAGCTAGAGAAATCATAATATATATATAAAATCACCCTTGAGTTCTCAACTTGATGAGAGAGCACACTAAAAAAAAAGCTTTCGAGCAGGTGTCACCAGGTTTGCAATGAACTTTATTACATTATAAAGTATTTACAATTTGTTAACTCCTTTGAGGCAAATGATTGTGTGTCAAGCATGGGTGGACTCATCATATTCCAAAAAAGTTGATGGAGTCAAGGTTGGGAAGACAGCTTTCAGTGAGGCCTTCAAAAAGAGAGCTACAAAGATCATCAAAGTAACTTGAAATTTAAATTTAAATTTATTTTTCTTGTTTTCAATTTTTTAAAATTAAAGTATTTATTTTATTATTAAGTTTGTAATGTTGTAGGTGTCGAAGTCTTTGGTGAGGGTTTTGTAATTGGTGGATGGGAAGCAAAACCCAATGGGTTATATTTATGAGGCCATGGATAAGGTCAAAAAGGCCGTTCAAAACTATTATAGAGGGGATCATGCCAAATTTGATTCCATTTAGGAGTTTATTGATCGGAGGTGGAACAATCGATTCCACCAACCCTTCCATGCAGCAAGGTACTATCTTAACCCCAAGTTTTCTATTTCGATGGCTTCACAGATACTAGTGGAGAGGTTATGAAGGGGCTCTCAACATGCATTGAGAGTATGACACCTGACATTGAGGTGAGAGGCCTCATTAGTTCAGAGTGACAAAACTAACAAACAAGCTAGGGGGAGGCTCTTTTCTTCAACACTGTCTATTCAATGGAGATCCACATAATCACTAGGTAATAGAAAATGAAGTATTTTCTTATACCTTACGAGTTACAAATTTATAATTATTAATTATTTGCAAAGTTTTGAATATTTGGTTTGCAGGGTCGTGATGAAAAGATTGGGGTGGGAATAACCCACATCTTCAAAGGTTATCCCTCTATATTTTATCTCAACCTTGTAGCGCTTCTAGATGTGAGTGCAATTGAAGTTTGTTTGACACCATTCACATGAAGAAACGCAACAAGTTGAACCAACGACACCTTAATGACTTGATTTTTGTGCAATACAACTTTCAACTTCACACAAAGAAGTTGGAAAATGCATCAAAAGAGCCTATCGATCTAAATGAGATCGATCCCTATAGTGATTGGATTGCATAAGAGGAGTCCCCCATGTTCACAAAAGATGAGATTGTTGATTTCAAGAGGCAATCTATGGAGGGTGCAACTACATCAGAAGGAGAGATTGAATTGGAGGACATCCTTAAAGATGAGGCAGAGGGAGAGGTGGAGGTGGAGCCACAGTGACAAGTGTAACCTTCTAGGCAGAGCGAAGCAAGGTAGTCGAGTGGGAGGACTAGACTTTCTTAGTCTCCCTTAGTTTTTTAGAGCAAGGAAGAGAAAATTATAGATTCTTGTAATTTGTACTTGTAGATTCTTGTATAAGACTATAAGTATCATTGTATCAGTTCGTTGTTGACAACTTGACAATGTCACAGTTGTATTCACATGATTATGTAATTTTGTATTTTATTTGTATTCAAATCTAATAGAAAACAATTTTTCAATATTTTACAGACTCATTTGATTTATTTTGCTTTTGCAATTTTTAAAAAATTATGTTTTTTTATAAATTTAAGCATTTTTTCATTTGTCTGTTATTCCCGATTAATCAACCATCTCTGTCGGTTACTCTCCGATTACTCAAAAATCCCCCTTGGCGAGTACTCACCAGTTATGGTTATGTAATCTATGGTTCATCCTATCACCCTCAGATGGATGGGTATATGGAAGTTGTAAACAAAAGCTTGAGAAATTTGCTAAGATGTTTAGTTTGGGATAACCCAAAACAATGGGATTTAGTCTTGTCACAAGTAGATTTCACTTTCAATTCTAGCGTCAACAAGTCTACATGTAAATCTCCTATCCATAGTAGAGGATTTTGTGAAGCATATACAACAAGTTAGGAAAACGTTGCAAATAACAAATAAGCAATGTTATCGATTCTTCATATTTTGCTAGCTTTGGGGCCTAAGGTTTGAACCAGGTTCTGGTTCAGAAGCGGTTTGTTGTCCCAACACCCAAGGTTCATCCCTAGGCACTTGGGTATGGGGGGTCTTCTGCAACGCCTAGGGTTTGTCCCTAGGCACCTAGGTACGAGGGGTTCTTCTAGCAGAAGACACCTTGTACATGGGTGCCCAGGGATGAACCCTGTGTGTTGGGACAATGAACCTACTGCCTGCATTGGTCAACATGAGTCAAAAATGAGTTTTTTTTTTCATTTTTCCCCACAAAAGCTAAAAACAACACAAATGATAAAAACAAAGTGACAAAAGAAAAACCACTTGCCTCCCATTTTTCTAATTTTCTCTTTGCATACTTGCCTTCCATTGTTGTTGTAGGGTTGAATCTTCATCAAGCATCATCCTAATCATTTGCCTACGGTGATTGAGGAGCCCATTTGTTGTCAAGATAAGTTTTGTATTGTTTTTTTCTTTTATTTTTTAGTCATTTTTAAAAAAAATTACAAGTTGCTGCCCTATAGTTTTAATTTTGTGTTTATTTTTAAACTTGTAATTATATATACTACAATGTCTCATAGTTCTTCCTTAGTTGGCCAAAGCCAACACAAAATGGATTTGACACAATCACCACTATAGAAATATTCGACACTGATAGACCAAATTCCAGGTGGTGGGGCCTATGTTTGGAAATGCAATATTTGTGATTGTCAGTTCACAAGCTCATACTTTCGGGTGTAAGCACATTTATGTCGCATTGCTTGTCATGACATCAAATTCTGCATGGGGAAGACTAACTCTCCATTGCCATAATTAAAGATCCTTGATGAAGATGCAGATGTTGCATATGCCATGAGACTTGGTCACCCTCTAGCAAAGAAATGCAAAGGATCAAGGAAGCCACCTATTTCCCCAAGTCCTAGTAGTAGTTCTCCAATTGTGCCCGTTGGAAGACATCCATTTTTGGGAGCACCCTCCATGCACGATAGGCTTCTTCTCTTCCAAACAAAAGAACAATAGGACCATTACAAAGGTCTTTTCAAAATGAGAGCAAGGAGATTGCGGATCAAAAAATTGCACGATGTGTATATGCAAATGGATTGTTTTTCAATGTGGTTCGATCACCATATTGGCAAGAATGGTAAAAGCAATCAACGAGGCCCCAAAAGTTTACAAAGGCCCAGGGTTTGAGAAAATGAACACCACTTTATTGACAAAAGAGAGAAAATATGTCAAAGAATCTTTGAAGCCAATCAAAGATTCATGGGCTGAAACAGGGTCTCCATCATTTCCAATGGATGGAAAGATGTAAGAAACAAGCCTTTGATCAATGTGGTTGCAGTGTGCCTTAAAGAGGCAATGTTTTTTAAGGCCATTGATTGTGAGGGGTGTGTGAAGGTTGTCGAGTTCATTGCCAACATCCTCATTGAATCCATTGAGGTGGTTGGACCTCAAAATGTTATCCAAGTTGTAATGGATAATGCCGAAAATTACAAGGCTGCGGGGATGTTGGTGGAGGTGAGGTATGGACACATTTTTTGGACACCTTGTGCTGTCCACTTACTCAGCCTCATGTTGCAAAAGATGGGGAATAAAATTGAGTGGATCAAACAAGTGTATGATAAAGTTGAGCAAATTCAAATGTTTGTCACCAACCATCACCTCTCTCAAGCCATTTTCAGATCCTTCTCGGCATTGAAACTGTTGAAGGTATTTTTATTTTAGTAATTTTATTTTTGTTTTAAAAATTTGTCTTTATTTTTAATTCTAGTACTTGTATATTTAAATATTTTCATAAGTTTTTAATTTTTTAATTTTAATTTTGTAATAGGTTGTTGAGACTAGATTCACCTCTCACACAATTGTATTGAGATGACTTGTGAAGGTGCGACAAGCACTCAGTAGTATGGCCATTAACAGCTTCTGGACTATATGGAGGGAGGCGAGCAAAGAGTGGGCCCAAAGAGTGAAAAACTTGATCCTAGATGATGATTGGTGGGCCCGTGTAGATTATTTATCTAGTTTCACTGAGCCTATCATAAGTACGATCCATTTTGCTGACATGGATCAACCATGTTTGTGAGAAATATATGATGGCATTGACTCAATGATTGAGAAGATAAAATTCATCATTTATTAAAAAGAGCAAGACCCTGATGAGACGTTTTTTAAACAAGTGCATTCAATCTTTGTTAAGCGGTGGAACAAAATGACCACCTTGCTACATCTCCTTGCCTTTGCATTGACTCCTCGGTTCTATAGCACGAAGATCCTTTCTTTGCCAAGGAGGGTGCCACCATATAGGGATGTCGAAGTGGCTTAAGGGTACAAATTGGCATTCTCTAGGATATTCCCCGATCCTGAGATAGAAGACTTGGTTATGAGCGAGTTTGAGGTTTTCATTACCTCCCGAGGTCATAGTTTTGGTGCTCTTCGAGACAAATACAAGAAGGATGGTCCTATCTGATGGTACCTTCATGGCCAAGGATCACCGAACCTACAACCTCTTGCAATCAAGATCTCGTCACAGGTGAGTTTATTTTATTTTTTAAGTTTTTAAGTTTTTCTTTTTCTTTTAAAATTTTTAAATTTATGTTTAAATTTGAATATAGGTTGCAAGTTCATCTTATTGTGAGCGGAATTGGAGCACATATAGCTTCATCCACTCACAAAAGCACAACAAGTTTGCAGCTAGAAAGGTTGAGGAGTTGGTATACGTACACTCCAATTTGCATCTTTTGTTGCACAAGAAGCCAAAGTACTGGGAGGGGACATCAAAGCATTGGGATATAGATCTAGGGGTCATTGACTTGGATGCTTCCATTTCCCACTTCGCATTAGATGATATTGGCAGTCCTTTGGCTTCGATGACATAGAACTTAGCTAGTGGGAGTGGCAGTGGTGATAGTCCATGTGGTTCTAATGAACCACAACATGATGTTGATGTTAATGCTCTCGATGAAGGGCAAAATGACCATGAAAATTAACTTTTAAAGTTTGATGTAATTAATTACAGCCACAAGATAATTATTGATACTTTATATTTTATATTTTAATATTTAACATTTTTGTTTAGTGGTTATCAACTTATTAAGATGCATACTATGTGGTTAATGACAATGTCACTAATTTCCTATGTACCAAGGAAGAATTTCTATATTTTTGAATTTTTTATAGATTTTTTGTATAGACGAACCCAAAATGAACCCAAGGAAAAAAATCACTGTACTGGTGAACCGGGTTCTTCGAACCTGCACTAAAACCAAAAACAAACCGTAACTTAGCAAATAAGCAATATAAAAGTAATGCATACTTGCATCAGAGAGAAAAGGTGTGCCAAGAGGATGAGCTAATCATGGTTTACTTGTGTAAAGAAAGATTTCCTTAAGGGACTTTTAGCAAATTGAAGCCAAAGAAAATCAGTCCTTGCAAGATTCCCAAAAGGATTAATTAGAATGCATATTTGATAGACTTTCCTGAGGAATTTGACATCGGTCCTATACTCAATGTTGTGGATCTTTATCCTTATCATGCAGGTCTGGAAGGAGTTCAAGATGAGAACATGCTTGGAGAATGGACCAAACATTTTCCAAAGAAAAAGAGAGAGCAGATTGAGAAAATCGTGGACAACAAGGTTATTGCTACAAGGTCCAAGAATTATAAAATGTTAGTCAAATGGAAAGGATTACCATATTGCGATAACATTTGGATCACAAG
>JARHVA010000209.1:97500-147500 GCA_037957365.1 Torreya grandis | reverse complement strand
CTTATTTATGGAAGGATCTCCTTTGCCTTCCTCTTTGCTCTGAGTACACACCTGTACTCCAAGTAGATCCTACCTGATACTGCTTCCTGTTGTGTTGCTGTCCTCTCTGATCTTGCACACCTGCAAATCAATCTAGTTCTGCACACCTGTGAACCTTGACCTTGCACACACATACACCTGCATATCAATGATCTTACTTACCATGTAGATCTCCTATAGAAGCCATGCTCACCTGATGACCAAGATCATACATACATGAAGAACTCTGCTGATTCTTCAATCCAAAACCCACACTTGGTACTGTGGCACTAGGAGGAACACACCATAGCTCACCTCACACACAGAAGGAGCTTATAATAATGTTCTCTTACTCTCTAGCACACCTTTTAATACAATCCATGAGTCTATTATATAGATCTCATCCAAACAATAATTAGACACCTAATTACAATAATTAGATCCGCAGCTTTGAGTCTAAAATTAGCTTTTGACATGCAAACACTTGGTTCGTCAACTAACTGCCCATAATATACGCAGTCTGAACCACACAAGCGACCGACGTCGATCCCTGTCTGCCTGGGAGTCGCCGACGTCGGTTGCTTTCTGTCTGTACCCTGCCGACGTCGGTTTGCCTGACCGATGCCGGTGTCTGTGACACTCCAGCAACTCCTCCAATGGCCTTCTTCATGTCTGCATCAGTGAAGCTTTTAGCTCCACAACCTAACACTTATGGCACTTTACGAGAGATATTTTCATACTATTCTATCATATCAACATCCCTTCATGCAGCCTTCATACCTCCTATGATGTCTCCTTGAAATATTGAAACCCTAAAATATGGCTAAGTCTAAAACCTTGAAACCCTGGAATTTGACTAAGTCTGAAATATGATAGGATCCTCCAAAACCTAGAATTTGCATTATAGCTCCTACAGACCGTAACCACTCTCAAACATCTTGAAAGTGTATAAATAAAATATGACTTAAAGTATATACTGAAATGTTTATTTTATTTATATATTGTATGGTTTGGGCTGGTTTTACTTTTTTTTAAAAACATTTGTTGACTTCGACTGTTTTTTCCTGCCGGAAACGCTTGGGAATCTCCGAGAAACACCCCGGAGACACCCGGATAAGTCACGGAAACGTACCATATGTTTTTGGGATGTACTTGGGCATTTCCGGTACATTTCCAAGGGGAAACTTGGGGGTGGGGGGATGGGGACGGAGGGGCGTTTCCTGCAACATTTTCATAAACCACTAACAAAATATATACTATTTAGTCAACTAAAATTTTAATGTGCATACTGAATGCTCCAAAAATTCCTACACTTTGTTTTGTCTTGGGTCCCACAAGTAGTGCTTTGCATCATTCTCCCCCTTCTAAGGAAAATTCTAAACCTCCTGGTTCAAAGCTGGTTTTATCCAAACAAAAAAAACATCTCCATGAGAGCCAAAATGCCAAGAAAACTTGGGAATAAGATTGCTAATATTTTTTGGCGACGCAAAATTGCTTGTACAACTGGGATGCCCCTACATCACATTTGAAACTCCAAGACATCTTTTATTTTTACTTTGACAGACACAATCAGGGTTTCACCTGAATTTTTTTTGAATTTATGTTTTGTATGTTCTACCTTGAAAATGAGCATTTTCCTTGTCATGGCTACAGCCTTGACAAAATTTCTTTCCCAAATTTGAATATCACTAGCAACTACTTCTGAACCATCCTCTTACCTATAGCACCCTTGTTTAGTGGGTCATGATCTGCTGCTATTGCCAAATTCGTTTGCATGGGCGTTGCTTTGGATGGAAAGCAGATCCAACAGTTGTGCATGAGATGGTTATTGACAAAGGCATAGGATGGAAGCATTAAGTAGTGAAGTTGTGTTGGTAGTAGCCTTCAACCTAAGGCCTTTGCATCTAAGAATTAGAAATGTTGTCTATGTCCTGGCTGCCATACCAGGTGCAGCATCAAGGACCCAATATGCTAGGTTCTCATCCCTCTTTGTGGTCCAAATTTCTTGATACTTTGTGACCTGAAGTTGATTGGGAGGTGATAAAGAACTTCATAATTTTTTGGATTTTTACCTGGTGAGCCTTAGGGCCCAAACACCGACCTACATTCCTGACTTCAAAACTTGGCTGAATTGAAATTATCCAGCAGGTGATGTGCATCACTCATCGGAGGCCATAGGATCTCGTGGGCCTGGATATTACACATAAGCATAGGAGGAATCACCCGAGCCCTCTGAATGTAAAATCCCAATAGTCTCACTTCTACATATCCAACAAGAAGGTTTGTGGCTTGTCCTTCCTGCTTGGGAGTTGACTTGAAAGGCAACCTGTAACTTTGCACTAAGTAGCCTGAGGTACACTCTTTACGACTCAAAAGGGACGAGGGCTTTCCAATGAGGGATTAGTTCATTGGTAGTTTGGATGAGGTTCCATGATGTCCACCAAGATTTTACTTCAATTGCACTCTGCCCCACCTGAATGGCATGAGAAACAAAAGTTTGAGTCAACTGCAAGTCTCAGGAAACTTTGGCGAAATAGAAATTCCTAAAAGATGGAACAAAACCAAAGAGGTTTATAATATTGATAAATCAATATATAAATACCCTTCTAAGCAGTCAGGAGATGGATAAAGTTCAAGTCTCTTATTAAAATTGCACAAGACTTGAGAAGTCAACCAGAGTATCATATACCTTCCATCTGTGCACAAGAAGAGGCATCTACCCTCCACAAATGAAATATTTGCAATCATTCAATCCATATTAAATAGAGCTCAGCACAACTCTAACAGTCATAGCTCCTCCGAGGTTTTTCTTGGTTTCTAGATGTAACGTACTCAGTGCTACCAAAAGCTCACTCTATTTCACTAAAAATAGAGACAAACAATGCCACTAAGTTAGCGGATCAGATCTAGAACATCTAGTGCCAAGCACATGAAATACCTGAGCAAATAACTGCCAAGTATAAGCAATGTCATGATCAATACCAACCCCTTCATCACCTTGGTGTTGGTGATGAATATTGCATATTCAGAACAAGAGATTCTTTAATCCAAATTGCAAGCTTAAATCTCTCCATTACGGTCCATACACCATCACCAAGCAGGTTGGTGATAATACTTTTGAGATAGATCTCAGCCCTTCCTTGGTCTTTAATGTCAAGTTAAATCTCTCCATTACAGTCCATACACCATCACCAAGCAGGTTGGTGATAATACTTTTGAGATAGATCTCAGCCTTTCCTTGGTCTTTAATGTCAAGTTACTTCTAATCTAGTTTTCACTCTATAGAGCAACCTACCCTGAAAATTGAACATACCCCCAAACTGATTTGTATTGCATGGTTCTAGACCTCTGGGTGAGCATGACTAGATCATAAAAAACAAGTTGAAGCACACATGCATTGAGGCCATCCTTTTATTTGGCATTGCCAAAGCTGGTCCTTCCTTTATAAGGTATTTGGTTCACAAAGGAGTAGATTCATACAAAATTTCCTCGCAACAGTTGACACGATGGGGACTATTAGCCCTCAAGGGAGGTCGTATGACCAAGGTAGTGCTAAATGCATCACACCTATGGCTAGTTTATCTTCGGTGCTAGGCTTTGTTTTCAACACCATCTCATGCCAATATTTACTCTTGTGCCTAGCCCAACTTCGCATTAACCCCTACTTTAGCACCGAGTCTACCCAAACGTCAACCATGCCAAAGTCTACCCAAACGTCAACCATGCCAAAGTCTACCTCTATGCCAAGGCCGATGCTACCTAACTTGACTTTAGCACCAATGCTTGTCCAATCTTTGAAAATGGGCACCAAACATTGATGCCCTGATTTAGAGTCATCATAGCTATTCAACACTAGGCCTTTGATGCATCTAATTCTAATTAATGCTAGGGTTAACCACCCCTTCATCCCCAATGTCAATTATGGAACTAGTTCTTGAAAGACTGGAAGTTGAACCATTTCCACTACACATCTGCCATTTTTACTTGAATGCATCATATGTACTAAGTATAGATATAATCTTTTTAGTTTAGGTTCTACTCCTTTTCAGATTGTTTCCCTCTCTAATCTTTAATAGTATTCTCATACATACAATTTGCACATATTCTTAAAGGACCTTTGAACATAGTTGTTATCTATTAATAAGAACTAGTTGTCAAAGACAATTATGTTTTTTTCCTCTTTACTTCACACTTATATTTGTTTACTTATAAATGCGTGTTGCGTCAACTTCCACTAATATAAAATACAAGATTGTATCCCCATATATCTCCTGGGGTTTGGATCACCATTCAAGGTGAAACACTGTTGATCAACTTCATATTGATTTTCTCATTTCTCATGGTTATTTTTTATCACAATTCCATCTAAGAAAATGATGAGATTTGGTGCTAGATTGCGGAGTTGTTTAATAAATTACACATTTGACACTATTTCATGACTATGTGATAGTCCTGTTTTTCTAGTGCCTAAGAATGATAAAACCTGCATAATTTGCATCGATTATTGTGCATTGAACAAGATCATTGTCAATAACTGCTATGCATTCCCATAAATAGATGATCTTCTACATACGGTCCATTCTACCAAGTTCTTCACCAAGATTGAACTCAAATCAGGTTATCCTCAAGTGACCATTCAAACTATTGACCCTTGGAAGATTGCTTTTTTGCTTTTAAGTCTAAGGGAGGTCTTTAGTGGCTAGTCACATTTATGATTGATGAATGCCATAAGCATGCCATTCATTGATCAATTTATTTTCATCTATCTTGATGACATCCTCATCTATAACAAAATATGGAAAGAGTGTCTTGCATACATCCAATAGCTGCTCTAGGCTACAAGAAAAGATACAATTCATTCAAAACTTACCTAATCCTTGGTGGAGCTCTGTAATTTTTTGGGGCTTGTCAACTTCTACTGCAAATTTATCCTTAGGTTTTCACACATTGGTTGGTCACTTCATTGAACCTTTCATGGTTGTGCCAAATCCACATTCTAGTGGAATGATGCACAACAATAAAGCTTTGAATGAACTCAAAAGGAAACTATATTTCTTACCCGTTCTCGCCTTTCCTAACTTGCCTTGATAATTGAGATCAAGATAGATGCCTCTCAATATGCACTCAGAGTAGTCTTGACTCGACATGGGCATTCTATTTCTTATCATTTTGAGTGTTTTGATGATGTCGTGTGCCACTATTCGGCCTATGACTAGAATTGCATGTGATTATCCAAGTCACATGCTAATAGAAAGACTATATCCTTGGTAAGGAGGTCATCATTCATGAAGATCATAAACCTTTGCAATTTTAAAAAATTCAAAACACCTATTAAATCAATTGGATTGCATATCTGTAGCATTCTACCTTACGATCGAGCATAAGCAAGGTAGCATCAATCTTGCAGTAATCAGTCATTCACCTACTACTGCCCTATTAACCATCTTGGACACCTATGATCATGACATCTTTGTGGCCACAATCATACAAGATTGATTTGTATTTCTCAACAATCTATGCAGTTCTATGTATCGGTGAACAAGTTACATATCATTATCTCCAAAATGATCTTCTCTACTCGCTTGGAGACCTTTGAGTTCTGCAAATTGAACAGTGTCAAAAGTTGATTTGGGAATCATATTTCAACATAATAACACATCACTTTGGTGTCCAAAAGACTTGTTTCAGAGAAATAACTCTATTGGAATAATCTCAGCATTGAGGTTCACCACTACATAAATGCCTACTCTACCATGTACCCACCTAACATGAACCAAGAATCTCACAGTTGTTTACCTATTCCACAATAGCCATGCAAATATGTTTCCATGGATTTCCTTTCCAGTTTCTTCATGTCTAAACATAATTTCAAGTTTATTTTTGTGATGGTTTCTTGCTTCTTGAAATGGCCATTTTGGTGTCATGAATAACATTATCTCAATGTAGGAATGCAAACTCCTCTTCATGCTTAATATTCATTATAACCTCCTTGCAAGCATAAATATCCTATTGTGACACTTGTAGTTTCAATACATTTTGGAAGATCCTTTGATCTTGTATAGATATAAATCTCATCATGTCTACAACTTTTCTTCCAGAAACCAAAGATCATATTGAATAAGAGATATAGTGTTTCCACATTCCATAACAATTGGAGAGAAACTTTTGGATAATTTTTTCTATATGTAGTTTTATTTATCGACGTTTCGGATCACACTTCATGATCCATCATCAAGAAGAGAATATTAAATGCATAATTCCCTCCTATGAAGAGTATTTATACGAGATATAATGTTTCCATAGACCTTAACTATTAGAGAGAGCACTTCCGGTTAAAACTATGTAGGTAGTTTTATTGATCAACGTTTCAGATCACGCTCCATTTTTTATCCTCTTCCTAATTATGGATCATAGAGTGTGAGCCAAAACATTGATCAATAAAACTACATAACCCAGTTTTATCTAGCAGTTGCTCTCTCTAATCACATTGAAGTTCTCTGCTATGTACCTAGGGATATGATATATTAATGTATATGGGTTGATCGAGATGCCGACATGTGGCACACATCACCTTAGTTATATGGGTACACTATATTAGGATAATAGAGTAACTTATGGAAGTAGTACATTGAGTAATGGTCGGCCTACATTGGATTAGGAGGTTACCCATCCATGGGTTAGATAGATGTATATATATAGGAGATGATTGTCATGGTAAGGATAGGAAGTAAGCATTGAGTCTTCTATTGTAAGAGGATATTGGAGGTTGTCCCCTCGAAGAGACATTGTGGAGTTATTCCTTCCTAAAGGAATATTATATGGTGTTTCCCTACCTTAAGGGTATTTATACATATATTGAATAAGAAGATCATTACAAGTGGTATCAGAGCTTCGATTTGGGCAATTTGTGTGGAGCGAAACCCTAACTTTACTATATCTTCTAAAATATAGGGAATTTTTACTCGAAATTTTTATTGGAGATGTAAGAAAATATAAGAGAAGCGTAGTAAAAATTTCAGAATTTTTTGATTTGTTTTGAGGGAGTTATTTCTATTTTAGGGTTTATAATAATTTCACTATATCTTCTGAAATATAGGGAATTTTTATTTGAAATTTTTACTGGAGATGTAAGCAGATTTAAGAGAAGTGCAGTCAAAATTTCAGAATTTTTGGAGCTGTTTTGAGTGACTTTTGTGATTTTATGGATCAGTTTTGACATTTTAGGGTTTCATGAACCTTAATTTTTTTTGTGGATCATGGAGTTGCAAATATTTTCAGGGGAAGATGATATTGATGTTAGAGAATGGTGGCTCCTTTTGGAGAATCATTTTAGAAAAGCTTTTAGGCAAAGACAATTAACTCCTTTTTTGTCTGGGCCTGCACTAGATTGGTTTGATCAGTTGAGTTGTACAGAAAGGTTTTCTTCATGGAAAGAAATAGAACAAATCTTTTTAGATCGTTGGGCTATAAAACAAGAAGTAGAAAAAGAAGTAATAGAAGAAGAAGAAACAGAAAAAGAAGAAGAAATAGAAGAATCATCAGAAGAACAAGAAGAAGAAGAAGTAGAAGAAGCAATAGAAGAAGAAGCAAATGAAGAAGAAGAGGAAGAAGAAAAAAAAGAAGAAAAAGAAAAAGAAGAAGAAAAGAAGGGTTCAAATAATTTGGCTCCAAAGAAATCTGAGTCAATTTTTCAATTTCATGGATGCATTCAAAAGAAGAAGGTGGTTGTGTCCATAAACCCTACTAGCAAGTATAACTTCATTAACATGAATGTGGCCAAGCATCTACATGTTCAAGCAAAGAATATTAAAGAGTTTCAATTAGATGGTAAGAATATTTCAATGTTTGAAGATCTGAAGCTCATTATGGAAAAATATGTTTTGCATTCAGATTTTTATGCTTTGGATATGGATGATATGGATATAGTTCTTGGATATCCATGGTTAGAGACTTTGGGAACAATGAATATTAATATTCAGAAAAAGTTCATTAAGTTTTGGTATAAGAAAAAGATCACTTTACAAGATATCATAGTGAAAAAGGCACCAATAACAATCTAGGTAGATCATGAGGATAAGATGGAAACAAGTGATGAAGAACATGATGAAGATTCAGATGATATAGATAAAGACACACTACAAATGAGCACTTCATCTACTCAAGAGACAAAGAAGGAAAAGGTGGAAGAGGTAGAAGCAAAGGTGGATAAGGTCAAAGTATTGGAAAAGGTTGAGGTATATAGACACCCACATCATCATGAGAGGAAACAATTATGGAACCAGGTAAGGAAGTGTCATAATAATAATCATTTTGTCTATATAGGAAATAAAATTTCCAATCATTACGGATATGCATGGAATCCAAAGAAAAAATACTATGGCACATGGAATGAATGGGGAAAACACTATGACTATGCATGGAAGAATACCTACTATGGTCATGGTTGGAATCAGAGTAGCGCAGCAGAATATGGTACATGAAATAAAAAGAGGAATAATTATGCTTGGACACCAAAGCAATATAATTATGATCATGAACAAAATCAAAGGAGCATAATAAAATTTGGAAACAAGCTTGGAGAGCTATCACCTGCCAAGATCACATATGGATGGCTAGATGATCGAGATTGGAGACAAGTGTGCAATGATTTAAAGCACACTCATTATTTGGTTTCTTCCTATGTTTCGGAGACGAAACATGTCAAGGAGGGAAGGAATGCTATGTACCTAGGGATATGATATATTAATGTATATGGGTTGATGGAGATGCCGACATGTGGCACACATCCCCTTAGTTATATGGGTACACTATATTAGGATAATAGAGTAACTTATGGAAGTAGTACATTGGGTAATGGTCGGCCTACATTGGATTAGGAGGTTACCCATCCATGGGTTAGATAGATGTATATATATAGGAGATGATTGTCATGGTAAGGATAGGAAGTACTCATTGAGTCTTCTATTGTAAAAGGATATTGGAGGTTGTCCCTTCGAAGAGACATTGTGGAGTTATTCCTTCCTAAAAGAGTATTATATGGTGTTTCCCTACCTTAAGGGTATTTATACATATATTGAATAAGAATATCATTACATTCTCAATTGCACAATTGTACACCTTTTGTGCAGATACAATAGCGAGCATTCGTGCACCTAGGATGAGAGTATTCTTTTCATTAAACACAAATACAACATAGCTTAGCACAACTCTTGATGTACACCTGTCAAGCTCACTGTGAGATGTTTGTGGAAGTGTTCAACTAAAATTAACAATGTGTATTCAGACTCCTCTTTTGAGTGGTCTAAGTAAATGTAGCTGGCAGAGACAGTCTATTATTAGTAATTAGAATACTAAATTTTTGGCGTAGTTAGCTGCCATAGAAGAGTTGGAGTTTATTATTAGTGTTCTTTTTTTATTAGGATTGGGAGGTATTATAATATAGGGGAAATACAAAAGGGGGCAGCTATTTTGGTTTGAAGAAGATTATGAGTGTTAAAATTGGATCTGAGTGTTCCTCATATAGAGTTGCAAGTGTGTGTAGATTTACATCAATTGGTATCAGAGCACCATGGCCCAAAGAGGATTACATATGAACTGGGCAAGGAGAGGCAAGAAGAATTCAAAGGTAGAGGGGAAACATAGGCAATGCATTACTCAAAATGTTATAGGCCCTTGAGGCTCGGTTGCCCCATGAGGATTCAAAGGAAGAACCAAAAGTTCAAAGGGGTCGAGTTGGAGCCATAGATCCCACGGAAAGGCTTATTAAAGCTATAGCCAAACAAGGAACCAAGTTAAGGTTAACGTTCTTGATTTTAAAGGTGAACTAAATCTAGAAGTGTTCATGGATTGGATTCAAGAGTTAGAGAAATACTATGAGATGGAAAGAATTGAGGAAACTGATCCATGAAGGGTCAAAGTTGCAGCATCAAAAATGAAGTCTCATGTTGTTCTATGGTGGGAGAATAGAATGTTAGGAGAAGACAAGGGAAAGAGAAAATCAGAATGTGGCCAAAGATGCTAAAACATTTAAAAGCTAAGTTTATGCCCTTGGATTATCAACAAAAGCTTTTTAGGGAGTTTCAAAATTTAAGGAAGAAATAGTCATCGATAGAGGCTTACTGAACAATTCCAGAGGCTGCAAATCAAAGCTGATTTTCAAGAAGATGATGAGCATGCAGCAACAAGATACATCAACGGGCTTAGATTTCAACTCCGGGATGAGCTAGCCCTGCTCAAAGTGAACACCGTGGATGAGGCATATCACTTTGCCTTGAAAGCAAAGGAAAAATTGAATAGGCGGGGCAAGGTGGTGATCAAAAGGGGTGGCAGCAATTTGAATAGAGGGAGAGTAAGTTCCTCTAAAACCACAAGGGAAGAAGAGCTAGAAGAAGGTAAGGAACCAAAGACTGATTATGGAGGAAGAGGTGCTTTTAAAGGTCAAGGTTAAGGTGGTATTGGAGGCCATTGAAATGCTATAATTGTGGTGGGCCTCATAAAGCCACTGACTATCCTGAAAACTCCAGAGTTGCCAATAGAGCCATGATGGCTTAGGAGGAACCCCAAGTAGAAGGAATTGAAGTCGAGACCGGAGAGAAATTTAGGCTGCGAATAACCTTAATATCAAGAGACCAAGAGGCCCTTGAAGTAGATTGGAGAAGAAAGAGTGTGTTCCGGACAAAATGCAAGTGTAAAGACAAAGTGTGCAAGGTGATTGTAGATGGAGGATCTATTGGTAATCTCGAAAGTACAGAAATGGTGCAAAAATTACAGCTTGCTTGCATTCCAAAATCAAATTCTTATAAGATTTATTGGTTGAAAAAGGATCATAGTGTGCTTGTGCATCAATCTTGTCTGGTTGATTTCAAAATTGGTCCTTATGAAGACAAAGTGTTATGTGACGTAGTGCCAATGGATGCTTGTCATTTGTTGTTGGGAAGGCCCTGGAAATATGATTGAAAAGTAATCCATCATGGAAAAGAGAACACTTACGAAGTACAACATGAGGGGAAGAAACATCTTTTAAAACCATGGAAAGAAGAAGGGGCTTCTGAAATATCTCTAGTAGTAATGGGCTATAAAAAATTCTGAAAACAAACTAAAGGAGAAGTTTGTTATCTTTTATGCCCTAGAGAAGAAAGGAGACATGAAGAAAAAATCCTACAAGAGGTGTAAAAATTATTAGCAAAGTATTCTATTGTAACCCCAACAAAATTACCAATAGGCTTGCCTCATTCACGAGGCATTACACACCATATTGATTTAGTGCCAGGATCGAAGCTTCCTAATCAAGCTGCATACAGGGTAGCTCCACAAGAGAATGAGGAAATGAGAATGCAAATATCAGATTTGTTAGAAAAAGGGTTCATAAGGGAAATCATGAGTCCTTGTACCACACTAACCCTACTATCACCAAAGAAAGGAGGAAAATGGAGAATGTGTGTGGACTCTCGAACTACCAACAAGATCAATATAAAGTATCGATATCCATTATCTAGAATGGATGACATATTAGATTGCTTGGCAGGTGCAAATATCTTCTCCAAAGTGGATTGGAAGAGTGGTTACCATCAGTTTCGGATCCGAGAAGGAGATGAATGGAAGACAACGGTCAAGACCAAGGTTGGTTTGTACGAGTGGTTGGTGATGCCATTTGGAATGTCTAATGCTCCCACCACTTTTATGTGAACTATGAACCAAGTATTTTGATGACATTGATTTTTAGTAGAGACCTGGAAGAGCATTTGGAGCATTTGAAAAGACTGTTTGATACCCTTAACATATAAAAGTTGTTTGTCAATCTTGAGAAGAGTGAATTTTGTAGAGAAAAGATAGTATTCTTGGGTAGTGTGATTTCAATAGATGGAGGGAGCATGGACCTAGAAAAGATTAAGGCTATTGGGTCTAGGAGGGAAAAACTGATTAGAGAAATGCATTCAAATGGCTTGGGAGGTCATTTTGGTAGAGACAAGACTTACATCTTGGTAAGTGACAAATATTTTTGGCCTTAGTTGAGGAAGGATATCAATAAATTTGTTTCTGCATGCAAAGTTTGTCGAGTGTCTAAAGGCAGACAGCAAAACAATGGGTTGTATAAAACTTTACTGGTACTTGAAGGACCATGGATTGATATTTCAACGGATTTTGTCTTGGGATTGTCACGTACTCAGAGAGGTAATGATTCCATTTGGTTTTGGTGGACCGGTTCTCGAAAATGGCCTACTTTATTCCATGTAAGAAGACTGTTGATGCAAGTGAGATTGTGGATCTCTTCTTTAAATAAATTGTACGCTTACATGGACTGCCCAAAACTATCACAAGTGACCAGGATACAAAGTTTCTTAGTCACTTTTGGAGAACTTTGTGGAGAAACCTTGATAGTAAATTGCAGTATAGTTTAGCATATCACCCTCAGATAGATGCACAGACGGAGGTGGTGAACAAAAGCTTGGGAAATTCATTGAGAGGTTTAGTTGGCAATAGCACAAAATAGTGGGACTCAGTCTTGTTACAGGCAGAATTTGCTTTCAATTCCACCATCATATTGTTTTAGGAAACAATCCAAAAGGTGTAGTGGATTTAAATGATCTTCTTGTGGGGAAACGAAATAGCCAAGATGCGGAGGACTTTTGAAACATATACCTGAAGTGCAACAACAAGTTAGGCAAAGGCTGCAAGTAGCGAATGAACAGTATACAAGTCATGACAGACTTGCAGCGGGGAGAAAGGTATACCAAGAGGGTGAGGTAGTCATGGTGTACTTGTGTAAAGTAAGATTTCCTCAAGGCACTTACAATAAATTGAAGCCAACGAAAATTGGTCCTCGCAAGATTCTCAAAAAGATTAATGAGAATGCATATTTGATAGACTTGCCAGAAGAATTTGATATCAGTCCTATATTCAATGTTGTGGATCTTTATTCCTATCATGCAGGGCTGGAAGAAGTTCAAGATGAGGGCGGATTTGAAAAGTGGCCCAGACATTTGCCAAAGAAAAAGAGAGAGCAGATTGAGAAGATAATGGACAGCAAGATTACTGATAGAAGGACCAAGAATTATAAAATGTATTTAGTGAATGGAGGGGATTACCAAATTCCAGTGACACCTGGATCACAGAAGAGGAACTCATGAAGTTAACAAAACTAAACTCAGCTGAACCAGGAGGTTCAGAATCTTGAAAGAAGGGGAAAATGACGTACACCTGTCAAGCTCATTTTGAGATATTTGTGTAAGTGTTCCACTAAAATTAGCAATGTGCATTCAGACTCCTCCTTTGATTAGTGTAAGTAAATGTAGCTGACAGAGACAGTCTATTATTAGTAATTAGAATACCAAATTTTAGGAGCAGTTAACTGCCGTAGAAGGAGTTTATTATTAGTGTTATTTTTTTATTAGGATTGGAAGTATGAGTCTTATAATATAGGGGAAATACAAAAAGGGGCAGCTGTTTTGGTTCAAAGAAGATTGTGTCAAAACTGGACCTGACTGTTCCTCATACAGAGTTGGTGTGTAGATTTACATCAATTTTACTAGTCGCAGTCCATATGAGTTTTGCAGCTTGCTTGCATTTTCAGCCTCTTGCTCCCTTGGACGTAATTTACCTATCGACACCACAAGCTCACCCTATTTCAGTGCAGAACAGAGCAAATACGCCTATGTTCATGAAGTAAATCTAGAACATGCAATGCCAAATACATAATATGTTGGAAAAGATCACTACCAAGTATAAACAATGTTAAGGTTAAAACCACGTCCCTCATCAGTTTCTCAATAGTTATTATGGCTTCGTATACAAAAGAAAAGAAAAAAAAAATCAGCTCCACATTGCAAACTCAAATCTCTGCATTATGGTTCCTACCCCATCACCAAGTGGGTTGGATACGATGCCTTTTAGCTTGATTTCCACCATTACCTTAGTCTTCATTTGTTCTTTAAAATCAAGGTGCTTCAGCCCTCCTCTTTGTATGGAGGAATTTTGCATCTCTTCTTAATGGACTTGTACTGAGCTTTTTTCAATATAATAGAATACAGTTCTTGATTTTTGTTATTGTTCTGATCTCTTATTCTTTTTATGAACTTTGATTTTGTAAGGGCGCTGCTTATTCTAGCTTCCATCTTATTACATGGGAAAATTCTCATTCAATATGTTGTCCCTCAGATCTCTCCTCCGATCTCTATCAATCCATCCATATCAGCATCAATGGAGGAATGTTCTAATGCGACACATCTCCAGTCACACTATATTTAGATGTGGATAAAGGCCAACTAAGGCCAATTATGGAGGAACTTTATTGTTCATGCATTTAAGACATGGTCTAATGGTTGCCACTTGCTAAGCCCGATTCCTGTGCCCTTATGCACCATTGATTGTGCATCTGATATGTATTTTTCCAGCTCCACTGTGCCAACTATTTTGTATTTACCCTCTTGTCCCTGCTCACTTACTCTTCTTTGTGCACTCCGTGTTTCCGTTGCTGCATCAATACACCGTTTTGTGTTCTTCCCCATCCATATTTTGCTTGAGCCACCTTGCTGTCTGTGAATGACATTTCTGAACGGTGGTTGCAGTAGGTTACTGGGATATTGAATCGTAAAATACAGTAGTTCATCATGGGAGAAAGTAGACAATATCACAGCTTTGACAATGTGTTATACAATTTATTTACTTGATCTTATTGAAGTTGATAATTCACACTACTAAAAATTCTTGTCCAATATGCTCCAAGTCAGTATTTGATATATCAAAAAACTATTTAGTGATTGGTTAAAACTTAAAAGTTATGATGATTTAGAATAAAAAAGAAGGTGCTTCAGTAGTCATTGATTTTGTTCTTGTCATTACTTTGGGAGCTACAAATTGTGGGTTATATTTCATCAGTCTGTCTTAGCCCTGTAGAAAATATGGCAGTAGAACCACCATGCTAAGGCCAATCTCGTGTTAACAACTCTACGTTTTGAGTCCTATGCAATAAGCATGGTATAATTAATGATGTCTTATTTCATGTTATTGTGCGGCAGAGTAGAAGTTGCATTAAATTTAAATGCGTACAATCCCCGAAGGAATACTCTTGAACTCGTAGATTAGGCCCATTGTTTCATTCCTGTGGAGTATTTTATCTGGTCTTTTTAGCATAAGCTAATGTCAATGTCCATGTTTATGGTGCCTGTAGATTTTCACATTTCATTTCATCATTATTAGATACAATGATTTGGGATTAACTTCAAATACTAGTGTCATTCCTTTGATGACCTATGTCTCACAAGTAGTGATTCACAAGAACCCATCTCTCATGAGCTTAAATGGTCCACTTGACACTATTTTTTTCTACAATTTGAACTGTTTTTCTGCTATTTGAACTGCCAAACACTATCTGTGGACTTGCTGTTCCTGTAGAGCTGCATACGAAGGGGCAATAGAAGCTGATAAGATCTCTCATGAAATGCTTATTGTAGCTGCTTTCGGCCCTCTCAAATTCCCTTTGCCTTCTCTCATGGTCTGGTTTAATCCTCTCTTGTTCTCTTTTCTTTGACACACAACTGCTGTCGCCATTCACCATTCGACCCATCCTCTGCTAGCCCTTTGGTCGCCAATATGACCGGTCACTATCCCTCTGCCACTTGAGACCTACAATCTTCGAGGCTCTAAACAGGCTCAATATAGAGGTGGAAATAGACAATCAGAAGACGTGAAAATTGGAGCCCTCCTAATTTTTTGCAAGGAATCCACTGCAATCAGATCTGAAAAAATCTACACCAGAACGAAACTTCCTTTTGAAAGCCACTCTCTCATACAAGCAATACTGTGACACCAAATCCATCACTGCTCACCCATGGACATGTGCCCTTAATGCCATACAACCACCGCTACCACTCACAATTCAACCTGTCCTCCGCTAGCCCTTTGGTAGCCCATGCAACTACTTGTTAGCCCTCTGCCCCAAGAGAGGTACAATATTCGAGACTCAATTTGGAGGTTGAAGTGGACAAATCAGGAGACAAGTAAAAAAATGGAACCCTACTAATTGTTTGCAAGGAATCCAAGAATGCAATTGGATCTGGAAAATTCTACAGCAGACGGGCCAGAAAACTTCCTTTTAAAGCCCACTTTCTCTTATACAAACAAAACTTTGCACTGGGGGAGCTCCATGAACCTAATTCTTTTCGAATGAATTCCTATTGACTTCAAATTCTGCAAGGAATACAGATATGAAATCAGAATATCTCCTTTTCTTTAAAAAAAAAAAAAAAAAAAATCTAGATCCTTTTTCTTCAAAAATTGACCGTTGTCAAAGAAATAAATTGTTACAAAATTCCTTGTTTTTTCTCTGCACACTGTCGCAACAGCAAAGGGAAAAAGACCTTAAGATTTTCAAACTTCACACCGTAAGCTGTAATGCCATATTTTTTTAATTTTTAATTTTTAATTTATTTTTGCTAGTATAATAATGCCATATTTGATTATAGCAACACGTCTATAATCAATTAATAATGTCTATAATCAATTAATAATGAAATACTCCAAGCAATAGAAGAGAAAGCAACATAGAATGTTTGAAAGGCACCTTAAAGATTGATAATCTAATAAAATAAAATAGAATGAATACATGAGATGGTTGAATAGGTGGAAGGTATTGTCTTTACATACGTTATCAACATATGAAAAAAAGGGTATACCAATTTAATGTAAGACACGAATTTTAATATAAATTATAATAATAAATACAAGGTACATGCTATATTATAGAAGGCATATATCATAAGTTACAAATAATCTAATGAATCCAATGGAACACCACAAGTATCCATTACTAAAAAGGATCTATTAAGATCCTTTTTGGAGAAACCCATTTGGCATGATAACTCCAACATCAAAAAATTATGCTTTGTTCATTAGTGCTCATGGTTATATATTGACATAAAGTTGTGGTCCCCAACATAACAACTCTTCATTTATGGAAGATCTTGTCCTTCTTCTACACCTCTACTCATTTGGCTCAAAGTTATGGTACTATTTAGCTATGTAAGAGACCTATATTAGTCACCCAAAAGGATACGTTGGTCATTTTTCATATTTTGGTAAACCTGGGCAATTTTCCCAACTCTAGAATTCTTTTTGTATTATATTTTTCATTGCCATGTGGACATGTGTCATGATATTTCACTTTTAATTTCAAATCATTTGGACTTCATTTTCCTAAATTATCAAGAAAATATAACATGCCATATTTCATTTGAGGGTTCAAACGAATGAAGTTTTGATCTATTTTTTTGGGGGAATGCAGGGACGTCACCATGATACATTTAAAAACTCAACTAATTTTGACTTCATATGACCAAATTATTGTTGAAATTCAATCGATTGTTCCCACATGTTGTCCAATTCCATATAATTTTGTAATTGAAACTGATTGTGCATCTTGAAATCCATATTACAAATGGCCAATTAAAGTTTCAGCTCATTTAGATGGCATATTAGGATTTCCTGGCTCATATTAGAAGATCTTATTAAAAAAAATTATCCATGCTTCCTCTGACTAGCTAACTAGGCATACATCATGTAGCATTGTCCATGCTTCCCCTTATTCAAACCCAAATGGAGTGAAAATATGACCTAAACAATTATTCTGAGAATTATGTCGATGTTTTACAAATCAATTTAGGGAAACACACATTAAATATTGAAATTTGTCGTGTTATAAATAAATGTAAAATTGTAAACTAAAGTGTAATTCAAACAAAACTATATCATTATATATGCGAGAAGAGATTGGGAAATTGTATCTTCCAATCCTACGATGCATATTTATGTACAAACCATATGCAAAATAGGAACTAAATAGATGCTCCAATTGTTATTAAAGAGATGGCTTCATGTGATTGAAGAGGATCTAAAACTCTGATCGTCTCGCAGCATCAAGACAGTAATCAAAATTAATCAAATTTTGTTAACACAAAAAGCTTTGTCATAATCCCAAGCACATATGGTCAAAACCATAGAGCTTAATTTGTTGTATCTGATTTTGCACATCTCTAATAATGTCAACATTGTTGAACACACTCATTCTACAATATCTACAAAAAACCAAAAAAAATGGAGAATATTAACTGGCAAAAGGTGAGTGATTGCTTTTCTTGTTGCTACTGAGTCATCCCTTCGTCTTCTTCATTTGTTTCTTAAAGTATACTAGTTATTCATCAATTAGTTGGCTAGATAGTGCAATTTTGGTTGATATATTTGTCACTAAAACAATTTCATGTAACTCGTAGATTCATTGAACTATTTGTCTCTCATGTTATGGTTATAGTATGGTGATCCAAATACGACTTCACTTCATTGGTTATATTTTTTGGTTTGGGGTCTCATAGACTGTTTTTGGTCTCGTGGACGTTATTAAAATCTTTATCTATCTATCTCTTTGTTAAGATGCTCTGATTATTATTTTTGTTATCTTTCATCATAAACAATTTATGCTTACATAACACATTAGAATCTATTTTGGTGCGTTGTCCTTGAGGTCGCCCCTAGGCCCAGATCAATGGTGCCTCAATACGGGTATATCATCTCAAGTATTCTAGGCATACTTACGTTGGCTTATACAAGGCCTTATTAGAGGAAATCTAGTCTCAAAACCAATGACCTAAGTCATCTTACCTTCCTACCCATTCCACATGATCCTAACAAATGGAAAGAAAATCAACACCAAAGATGTTGAACTTGACATGGTACTAAAATATGATATAAGATGATTTTCAACAACAAAGAGATGATTTGGATTAACACTATGCACTGGAAAAACCAACAGTGATTGATCACTTTGCACAAATCTTGTAGCAAGTACAGTCTTCCTCGAATCGGTCATCCCCATCAAAGAAGAAGTCTTTTGGAAGCCAAACACCACACAAGGTAAAAGAAAATATGAATATTCAAATCTTTGAATGTAAGATATACGTTGGTGCTTAATATAGCTAGTTTAATCTAGTAAATTCCTACTTTATCGTGAAATACTTCTATAATTCAAACATGATTATTTCTACCTTTTTTAGAGTTTCCTTTTCTATAAATAAATGTTGGGAAAACATGTTAGAAAAAAAACTATCTTCATTCAGAGTGACACATCAATTTAAAAAATTCAGTCAAAAGCAAAGATCCTTAATGAACCCTTGTTTGAGACACTATGGGACAATTCAATAAATTAGAGTCTAAAATCAACATCCTTTAGTGAAACCTTGCTTAAGATGCTAAGGTATAATTAAAATGAATTATTAACATCTTTTAGTGAAACCTTATTTGAGGTGCTATCGGACAATCAAACTTAAAAAATTCAAGAAGACTCGGTTGGTGAAAACCTTTTCGAGGTGCCAATAAATGAGCAAATCAATTCTTTATCACTTGATGAAGATATTATTGAATTCAATATTGGACTAGCTGGCCCTGTAACATCCAAAATCATGTCGCATTTAGAATCAACAATAGTGTGTGATTGAAAGTCCCAGTTTTCTTTGGCCTTCCAATAGTTATCCCTCCTTTCATGATCATATCCTTAGTCAAAACCCCATATTCCCCCGTCAAATCAAATCCTTTATCCAATGCTTATCATACTTTACTCTTTTATAGACGCTACAAAGATACCTTGTTTAGAGGTTTAGATTAAATTGAGTTAATGACCAACGAGGATCACTTCGACATCATTACAATCTACATCACCAACCAAATTCTAGCAAACAAGTTATTCAGATCAAACATTCAACATTATGCATCTCATCATCCTCTATTGAGTTGAGATGCTAAAAATTAAATATTACAATCGAATCAAAAGATGAAGATATATAATTCATCCAATGGTGAACACCATGCTTATGGTACCGTGGGCAAGTGCCATGACAAAAACTAAGTTTTTGTTGTCATGTGTAATTAATTTGTTGTCTACAAGTACCTTGACACTTGGGGGCATCCTTGTCTCCATTGAAATTCATTCTATTTCCATCATATTGACCATTTTACCTTGTCCCAAACCATTTTTCTTTTCATCCTACCCTGGTACAATTTTCCTTCTCGTCTTGATCTTAATAAGAAAGTGGAAGTTGTTCTTAGCCCTGTTTTGAAAAATCTCTTGGCATATCCTATTAGTGACACTTTAATAACTAGACATTTGGTTCCTTTGTGACATGGTCCTTTGATATTTCCTAATCTACTTATCATCCATTATTATCCCACATGATCATTCCAATCTTGCCATTTGCTATTAAATCCCATCCCAGTGCTAGAATAGGTGTTTCCCTTTGCTAGTGATCTCTTGTGGGTATAATATTCCAAACACTCCTAAACCTTCACATGCCATGCTCTCACCGTTTTACTAGCCTATTTTTATTACCACACTCATTTTTTTATGAGTTAATTATATGATATCATTGTTTTGCAAGACAAATCATTCTACATCTCATAATTCTCTATTGAGTTGAGATGCTAAAAATTCAAAACATCCAAACATTTCAAAAAAATCTTAAACATCATACAATCAAAACAAATCCTAAAAATCAGAAATGGCTAAAATCTCCAAAAAAAGATATGAAGCCAAAAAGTCCAAAACATATATCTTGTCCTAAATCTAGCAAAAATCTTTAATCCAATCAATTCAGACATCAAACATTGTTGGGATGTGTCCTTCCCAAATCTACCATGTTTGAGGCAAATCAAGTCAGTTATCCAATCCAAGTTCATAACTTTCGCCCTATTTGGGGCACGTCAAGCTCGTAGTTTATTCTAGGATGTTTAATTCCTAGTTCCTCCCCTGGCATGTGTCCTTGCTTGGGGGCACCATTCAATTATTACTATTCTTGAGCCTTCACATGTGAATTTTGACTTGATCAATGACAAGACGCTTTCTATTGCTTTTTATTTTCTTATTTCTATGTTTGCTTATTTATTTGTTTTTTTGTCATTGCCTTGACTCAATCCATTATGCCAACAAGGTCATCGTCATGGTGTCCCTCACCATGCACTTGTATTTGAGTCCATCTGTTGGCAGACATTAACATTATCATCATGCTTTTTATCATTAGTGCGTTATTGTCAATTATCCATTAGATTGGGGGTCGGTCCATATGCACATTATGACTAGATCATCATGGTGTTTTATATCATGATGTATATTGTCATGTGCAAAATAAAAAATCAAGTACCAAAGGTCTTAAATCGAAAATGTCACAATAGCAGTATCTCCCCTTGCATCATCACCTATTATCCAATCCAATCATTTCAGTCATCTGATTGCATCATATCATCCCATTTTCCATGATCAAATCACAACAACTAAATATTATGGCTACATATATGCTAATCAGGATGTGTATCTCTATATAAGCATATATAAAAAAAGAGACATACACATTGATCAACCACTCTTATTTGTTTAATCATCTAGTCCATTCTTCATCATATTCTCTCCTAATTTCTACGATAATTACATCGGCCTGAGGTCTTTTTTTAGACTATGTAGGTAGCACTCAGTGCTCACATTTAATCACTCTACCTATAAATGAAGGGGCACCCCTCTTCATATTTCACACTCAATATTTATAGCGAAGCCCCATGCCAGTTCTCAAAGCTACCTTGTGCATCAATTCTAGTTCTTATTAACTATTCCTCAAGTTTTCAAAGGGAGATGATCCACTCTTCAAAGATGGCATTGCCAAAGACCCTTTGATACTACAATCTGAGACACACTCCACATATATTCGACAAGGGGAAGAATCCACAAAGGAAGGTATACTTTACATGTTTTTTGTCTTCATATTTAGTTTTATTTCATTCTTACCTTTGGCTCATGAGGTCCTAGGCTTAAGTTTGTTATTTCATTGCTTCGATTTTGATATTTTCACTGACAAAGGAAACACTAACCTTTTGTACTCCTATGTATACATGGGTAAATGAGATATAAATTTTAAGTGGAGATCAAACATGACACCTTGAAAACTATGTGTTTGGAATATTTAAGATCAATCATAAAATATTTATGGAATTTAATCACATATTGCATTATGAATGGGTATGGAAAGATAACCGTTATAGAATTCAAACCTGAATGGATAAATAATCACACATTTGTATATTGATCCCAACTTGGGAGATGAAAAATTAAATGATGAATGTTAAACCTATGTTTAGTAGTTGAACACTTTAGGAGAATGAAACTTTATTTATATATTTTAAACTCATTATTAGAATGTCAATACTTTAGGATGTTGAAATACATTAGGAAGTTGGACACCTTGTGGTAAGGCTTGTGTTTCTTTCTCAATAGAGCAATTACGATGATTATTTTCTTTTACGTGGTAAATAGAAAAATGGAGTGATTTTGGACTTTGGATTATCACAATTAATTTTATGTTACACCCTTGTTCAGTGATGCAATTCATGCATGGTATATGTACAACCCTTGTTGTATAATTAATAACTGGGTCCTATTTGGACTTGTATGTTCTTAAAGTGATATCATCTTTATGCACATAAAATGCATTCGTGAGATAGGGAGTCTATGAGATGACTGGATAGCTTGAAAAATGTGTAATGAACATTGGGACGTGATAATGAAATGGATATTATGGTATAATTTTCATTATAACTCTATGCGTAAGGGTTGGGGTTTTTTGTGGGGTCAAAGATCTACTTAATGTATGCGGTTATCAATACTAGAGTTGAAATGCATTTAGGGGTTAACCCATTATTTTCCCTAAGTCATATGCAAATATCTTAGTATTTATCATAAATTTTATGTCATTTTAGTTCTAGTTCTAGTTCATCATTATGTATAACTTGTGTAAACACCTAAATTTCATCATTTAGTCTCAAATTACCTTTGGCATGCTAACTCTTCACGATCCCCAATTCAAATTCATATTAACATTATGTCTCTTCAAATTTCAAATAATTGGTCAATTCATAATAATTAGTTAAATCATGCACACTTATTTTTCTTCAAAACTAATTAAAACACAAATTATCCACCTCATCCAGACATCCTCCACATTTGTCTCAACTAAATATTGACTCATCCAACCACCTTCCTCAACCACCTCATGAGCCATCTTATAACATTTCAACTAACTTGTGAGTCATCCCTTGATTTTCAACTAACTTGACCCATTTATGCTGAGTCACTCAACTACCAACTAACTCTCCCTCTTCTTCTCAACACATGGCCATTAGTCATCATCCATTGATATGAGGACTCAAATCCAACCATTTTTTATTTCAATAATTCAACAAATTCATATTATTCTCAATCATTCATCTCACTACTCTCAAGCTATAAATTGACGTGCAATCCTCCACTCAAATCATCCACCTTCAAGTTATCGAAACTCTATCAAAATATCCTTGTGAATCCATTAAGATAAAAGCCATTTTATAACCACACGCTGCCCAATTCCCTTTGTTTTGATAAAAGTTGAGCACCCACATCAAGTAAGAAAGAGCAAATCTACCATTGATCACATAATGGAGAAGGTGATGAACATTGATTTCATGTTTTGTGAGTATGTCATCTAGTTAGCTTTCTCTTATTATCGTTGTTTTGTCATATAGATTAGTTTAGTTTAGGGAGAGTTGCATTGCATTTTACATTCTTAGTTCACATTCTAAATTTCACACTATACATTTTGGCATGCCCGATGGGACCTTTTCCTCATCTTTCACATCATAGGTGCAATTAAGAAGTTATTTCAATTATTTTTTATTGTTTTTCTTATGCACATACATTTAATCTTTGTCTTAAAGTTTTATATTTATTGTTACAAGTCAATTTTTTGAGTTTTTGAGCTTATTGTACGTTAATCTATGTAACAACAAAATCATTAAAGGAAACAACGAATTTGTTGGAACAAATAACAAATTCATTTCTATGGAAATTCTACTTATATTTTTATAATTTTTCATTTTACTGGCAGTTTCTATTTTCTTTTTTTTTTTGCCTAACCCCTTTTTGTTTCAAGTATGTTATTTATTTTGGCTTTTGTTTTCTATTTAAATAAGTTTTTCTTAACAAAAAAATTGTTCTGCGCAATAGTGAAATCATTCAAGCAACCAACAAAATCATTCTATGTAACAATGAAATCGTCGAAGGAAACAATGAATTTGATAGAGCAAACAACAAATTCGTTAGAGCAAATAGTGAATTCATAGAGAAAACAAGTAATCATTTAGATCAAACAATGAATTCAGAGAGTAAATAATGATTTCGTTAAAGCAAACAACAAAGTTGTGGCATACCATGGCAAAATCATTTTACACTTGTAGTGGCCATCTTATAGAGGCCATAACTTTTGAGTCGGGACTCCGTTTGAGTTCTCATTTAAGCCAAAATGAAGGTATCGAAGAGGAGAATGCAACCATGAAAAAATATTGAACTTTGAAATATTTATAAATAATAGTGAAATTGTTTGAGTAAATAGTGAAATCATTGAAGAAAACAACAAAATTGTTTTGGAAAATAACAAAATTGTTTTGCATAATAGTAAAATTATCGAAGGAAACAGTGAAATCATTCTATAAGTATTTACCTTATGTTTTATACTTTATCTTTTTTTAGTTTTCATCTACTAAAAAAAAAATCAATGTTTGCTCTCACTATGTAATAGTGAAATCGTTCCAGAGACTAATGTTTTTAATTTTTCCTTCATCATTTTGTTGTCTTTTTTTGACTAATTTTAGAGGTTGCCTTGCTCTTTTAGCTTTAAAAAAAAATTAACAATTTTTTGGAAGCCACTAGTCTAAGATTTAAACAAATAAAACAAGCCAAAAATCAATTTTATTTGTTGCTAATAATTGTATTTTTATTTTCACTTTTTTCAACTAACCTTGTCGTTTTGTTTTCAAACAATTGTTTCAGCATTTCATTTATTTAGTAATTATCCCACATTTTCATTTTTGGTGTTAATTAATCCTTTCATTTTAATTTTTTTTTTGTGTTGTAAGGTTTTGTATGCTCTTCTTTTGTCATCACACTAGTGATGATACTTGGGAATCAAAATAACTTTGTAATTTTTTGTTACCTAAGCTATGCTTGTTGTATTCTCTTCCCTTGATGTCACATTGGTGATATACTTAGGAATCAAATATGAGCATTAACTTATTTATTTTCTCTTTCTAGGGGCTATATCGATTGTAGATTTTTCCACCATGAAGTAGGCCAAACCCTATGTATTAGTGAGGTATATAAATTGAGTATCAACTATTTCAAAGGCCTAAGCAATGTTGTGTTTTAATCACACCGTGATATGAGGGGATTCCACGTTCCAATACCCAAGGTTTCAATACTTGCCTCAAAATTTAATTTTTATGACATCGACCTACTGAGATCTTACAATTAGGTTGGGCATATTGGGACTAGACACATTTGTGTGCATCCGTTAAATTAGCTTCTTTCATGGTTTAGGCCTCACATACCCAAAAGTATTTAGAGGACTCTCCTTAGACAATATTGTGAAAACCTTAAGCCTAGGTGAGCCATTTTGCCATTCAACTTTAGTGCATCAATTAACGGTCAGTGTCGAGAAGTTACTTTCCATGTACCCTTGAAACTGAGTCTAGTGGGATATGGGAATGACACTTCTGCCATAGTTAGTGCTCTAAAATATTGAGCTAATACTATTCAATAGGCAAGCAAGTAGTAAGGAAAGCCTAAAAGTTGTTCAAGTCCTTTTTGCCTAGTTTTATATATTTTTTTAAATTACATGTATTTAAAGTAGGAACTTGTTTGTTTTGATTCCTTGTCAAAGCCACATGTTGAAATCCTTTTGATTGAAAACAATATTTGATTTCTAATATCAAACTAGAAGCATATCCTAGAAACTTTAAATCAAGAAGAAAAGCCAAAAACTCAAAAACTTGTTGTCAATTATATTACTTTCTAGTCTTGGTCTTTCATATTTTATTTTTGAGTCAATTCATTAAGCAAATGTCTCCCGTCACAAGACAAATGGCCTTATTGAATAATTCTAGGTTGAGAGAGGAGCCTTTTGGTAATTCTCATATTTACTTTGAAAATCAAGATATCCATATTGAGATCAAAGACAATGTTGAAGACGAGGAATGTATCCCTATAGCCATTTTTCTCCCTTCTCAAATCATAGATTATATTCTAGCCAACAAGAATGAGGTATTTATACAAGCCTTAATTTTAGGGGATAAACTTCCTCATAATTTTGAAACCCAAACCATTCCACATCAACATCAACCTACCATAACCCTATCATCCAAATCAACCATGTCTCCCATCCACTAGTTATAGCCTTGATTCTGATGTCCCTCATCACACTAGCAAAGGGAATCTAATTCTAGCACCCCTACTATCTAGTATCACTTCACCACCAAAGCCATAACAAATCCAAAACACCCAACCAATCAACAATATTACCATTCTAAGTGGTCAAACAAGATAATAAAATTAGAAATGTAATTTACTCATTCAGGAGAACCTTATGAGGTGGGCTTTTGGAAGTTGGTTGTTGTGAACATGGTTATATTTTCCAACACTAAAAAAATTAATGAAAATGTCCCAAAACCCAAGTTCTATAGAGCGAATGAATATTGTGACTATCATAAAATCTAAGTTCATTCCATCAACCGTTGTGTAAGACTAAAGCATTATATCCAAGATTTGATTGACAAAGGGGACATTAAGGTAGAACCAAGTGTATAAATGCCTAAAAATCATAACTTAGGGGTATGCCAAAATGTCTTTCCAAAGCCTAATCAAGTTACTCTACTTCCAAGTCAAGATTATAACCTTTCATCCATTTTTGACAAAACTCTATTTGATCCAACCCATTTTCAACCAATATATGGTTGATCAAACCATATTTGACAAACATAGTCTACCATCCATTTTCGATGAACCTATCTTTGTTGAAGAGTCTATTTTTGACCAAAAACCTATCTTTAATCAAGAATCTATTTTTGACAAAAAACCTATCTTTAACCAAGAGCATATCTTCAACCAAAAACCTATCTTCAAAAAAGAGCCCATCTTTGACCAAGAGCCTATTTTTTACCAAGATCTCATCTTGTACCAACCCTCCTCCAACCAACACAAAATATCACCCATGGGCCAATCATCAAACCTCTTATCACACAATAAATCCCTCATCACCCCACAATCTACACCCAAAGTGATATAGGTACTTGTAAACAACAAAATCCATGAGCGAGGAATTCTAGAATCCATCCATTTCAAAGTAAAAAATGTACCTCACAACATCAACTACAAACCATTTTCAAATCAATTTAAAGATGTTAGTGATACTTTTATGATTTATAAGGAAACTTCATCTGTAATCAAAATAAGATCTATTCATAGTCCTTATGAGGACCATACTACCAACACTCCTTTCATCAACACCACCAATCCTTCTTCCCATCTTGTAACCATACCAGTCAATCCAAACCAACAAGCTTACTTACTATTTATTTCCTCCCCATGATGATCATATAATCACAATATTTCTAGCTGGCCTCTGGTTAGAAGTACATAAAGACACATCTACATGTTTGAGGAATAAATGTTCCTCAATCAAGATGAATATTTTAATCCAAATCTGAAATCATTGTCCATAGTGAAAATCTCTTTGAGGCACTATTAGATGATCAAACTCCAAATTGTAATCCCAATCCAAATTAAAATCTAGAAACTCAAAAATACTAGTCCCTTAGTGAAAACCTCTTTGAGGCACTATTGTAAAATCAAAATCAAAACAATAAAGAAGATACCTTTCATGAAAACCTTTCTAACACACCAATAGATGAGCAAATTAATCTACCCCCTACATATATTGAAGCTACCATTTAAGCATCATTGAATTCCAAAATCATCCCACATGCGGCTACTCCCAACCTTGCTACATGTCATATTATTGGTCCCAATCAGCGTTCACATCATGAAACCTATACTTATCCCCACTATCATTTCATCCCTCCAAATCCTTCATGCACTCAACACACTTCATCCAACATACTTTCTGCTTCACCCTATTTGACAACATCCTTTATTATAGGGGCTACAATGGTATCTTGGTGAATTTGTAAGAAGCCAACTTAGAGATCAAATAAGTTACTGAAGACATCTTTAGAGCACATACCTAGATGATCAATATGGGTCACCATCATGCATCTCACACACTTCCATAATTGAAATACCATAAAGAAAACACTCAAAAAATTTTTAAAAAAAAGAGAAATAATTTGTCCAAAAGTGAAAACCATTCTTATGGCACTTTGTTCAAGTACCATGATGAAAACTAGGTTCTGGCATCATGCATAAAATATTAAGTTATCTACAAGTACCTTACACTTGAGGGTGAACCCATTCCATCCTATGTATTCTAAATCATATCTCCATACTTACCCATCCTACGCCTATTCCAAACCCATCCTTAACTATCCTCACCTATCCTAAACTATCCTTACCTATCCAAACTCATCCTTATCTGTTTCATCCCAAACCCATCATAACCCATATTTATAAATCCAATCTATGCCATCCTAACACCATCTTTCTTCTCACATTTGAATTTGATAAGGAAGTGGAAACATTTTAGTACATGTTCTTAGAAAAATCTTGGTGTATCCTTGAAATGTTAATTTGATGAGTAGACACTTAGTTCTTACATAACATGTTCCTTGGATTTATCATCCTCATTCCTATCTATTCATATTCATCCATAATCCACCCATAATATATCCCTTCCATCCACTAACGCTCCCTTCCTCTATGCTAATTTTCTTTCCTCTTTGCTAGTAGCCCTTGTACATAAATTCCAACAAAAAAAACATAAAAATTTAGAGAATCCTCAAAAATACAAAAAAATAATCCAACAAAACAATCAAAAAATCCCTTGTCCTTAGCTATGTACCCTAGTCATCCCTTACACTGATCACTCATTGAACGGTTCAACATTTTCAAAGATTTCACATGCCAAAGGGTTCTACTCTAGCCAAGAACATCCAAAAAGTCATTTCTTTACTTGTTTATATAGTCATTTGCTTACTTATTTTCTATTTACTTTATTGTACATCTTGTGTATTTATTTACTTGTTTGTACAATTGATTTTTCACTTCCTTGTTTGTTTTACTTACATGATTGTCACTATCACAAACGTTTCTTTTTATCTTGTTTCTATTATTGATTTATGTGTCTAGATCACTATGTGCATTACAAAAAAATGTTATTTTGATTTTCCATATCATAATGCATTAAGTTTATTAGTACTTATAGGTATAACATAATTTACATCATGATTTTTCCATACCGTCAGTGCATATTATCACACATAATATCAAAATAAAGGTTGCTCAATTTGTATTGAAACTAATGTTAGAAATCATGTTGGGGATCCAAACAAAGCATATACAACATATCTCCTTTTTTATCTGTATTCATCTATATAAACACATCCTCAGATGGAACATCTTTGGGTCATTTTAGATAAGGTCGCTATGGTTTACTCCTTTGAGGACCCATAATGTGCTGAGAAGACTGACCCATAGAGTTTTCTAAGGATATGGTCCATGTTATCTCTCTTACCACATTTAAAATGTACACTATGTTAATCATTCCATGCTCATTATCCATCTCAAATACACTCACTAACATCCACAATCCCTTGAATAAAGTACATCATTTTATCAGGCCTAATCACTTCTATCTAACTAAGCTTTTAAGATGAATTCATCACCCACCTAGATGAATTCACTGCCCACATGAATAAATGATCCTCACTAACTGATGATTTTCAATTTTCAATTTATTTTCCATTTCTTCAACAAATTCACCATAATCAATGCCAAATTTGCTATTATGAGAATGAAAAATTCATTTTCCTCTCCTATTCTAAGCAATTAAAAGCAAAAACCAAAAAAAATGCCCAATACATCCCATAATCACCTCTATATCCTATCAATGATTCAACTCCATGTTATCCAATCATGTGATCAATCCATGTAATCAATTAACTTCTTTGTTTATGCTTGCATATCAATCATCTACAATCATTTCTTACTCTTTCCATTTTAATCTCATGCACCTGTCGATTGGGACTAACAAAATCACAATATCCATCCTTTCTCCATCAATCAATCCATTAATCAATTAGCCAAACAATCCAATCTCATATCTTTATAATGGGATATATCCTTCCTATAATTTACCCCTAATATATATCATTGCTTGGGGCACATCAAAGTGTGTAGCTTGTCTCGAGATATATTACTCCCAATCCACTCCTTGCATATATAGTTTCTCCCCAGAAAATCAATCCATCATCACAACCAATCATAATGTGAAAGCATTAAATTAAGTAGGTTAATAACATCCATGGGTTAATCTCAATAAACTATTTCACAAATTCATTCCCACATTGGGAGAACTACATTGCCCTAAGGTCCATCCAAATAATGTAGGCAGTGCTCAATTACATGGAGTATCTAGGGTCAATTTAGCCACCATCATCCATCCAAGTCATTTCATCCACATTTTATATCATCATTTAATCAAAGTGCTAAACATCTTTATCAACGCTTACAACTTTCAATTTTGTAAACTTTTATCACACATCAGATGATTAATATTTTTTGTTTTACGACCCAAAACTTACTATCATAAAATATTGTTCCCACATCCACTCCTAAGAACCATGATTCCTTGGGCACCCTCTAAGCATCAATCTACGAATGGGAAATATTATTTTATCTATCTATATCTCTAGTTTTTAAATGCCAAGCATAAATCCTTTTACATGTACTCCCTACAATGTTGTGAAAACTTGTATTGAGATAAACATCTCTATTATTGATGGTAATCATCCCCTCAAACTATTCATCTTATGTTATATACTTTCAATCATTCATCAAATTTCATGCACAAACACTCGAGGAGGCATCATCATGTTCATTTCTAGTTACCTAGGGCAAATTTCTTTTCCACAATCATTAATGCTCTACTTTGTTTTATATTATTTGAAACAGTATTGCTTCACAAAACCATTTCAAAGAGGGGAAAATATAGACACTTAAATTGCACTGTTTAGTGTCAAAATTAACTTTGAAATGTTAACTCTTCACCATCCCTAATTTGAATTCATATTAACATCATCTCCCTCCAAATTTTGACTAATTAGTTAATTCATAATTAATTAATTAAATCATGCACACCTGTTTTTCTTCAAAACTAATTAAAATACATATTATCCACCTCATCCAAACATCCTCCACATTTATCTTAACCAAATGTTGACTCATCTATCCACCTTCCTCAACTTCTTCAACAACCTTATGAGTCATCGTAGAACATTTAAACTAACTTGTGAGTCATTTCTAGTCTTTTTAACTACCTTGACCCATTCATGCTAAGTCACTCAATTGCCAACTAATACTCTCCCTTCTTCTCAACAAATGGAAATTAGTCATCATCCATTGGGATGAGGACTCAAATCCAATTGTTGATTATTTTAATAATTAAACAAATTCAAATTATTCTCAACCGTTTATCTCACCACCCTTAAGCCTTTAAATTGTTGTGCAATCCTCCACTTAAATCATCCACCTTCAAGCTATTGAAAATCTATCAAAATATCCTTGCAAATCTATTAAGATCAAATCCATTTTACAACCACATGTTGCCCAATTCCATTTTTTTGGAAGAAGAGTTGAGCACCTGTATCAAGCAATAAAGAGCAAATCTACCATTGATCACACAATGAAGAAGGTGATGAACACACATTTCATGTTTTATAAGTATGTCATCTAGTTATCTTTCTCTTATTATTATTTCTCTATCAAGAGGTTAGTGTAGTTTAGGAAGAGTTGTATTGCATGCTACCTTATTAGTTCACACTATAAATTTCACACTATAAGGGGAGTTCTATGTTGTTTTAATGACTTTTTTATCCACATGGATTATCTCTTGGTCTATCAATTTTTTGAATCTACTACCTTCATGGAAGGGTATGGCCACTCTCAGTGGATAAGAGGCATGTGAGGGATCTAAAAGGCCTTATGGTTGGAGTAAAATCCCTCCAATTATGTTATCTCTCTTTGAGTCTAGTTCAATGTTTTCTTCAACATGGATCTTCTAGAGACGTGCAATGCTTCAATGAACTATAGTCCTTATTATGGTCTATCTTTATTCCTTCTAAGCTAGGCAAATGAATTTAATTATTGGATGATACCCATAGATTTATTGTATTGGTAGATATGTATGATGAAACTACCATAATTATATAAACAAGAAATAATATTTTGTTTGTACCCAAAAAATGTGAATGAAAACTTATCGCAAATATGGTTTATGATGATTTTGTATTATTTGGATGAATATTTTTTGTCAATCATATGAGAAATTTTTACATTAGTTCATAATGGAATTTGAATCAAAATAATGGATATTGTACTATGATAATTAATGAAATCAATAGTGGTGTTTGCATTGGTGTAGTCTTTTATAACTTCTAATTTTTTAGAGTTAATTAGGAATGTAGGAATATGGATTGATGTGGAATTGAGTCCTAATCTCAGTTGGTGATTATTGTCTATAATTATATTTATAAAATAAATAAATTTAAAATAAAATGGTGTGTCTTTCTAATATCCAACTAATAGGTTCTTACATGATTTTCCTTTCTTTACACAATCATAATGGAAGAAACAATCGATGTGGATGCTAATGAATGAAAACAATATGTTGATTTACATGATAGATTTGATGACATATATCAAAGTAATTAACTGAATACCTTAAAATAAACCTATATATGCTAGATGCATTATTGTTTTATCTATTTTTGGATTAATTTGATTTATTAATCCTAAATTAGATATATTTTTGTAAATTAATTAAGATTGGCAAGATATAAAATAAAGTACAACTTTAAATTTAAAAAATGGACACTGATTTGGCACTCTAAATTTTAAATATAGAAAGTAAAAAAAATGATAAAATACTTATCAGTTCATTGTATTATGTAGGACTAAGATCAATTTTAGGTAGTATGAAAGTGTAGATGATATTTTGTGATTATGTATCACCTCAGTCTTGTACACTTGGAAAACTTAGACCTTGGTTGTTCCTCTTGGTTCCACACATACCTTGCTTCTCCAAGCTTCACATCTTCTCTATTTTATTCCCCCTGGCCTATCTCTTAGTCTGACCAACCTTATATTGATGATACAGACATCCCATCTTACCTAGAATGCTTAAAATGTACTTATCTTATACCTCTATAAGTTTTGAGCATGTGCATGTTCTCCTTCTCCCTAGACACTAACATCTAAGACAAACAATAACATTGACATTATTATCCTAGCCTGACACAAGTGTCAAATACCCTAGAGTCATTCAATTTACAAATAAAATATATTATAATAGTTGACCTAAATGTTTCAATGTGAGTTATCTCCTAATAAGATTGGTATAAATACAATTACAAACCTATTTCATTCGTCACCTAGCAATCAAACCAAAAGAGCACTCAATAAGCACTTAAGTTATCAAAATGTCTTCTATTTTGCCATATCTTAATATCAGTCAAAGGAACAACCCAACTATAGGTTTGAATTACTAAAGGAGTAGTCATAAAGTCATATTTTCCAAGTTATAAGCTAGATTATTGTTGTACTTGCTTTACACACATTGCATGATTCACACACAAGGAAACACATAGGGGAGAACTACATGAATTTGAGGCCCTCTTCTAGAATATTGGCTATGAGGTAATGCCATTTGAAAATGAGGTCATTTTGGGTTAGCTCGACACTGTGTGCACATAAATCCATTTTTATCCAAGGTCACATTGAAGATGGAAAGGTAGGGTTTTGCCATTTCACTAGGAGTGATAGTCCATGACCCAGATCTGAATGCACCATAATAAATTCAAATCCAAACCTAAAATCATCTAGGTGGTTGCATCATGTTTGAGTAAATATTTTGTATAGGACACTAATGTCGAACTCGGATATTAACATTGACACAACTATCCCAGGCTAACGTAAGTGTCTAGAGAATCAAAGACACCAGATCCAACATCTAACAAATAATTTAGAACTATTTCCTTACTTGATTTTTACCTGTACTAGATCCAACATTGTGTTAGCATTATAAATAGCTAAGTACTCTCTTTATGTTATTTATATATCTAGCATAGTTGTACATTTCATTAATAGCCTACCTTAGTTTAATAAATTTAGCATATGTTGCATCTGAGTTTAGCAAATTAATTGGCATGTTGTAGATCTAATATTCACCCTTATGCCCTATCATTTCTTTATCCTTAACCCTATCTACCCAAGTAGGATTTCTCAATCCAAATTAGGGTTAAAAATTTAGTGAACCTAACTTTTGAGCATCATTGTTGCATAAGCATTCTCTTGTAGATGTTTATCTATTGCCTTGTCCTAATCTTTGTGTTATTTTTCTCCTTTATCATAGATGACATTGATTGCTTTGATGATTATGACTATTAAACCCTTTAATAATATCTGCAAGCAGAGATCAAAATCCATTACTCTTGCATTCCTCCAAGTGCTAATACAAACAATATAGAATCTTTAAATGGTGGTAGTTATTATCTTTTTAATCAAGTCCATGTTCCCATCCTTTCAAGACATAATGTGATCTATCCCAAGGAGGATCCAAAGCATTTGCCCTTGTTTTCTATACCAAAATTAATCCCCCATGGAGATAAGGTTCTTTCATTTTATCATGACAATTTCCATCAACTCTATAAGGAAATCGTGGAGGATTTGAAAATCGTTAATAAAGGGTATGTTCCTTCAAGTTCATTTATAAAAACAACTCCTATTCCTACATTTACAAATAATATTCACCTTATTAAGGGTGTTAATTATTTTTGCCTTCATTTGATATCAATTTTGTTTGAAAGGTTAACTAAGAAATTATGGCATCTTTACCAAGTCATATTAAGCCATCAATAAAAAGGAAACATCTTACATCTATAGAGCAAGATAATATTAATGTTCCAAATAAAAAACATGTGCCAATGTTAAACAAGGTGTCTCAACCAAAGGAAATTCCTACCACACCAAAGGAGGTACCTTTACCAATGCTTCTTCAAGCTCCACTTGCTATATGTTTATAAAGGGTTAATCAATCAAGTTCTAAATACATTCAAAGATATTCAAATAATACACCAAGGGTACTAAAATTCAAATATCCATTACCCTTACCAAAGTACCCAAAATTCAAGGATTATGAACTTACACTTATTATATATGAGGATGATGATCCTCATATGCCTAGATTCAAAAGAGGTGGCATTTTAGAACCAATGATAACACATATGTCAAACACCACCATACCCATGGATTATCTTATATCTATGATGAGCACTATTGGGGACCTTCAAAAATGGTGTCTATGCTTCAAATGCAAGAGGATTTCCATAATGCAAATGCACATGTTACTTCATTCAATAATCAACCTCTTGCATAATGTATATTTGAATATACTTATTCACTTGGTTTTTAATTACCACATTTACCTATCTTTGGGCACCACAAGGATCCACTTGATCACATGCTAAATTATGTACATTTTTTTGGTCAATGGGCAAATGATGACAAATTGTTATTAAAGGTATTCCATATGAGCACTTCTGATGAATCTCATAATTGGTTTTATAGCTTACCAATGGGTTCTTTAACCACTTTTTCAAACTTAGAAGATGTTTTCTTCATGGCTTTCAATATTTACAAGGTGCCAAAACTTACATTAGAAAATTTACACAATTTCAAATAATGTGATGATGAGTCCCTTCAAGATTATATTATTTGATTCAAAAGTACATCATATGAGCTAGCATTTAGACCCTCAGTTTTGGAACTGTGATTTATATTTAATAGAGGCCTTATTTTCCCCTTAAAGGAAAGACCATTGCGTAAATAGTATGAGTTTGTCACTCATTTACATGTGGATGTACATAGATATGCTTCATTCATACTTGCTCATCCAATGAAGCTTAACATTTCTCCTTCCAAGCACCAAAGTCTTATCCCTCAAATAAAGGAAGTAGACCACTTTCCTAAAGAATATTATGAACAAAAATGTGGGATTCCTAATCTCTATATGACCAGCTTACAGATGTTACTTAACATGGGACCGATCCAAGGTCCAAATCCCACACAAGAATCTTAAAATGAACAAAACAAGTGTCTATGCTACTGAGATTTAACAATTAAATTATGCATAAGTGGTGCTTATTTTTGGCATAACCATGTTGATCCTACACAAGCAAAAATTACTTGTAATGTAAGATGTTTTCAATAAATGGGCTTCAATCTAAAAAAATTATAAAATGAAGGAGGTTGGAAAGACTCCTTAGGCAACAACCAATTGCTTATGGTCCTAAAGTATTCAAACATGGGTTTGGGTTATACCGACCACATCTCCATATGTATTTACACTTGGAACTTCTTGGCTATACCAAATGGAAGTAAAAACTGACCAAAACCAACAAGGTATTTGTTTTCCTCATGAAGTCAAATTAATACATATTTCAAATGATAGCAGTACATCTTCTACTACACATGCAAAACATGAGGAGGAACATCTATGTCCCTTTTCAACCTAGCCAACCATGATGCAAACAATGTAAAAGATCTAACTTGAGGTTTTAAGGTTCACAATGGGGGAGATATCTATGACTATCCATTGGATGGAATCATAGGATGATCTTTCCTCATCTTTCAAAAATACCAAAAAAGTAAAAAAACATTCAAAAATCCAAAAACATGTTCAGCACCTACATGTTTTATTGGATCCTTGGCATTTATGTGTTAGTTCCATAATGAGGACTAGCATATCATTTACTCTTACATACACATACACATGTATACACAAATATATGATACACTTATGGGTGTTGGATTTCCCTCTACTCATGTCACTAAGATGTTGGGAGCATCCATCTTATACAATATTGATACACACAAGTTATATGATTTGATGATCACTCTACATTATTATGTTTGATCTTACATATGTAATTACACATGCCTATTATGTATGGTTATACATTACATAGGATACTTGATATACTATGTACTTAACATTTTCTATTAACACATATGATCCATGGGCCACTATGACATATTTATGTTAGCTACCTATGTGTTTCTTTTATACACTTTCTTGAGTGTTTTTCCTTGCTATTGTCTTGATTTTTTAAGTATTTGAATATGGTCCATTATATGTGGCCCCTGTGCCTATGTTTATTTTCTTGGACATTTGAATATGTCATTTATTCTTGGACATTTGATTATGTCATTGAATTCTTGGACATTTGAATATGTCATTGTTTGTTATATGGACATTTGAATATGTCATTGCTTGTTATATGGACATTTTAATATGTCATTCCTTGATTTTACGGATATTTGACTAAGTCGTATCTATTTTATTTTGTGATATTTGAATGTGCCCCCTATTTTCAATCTCCTTGGACCATTGTCTTTTGACTTGATTTTGAGTACTCTTATGTGTGTGCTTATTTGCTTATTGACCTTGTACTATTACTATCTAGATGTTGCCATGATATTTATCATGCATTTTAGACATATATGTGATCACATTGGTTCTATGCACTTCAATGCGATATTTACCTAGACATGTTTCTATTTATATGCTACATGGTTACATTCATAGATTTTACAGTTGTCTTACCCTCTTGAGGCAAGGTGACTTCTAGGAGCTATTTTTTCCTCACCTCAAAAGGGGGGAATATTAGTGGGGGCATGCTTGGGAATCATGTTCTCCACAATTTTTTAATTTTTAGTACTTATACCAGTTTACAGATTCAATTGGGGCATGTCATATGGACATGGATTTCACATATTCACAGTTTTTAGATTTAGTGGGGGCATGCTTTGGAAGCATGTTCTCCATTTTCATATAGTATGATACTTATATTGATGCATAGATTTAGTGAGGGCATGATTTGGAAGCATGTTCTCCACACCTATTCCATATTCAACATCTCTAGTTTACAGTGGGAGCATGTTTTACAAGCATGTCCGCCACATTGGTACTTTTATCAGTTTCAAATTTCTCCATATATAATAGGTTCATGTTTTGAAAACATGTCCTCCACACTTACATAGTTTTATGAAGTTACCAAAGCACATAGTTATATAATTTTGATAAGCATTTATGGTATAATTCTATGCATGGTATCATTGTTACACACAGTTTCAACATGAGACATATATAAGGTGCATATGTTATGCAACATGTGCCCAATATTAAAAAATCCAAATCAATCTCATATTCTAAAATTATTGCATGTACCGATACCCCGCATACTTTTACAAACTTTAGTGATACAGTCTAATATGGTAGTTAATTCACCTTTTGGTATGGTTGAGGTGATTAAAATCAATCAATCTTACCAAGTTTTTAGTTTGGACTTGATCATTCAAACTCACTAGGTTATAAGTATCATTGGGTCACATAATTGAGCTAATCTCAATTACCAGGTGGCAACTCACTTTTACTCCAAATTTGGGGGTATAGACCTTCCAACCTCTCTCTCTCCACCTCTCTCTATATATGTATCTTCTTGTATATATGCAATTTATATATTTATCATAATCTCGATTTCATATCCTTACAATGATACATCTTTTGTAAAAATAAACTGCTAATAGGCAAGGTGGTTACATTGACACACAAGTGTGCTCCTAAACCTTACTCTTTCAATTTCAATCTATTTCAAGTACTTTTTATATGCTATAACATTCTCTTGGCTTAAGGTGAGTCACTAGCAAAACATTCAAATTAAACTCTAGCAAAGCACTCAAATTCAACTCAAGCAAAGACAAGGTGTGTATACACACCCATGTACTTATTCCTTTCATTTAAACTAGAAATTTCATTACTAGATTAAAAGAGGGGGAAATGTAGATGATACTTTGTGATTATGTAACTCCTCGGTCTTGTACACTTGGAAAACTTAGACCTTAGATGTTCCTCTTAGTTCTACACATGGATTACTTCTGAAAGCCTCACTTCTACTCTATCTTATGACCCTTGGCCATTATTTTAACCTGACCAACCTTATATTGATGAGATAGACATTCCATCATACCCATAATGCTTAAAATCTATTTATCTTACACCTTTGTAAGTTTTGTGCCGATGCCTACTCTCCTCCCTATACACTAACATCTGGGATACGTAGTAGAATCGATGTTATTGTCCTAGTCCAACGCAAGTGTTTAATGCCCTAAATTCATATAGTTTACAAATGAAACATATTACATTGGTTGTCTTAAGTGATTTAATGTGAATTATCTCCCAATAGGATTGGTATAAATACAATATCAACCCTCATTCATTCCTCACCTAAAAATCAGACCAAAAGAGCACACAAGAAGCACTTAAGTTACCAAAATCTTTCATATTCTACCCTATCCTAATATCAGTCAAAGTAACAACCTAGTTATAGGTCTAAAGTACTAAAATAGCAGTCATAAGGTAATATTTTCCAAGTTATAAGCTTGGTCATTATTGTACTTGATTTACACATATTGCATGATTCACACACATGCCAACACGTAGGGGATAACTACATGAGTTTGAGGCCCTCTTTTAGAGTAGTGGCTATGTAGGTAGTGCCCTTTGACATCAGGGTTATTATAAGTCAACTCAACACTATGTAAGCACAAACCCATTTTCCTCCAAGGTCACATTAAATATATAAATCTAGGGTTTTACCATTTCACCAAGAACGATAGTTCATGACCCATATTTGAATTCACTAGAGTAAAAATGAAGCCAAACCTAAAAGCATTTAGGTGGTCACATCTTGTTTGAGTAGATATTTCACATAAGACACTAGTGTCAAACTCAGACAGTAGTGTCAACATAACTATCCTAGGCTGACATAAGTGTCTAGAGAACTAGAGACACCAGATCCAACATCTGACAATTGATTCATACTATCTTCCTGCTTTCTTTATTCCTATACCAAATCCAATACTATGTTAGCATTAGAAATAGTGAAGTAATCTCTTTATGTCATTTATTTATCTAACATCGTTGTACTTCCCATTAGCAGCCTAATTCAGTTTAATAAATTTAGTATATGGTACATCTGAGATTAGCATATTAACTAGCCTATTTTAGATCTAATATTCACCCTTGTGCCCCATCATTTCTATATCCTTAACCCTATCTACCCAAATAGGATTCCTCAATCTAAATTAGGGTTAAACAAAAAGGTAGAAGACTAGACTATGAGCCTCTTCGATCATGAACTAGAGGTTTGGGTACGATGGACAATACTATTAGCTTTTGGTTGATACCATTTGGCATCATGTTCTAAGTTTGATGGTTTTGTCTCTGTAGATTTTTCTTCAATTTTGATATAGGCAGGTGTACATAATTTTCTTTTGGCTTTGTTTTTTATTCTGAGGTCTGATTGTGTGCATGACTCTCAAAAATCTATCCCATTCAATTGAAACCATAGGTCCATGTGTAATGATACTTTTGGGACTAAAAAATGGGATGAAAGGCAGGTTGAGATAACCCCAACCACCCCTAATTAAATGGTTGAGGATTTCTTACACATCCAATACTTTGAAGAGGGGGTCAAATCACATGTAGTTCTCCCCATTAGGTTAATGTGTGCAATAGTGCTCCTTTTATGTATGCAACATTTAATCTAGCCCTTGATACTTAAAAAATGATAACTTTGGAATGAATCTTGAGTGCTTCAAATTTGGATAAGACCTAATCTTAGTGACTGATTTGTAAATTATCAATAATAGAGAAGTGCTTTTGAATGTTTAAGTGTTTGAGTATGTTTGGTAAGTGCTTGTTAGATAAGTGATAGATGGATAATAGGCCTAAAATTGTTTTTTATTTATACAAGATTCTTTGGGTAATTTATCATGCCACTAACATGTAAAATGTACAACTAACCCATATAGGTGATTTGAATTATAAATATGACCATTTATTGGTACAAGATGAAACTGTCAGACTCACATACTATTGTTAGATTTTATGTTATGAGTTCAACATTTCTATCTCATAGATAGAAACATTGATTTGATGATATAGATATTTTTTAATGATAACTAACTAGTTTGATATAGATTGTGGGATCTAGTGTAGGTGACTAAGAGAAACTTTGATAATATTAACCCTATAGAAGGCATGAGGATGTGAGAGAATGGTCAATGAGAGTCATGTATGTAGGCACAAGTAATGTAGGTTGAAATTAAATCAAAACTAACATTGCCATATATCAAATACCATATTTAATGTGTATAAATACCCCCCCTTTTAATCTAGTATTAAAATGTAATATAAATACTATATAAAAAGGATAAATATATGTACTTATTTGAGTGTGTACAACACACTTTATCTTTATATGATCTCCAAACGTGTAGCCTACTTCAAGCAAACCAACAATGAAAATGTAGTAGTCATTATCCATGAAATAAAATCTGAAAATGCATAAATTGAAACTTGAAATTAAAGAGTGAGGAAAGAGTACACCTATAGGTGGGTGAACCATGTTGCCTAATAACTTGTTGGTGAATATTCTTCCTTTTTGAATAATTATAGAATGGTTCCTCTTATTTAACCCTTTCGGATAATTGGAGGTTATTAATCCCCAATTTAACTAAGACAAGGCCATGGATTTGGAAATAAATGCTCCAACCATCATTGGAAAAATAAAATTAATAGTGTCAAGGCTATTGTGCATCACATAAACCTCAACCACATTAACCCATGTAATTAATCTCACACTAATCTTGCACTAATATTGTAACCCCAAGATGGAAGGTGGGAACCACATATTCAGTTCATAAAGTAATGTATATGTTATTCAGGGAATTGAATCTCAACAACATTACTCATTTAATCATGAATCAATTGTTGAAAATGAACTTATATATTCAAAGGTGCTCACTAGTAGGTACCATGAAATGTGTTTTAAAAATAAAAAATTGCAATAGTGTGAATGTGCATGAACAAGCTTCATGCCTTAAAATCAATGCCAACTATAAAATTTGATAATGTGTATGTATGAACTAGATTCATGCCCCATAATTTGAACTTATTGGTGCTAATATGATATAAAATTCCATGCATATATATATATATATATATATATATATATTATTTGTGTTTCATATCTAAAAAATATGAAAACTTATAACTCATGTCTAATAAAATGAGTGCATATGTCCCCAAATATATCTAAATATGTGCATATCTAAATAATATGTAACTTATGTCCTATAAAATGAGTGTATATGCATGGCACATGAAATCAAAATCTATTTAAAATCTATTAATATATGTCCCAATCTGATATTTGAGCCCCTCATAAATCTATGTAATATGTATAATCCGTGCTAAATTATTTATTTTACATTCATGGAGGTGTAAGTCTGTATAAAAAGCCCACTAATACGTTCCCTATTTAAGTGAGGGACATAGCATGTGAGTCACTCATCTCAAAAAAAAGAGTTAACTATATCATGTTATGTATACTTACATAACATGTATAATCCTATCAACATTTGGAGAATATGCCATCATAGCAAGGAATATGTCATAAAAACATGTATGAAACAAATGTATTGTAAAGCATATAAGTGTCATTTCAAGACTATATATCAATTAAGCATGCTTAAGGAATAGTCATTGACAAATCTACTCAATATGATTTCATATGAAAGGTGCATGGTATGGATCATGGCAACACTCATAAGGGAGAGATGCATGATATGAACATGTCACCTAAAATCTCAACAATCATAAAATCCTCAACAAGCAACGTCATGGCCTTGATGCACATAATAAACTACATACAATAACACACAATGTCACATATAAGGCTAAGGGGCCACATATAAGGGATAATGAATGTCGTGCACATAAGGCCAAGGATCCAAAAACAAGGGGAAATAAATGTTGCACACATAAGGTTAAGGAGACATATACAAGGGGAAATAAATGTCACATACAAAAGGTTAAGTAGCCACATATAATTGGAAATAAATGTCACACACACAATTCAAATGAGCCACAAAAATGGGTAGTAAATGCCACACACACAAGGCTAAGGAGTCACAAACAAGGGGAAACAAATGCCTCACATAAGGCCAAGTGGCCACATACAATAAATAAGAAATGAATAGCCTAGTATAAAAGGAAATAACATCAAAAAAGCAAAGAACATGTAATGTAGTCTACACCATTCAATAGGTAAATGTCACAACATAGTAAAGTAAAATATCCATTAGTCTACACCATTTAATAGGTAACTGTCACAACATAGTAAAGTAAAATATCAATGTGACACTATATAAAGTATGAGCAATAACAAGGCATGTGAGGTGGCTCAACATGGTAAATGGAAGGTCATATTGGAAAGGCCCCAAGATATAGGAAGGCCCAACATCTATGTCTCCATGTATCATGTGTATCTATATGCCTTGCACGTCACATGTGTATACCATGAAATGCATGTGTGTGTTTGTGTGTAATTTACCAACATGCAATAAATAACATATGAAAATCATATAAACTAGTAATCATGTCATGCTCATGCCCTGATTTTGGGTTTTTGGGATTAATTGAATGTTTTTTAATTTTTATCTTTATTTGGTATCTTTTGAATATTTGAACAAATGTTTATAGGTCATCACAATCATCAAATGTCTGTATGTCACTCATCTTATCCTTTAATTTGTAATTTTTCTAATGGTTTTATAAAAACATAACTTTTTTTACCAATGATTGACTATATATTTTGCTTAGAGCTCTCTTTATAGGAGATTCATCTTGGTCATCATTGTTATTATCAAGTGGAATTCTGACTATATGCCATTTATATGAAAAGGTGATGTTCCAATTTACTAATCTTGCATATGTCCTAACCATTATTGTCCCAATAAGATTTTTTACTAACGAGAGGGTTGCATTACCCATATGCATATATCAAAAATTATCAGTCCACTTATAATTAGCAAGGTGATGTGTCCAATTGATCCTAGGTAAGGTAAATTATGTTGTTTTTATCAATTTTATATCCTAACTCTTGTAATAATGCTAGACTACATGTACTTAAGTGTTCACTATCATCAATTTGTATGTGATGCCAATATGTACCCTCAATAGATAATATAGTGGTTAATGTCTCTTGTCATAAAAACTTGAGATTTTGTTTATGCCTTGATGTATACAATTATAAATTAAAATTATGTACATCCATTATAGCCATGTGTAATTTATGTATAAAGGAAAAACATATATTCAAAATGAAATTTAGATTTATACACAGAAATATAAGACCCTAGAGTGGAGTTAGAAATCCTAAGGGCAACTTAGGGTAGAGAAATTTGATACAATATTCAAGTTCATAAATATGTTTGACCTTATTTTTAGATCAATGTGATCTATTAACCCTTAATTAGATAAAACTATATAAATGAATTCAGATAACACATATATATAATATAGTATGATTATAAATGTAAAGCTTGAAATTGATTTGGCACTCTAACTTGCAACAAAGGATATAATATTTAATAGTTCATTATACTATGTAGGATTGAGACTGATTGTAAACAATAGGAAAGAGAGAAAACTAGATTGTGAGCCTCTTAGATATGATACTGGAGTTCTGGGTGCATTGGGACACTACCATCAACTTATGATTGTTATCATGTGACACTATTTTTTGATTCTTATGGTTATGTCTTTGTATATTTTTCCTCTCTATTTTGATACATGCAGGTGTGCCTACTTATCTTTTGAATCTGTGTGTGATCCCAAGATTTGATTATGTACGTGACCCCTAGAAATATATGTCCTTCACTTGAAACCATAGGTCTAATTTCAATGATAGTTTTAGGCATGTTATAGGGGATGAAAGGTAGGTTGAGTTGACCCCAACCACTCTCATTAAATGGTTGAATGCTTCTTATATATATATCCAATACTCTTAAGAGAGAAGAGAATCATATTTAGTTATCCCCTTTAGGTGAATGTGTGCAATAATTTTCATTGAATATGTGCAACTTATAATCTAGCCCTTGATACTTAGAAAATGACAACTTTGCTTGTCTCTTGAGTGCTTTAAACTTGGCTAAGACCTACTCTGAGTGATTGATTGGTAAAATAGGAAGAATAGGTTAATGCCTTTAAATGTGCAAGTGTTTAAGAATGTTTGGTAAATGTTTGATATATAAGTGCTAGATGGATAATAGACCTATACCTATTTTGTATTTATATGACAATCTTTGGGTACTTTTTCATGCCACCAACATGTAAAATGTATGAGCTAACCCATAAGAATGATTTGAATTTTAAATATGATTGTTGCCTGGTGTGCACTAGATTTTAAATTCAATATATATTATGAATTTGAGTAATACAAATATAAAACCTAAACACATAAGTAGGAATGGATAAAAGAGGCAAATCAGAATAATAAGAACATGATTACCATCATTTTTACCTCCTTATGGTTCCACTCCATGATTTTCAAATGGATTTTTTGATGTCCAAAACTTGAAATGTTGGATTTCTTGATAAGTATTGATAATGGCTTTCAAGTGATTGAATGGGCTTTATAGTAGCTATGGATGAATGCAAGAGAGCTTTTATGGATGCAAGACAGTAGCAAGATGATGGCTTTTATGGATTTCCAAGTTAGCTTGAGAGTGGAGGGAGAGCTTGTTTAAATAGTCATGGAGGGAGAAATCAATGGTTGAGGTTTAAACTTTGGATTGTGGAGATCAATGGATGAAGATATTCAAGGAATTTAAAATTACTTGGAAGATTTTAGAGGAGACAAGGTTATAGAGGAAGAAACCTCTAGAATCTCTTTGGGAGGGTTAAACATGATTATGGGTGGATTCGATAGGTGTTTTAGGGGATTCTAGAGAATGTAGGGGTATAAGATAGCCTAGGGATGGGCTATAATAGGGTGGTGGTTGGGTAGGTAGATTATTTTATAATTTTAAATTGGCTAGTTGGCTTAGGGAGTAGGTTAGTGGTAATAAGTTTTATTATGTGTTTAATGAAAGGATTAATTGGTTTTTGGGCTTGATTAAGGTTTTAGGATATGGGAATGGAATGGGGGTTATTAGGCTATTAGTTTAATTTACCTAGGAAATATGGAAATTAGACTAAATTAGTGGGAATTAGTATAATTAATGGGTGAACATAATTTAGTGCATACACATGGTGTAGGATTGAACCATTAGACTCAGATGCTACCATCATATGGTATTTTATGAGTCTAACAATATTGTCCATGAGACAAGAACCTTGATCTGATGATTTGAATATGTCTCGGTATGATAATTAACTAGTTTGATATAGATTTTGGAATTTCTTATAGGTGATTGAGATCAAATTATGAAGGTTAGACCCATAGAAGGCATGAAGATGTGATATAATGGTGAATGAGATTCATGTATGTATGTACAAGTCATGTGGGGTGAAGATAAGTCAGAACTAACATTTCTATGTATCAAATATCATATTTTAGTGTCTATAATTGCTATATGTAACAAGAAATGAATAGAAAAATAATGATAAGGTTGTCACATCTTAAGAACAACACGACTATATCTTCAATGATATTAATAAATAATTTAGACATATTGAATCTACAATATGTGTTCAGACCACTACTATTGTTCTTATGTCTACACCTATGGTTACACATGTGATGCCCCCTTGGTATGGGGAAACACAAGGTTTTCATCAAAATTCAATGCATATCCCGACATATAAAAATTATGTGCCTCATATACTCACTACTCATATGACACCATCATCCATGCCTACTTTGTAATATTTCATGTAAACTATTCTAGATCTACAGGCTAAGGTGTTACAATTAAAGTGTGGTTCTTCTAGAGTGAATCATCTAATTGATTCTCAATCATTGCTTCATAATCCATTAGCACTAAATATTTCAACTTATCCCATACATATAGGTTTCATAAATCCTAAGCTTACATTATATCATGGTAAAGGTGATCCATAGAAAAAAATAAGAGCATTTCACATAGCATGTTTGGATTATGCCTCTAATGACAAGTTGTTAAACAAATTGTTTATGTGAAGTCTTAAGGACTATGATTTATGATGGTTATATGAACTCCAATTATAATTGATTCATGAATTTAATCCTAAAACTTTTAACACACTTTTCAATCAATATCAATGATAAATTTTCCAATGATCAAATTATAAAGCTTAAGCAATGAACCAATCAGTGATTATGTGCTTCGATACAAGACCATGCTCTCTAAAATAAAAAATTCTATGGATGTCAATGAGTTACAAGCAAAGAAAAAATGGTGATCCACAGGAAAAAAATGGATGGTTACGAATGGAGTTTCACACCGCTGTGGCACAAGCTAGGGCCCGCGTGCCTTAGTTGGCTGCGCTTGTCATCTGAACGTAACAGCTGGCCATTTTACGCATGTGAGGGGGGGTCTTTCTGTATTTGTAGGGGTCTGGAGGGGGTTGGATAGGGGTTTGATCTCCTCCAGTTTGTGGCTAGGCATTTTTTAGGGCACTGCCTAGAGCGTGGGTTTCTTGGACGGGGGTGCGTGGCGGCTGGGGCATGTGGGTCGACTGCCTTGCCTCTCTCCTTTTGATTGGTGCTTGAGCTTGTATAGTCATGGAGAATCAGGGTCTTGCTTCTTCCCTAGATTTGGAGATGGTGGATCCATCCTCTTTGATGCATGTTAGTAACAAGGATTAGACTGAGTTTCCTCCTTCTAGAGAGGGTACCTCAAAAGGGTCATTTCGAATTTAAAAAGTAAATGGATGTTTGAAGAGATCAGAAGATAGACCAATTTTGGTTATTCAACCTGAGCAAGTTTCAGAGGATGTTGATTAATGGTGCAAGCATGCTCTCATTTGCAAATTTTTGGGCCTTCATCTTTCTCTTCCTATGTTAGAATCCTGGGCACGTCGGGTTTGGAACCTGGACGGAGATATGGAGATTATTTTAGCGGAAAATAACTATTTCCTAGTTATTTTTTCAAGCATGTCGGACAAGAATAGGTATTTTGAAGGTGGCCCTTATTTCTTTAACTAGGTTGGGCTCTTCATCAAGCCTTAGCATATGGGCTTCAACTCTGCTGAAGAGATCCCTTCATGGGTCCCTGTGTGGGTTCGTTTACTGAGGCTTTCATTGGAATTTTGGAGGGAAGATATCCTCCACTCAATCTATTTACTTCTTGGGAAACCTGTTGGATCGGCTTCACAGACTCAAGAACATAAGGTAATTTCTTTTGCTCATATTTGTGTCAAATTTGATTTGAATAATCCTTTACCCAACTCTATGGAAATTTGCATGGGTTCTTCCACCTGGATCTAATAGCTAGAATATGTTCCTGGGGTTGAGATCTAGGATGTGTTGTGGATTGCTTTGTTGGGCAAAGGTTCTTTCATTTGGGACACTCTTAAGAAGGGAGCTCAACTTGTTCAGAAGGGGCTCTTTTGGATATGTAATAAGGGCTCTGATGCTCTTTTTTGGCTGGATTCTTAGGATGGTCACCCTCCCATTATCTCTAGTCTCCCTCAGCTTCTACCTCTTTACCAGGTGTTCTCTGATGCTAGTTGGATTAAGGTGGAGCATTTTAAAACAGTTAAGCACATTGGTCAACTGAAGGTGTATTGTTGGAAGGATCCACAGGAGTGGCCTGTGGGTGGGTCTGATGAGGATCATGTTGCTTTGTGTAAGGTCTTAGAGGGCAGGCTTTGTAGCTCTCTGAATGGGAGGGACAAGTTGGCTTGGAGTCCTAGTTGAAAACGTAATTATACTGTTGCTCAAGGTTATGTTGTGCTTGATAGGAATTTACATGGTCTTGCTGAGGTGCCCTGGTGGAAGAAGGTTTGGAACAATTTTTCTTGGCCCAAGTGTAACTTCTTCTTATGGTTGGTTGCCTAGAGGAAATGTCTCACTTGGGAGAATCTTCACAAATAGGGGTTTCAAGGACCGTCCATTTGTTTTCTTTGTTTGTGTAGTGAAGAATGTTCTTCCCACTTGTTCATTCAATGCCTTTTTTCTCATGAGATTTGGCACAGATGGTGGGAGGCTTGGTATCATGGTTGCATTCATGCTTCCTCTCTTATTGAGTTTTGGGAGAGCCTGGGCAGGCCTCCTGTGAAGACGCATTTTCTCTAGGTGGCCTGGAGCATTGGGCCTATTTTCGTTCTTTGGAACCTTTGGTTGGAATGAAACCGTAGAGTTTTTTGTGACTCCAAATTAAATAGTGGTCAACTGTGGATGAAGATTATCAGTAGACTTCAGGAGACTATTTCTACTAAATGTGATATGTCTAAAAGTATTGATCTTGGGGATGTTGTGGTTGTGTGGTATCTAAGCCTGGGTGTTAATAGTAGGGGTTGCACTACTGGCATTATGCCCCATCGTGTCAAGAAATGGGTTTGTCGTGATGGGAAGTGGGCGCCTCCTCTAGATGGGGTACTGAAGATTAATATTGATGGATCTTCTCATGGAAATCCTGGGCATGCAAGTATTAGGGGTATTGGTATAAGTAAAGATGGGGATTTTTTTTTTGCTTCTCTGTCTACAAAGGGCATTACTCTAATAACCTGATGGAGGCCCTTGCTATTAAGATTGTTGTTGAGCAAGGTTACTCTCTTGGCTGGAGGAGGATTATTTAGGATGAAGATTATCAGTAGACTTCAGGAGACTATTTCTACTAAATGTGATATGTCTAAAAGTATTGATCTTGGGATGTTGCGGTTGTGTGGGATTTAAGCCTGGGTGTTAATAGTAGGGGTTGCACTACTGGCATTATGCCCCATCGTGTCAAGAAATGGGTTTGTCGTGATGGGAAGTGGGCACCTCCTCTAGATGGGGTACTAAAGATTAATACTGATGGATATTCTCAT